>CM049810.1:21413551-21793551 GCA_027422405.1 Ptychobarbus kaznakovi | reverse complement strand
GATGACAGACAGATAGACAGACAGATGACAGACAGATGACAGACAGACAGAGTGACAGACAGACAGAGTGACAGAGAGACAGACAGAGTGACAGACAGACAGACAGACAGACAGACAGACAGACAGACAGACAGACAGACAGACAGACAGACAGACAGACAGACAGAGTGACAGACAGACAGACAGACAGACAGAGTGACAGACAGAAGACAGACAGACAGACAGACAGACAGACAGACAGTGACAGACAGACAGACAGACAGAGTGACAGACAGACAGACAGACAGACAGACAGACAGAGTGACAGACAGAGTGACAGACAGACAGACAGACAGACAGACAGACAGACAGACAGACAGACAGACAGACAGACAGAGTGACAGACAGACAGACAGACAGACAGACAGACAGACAGACAGACAGACAGACAGACAGACAGACAGACAGACAGTGACAGACAGACAGACAGACAGACAGACAGACAGACAGACAGACAGACAGGACCAGACAGACAGACGACAGACAGACCAGACAGACAGACAGACTGACAGACAGACAGACAGACAGACAGACAGACAGACAGACAGACAGACAGACAGACAGACAGACAGACAGACAGTGACAGACAGACAGACAGACAGACAGACAGACAGACAGACAGACAGACAGACAGACAGACAGACAGACAGACAGACAGACAGACAGACAGACAGACAGACAGACAGACAGACAGACAGACAGACAGACAGACAGACAGACAGACAGACAGACAGACAGACAGACAGACAGACAGACAGACAGACAGACACTGATGACAGTGTGTTGTTCAGGCTGACAGGAGGGGAGCTGCTGGACAGGATTCTGGAGAGAGGCAGTTACACAGAGAAAGATGCTAGTCGTGTGATATATCAGGTGCTGCAGGCGGTGAACTATCTGCACCAGCTGGGCATTGTGCATCGAGATCTAAAGGTACCTGAGAACAAAATGTAACATTTATCTTCTGTTTTGACATTTTCAGTTTCTGAGCACTCATGTTGAGGGGCTTTCAGGTGATGTTTTGAGAGCACTTAGATTAGTTTGATTAAAAAGTTTTAATTCCAGCTTTTCACTGTGGGTGCTTTACATGCAGCTCAGTGGATATTACATTCATAATAAGTTCTCTCTCTATTAGCCAGAGAATTTACTGTATGAAACTCCATTAGAAGACTCCAAAATTGTCATCAGTGACTTCGGTCTGTCTAAAATGGAAGAGCAGGGCGCTCTTTCCACGGCCTGTGGGACACCTGCCTATGTCGGTAAGAGAGAGTTTATGATTATGATTATGACCTAATATCATGTGCAGTAACATACAGATTAAAGCTCAGAAAATCATCGTTATAGTACTTAAAAAAAGCAGGAATCAAATGCAGATCTGAAGCTCTGATGTGACACCGAGAGCAACTTAAATGGATTGTTCACCAAAAATTAAAATTCTGTCATTATTTACTCAAACATGTATGAGTTTCTTTCTTCTGTTGATCATGAAAGAAGATATTTTGAAGAATGTTGGTAACCAAAAACTACTACAGAAGTCAATGGGGACCATCAACTGTTTGGTTACACTCATTCTTCAAAATATCTTCTTCTATGTTCAACAGAAGAAAGAAATTCACAGAGGTTTGGAACATCTTGAGGGTGAGTAAATGATGACATAATTTTCATTTTTGGGTGATCTATCCCTTTAAGAGCCCTACATAACCCAAAACAGGTGTATTTCTGAACTTTAAGTGCTGCAAAGAGCCACTGAAGAACCATTAGTTTTAAGAGCGCGGTCTTTACCATTGACTGTAACTCGTGAGTACTGATGTTCATTATGTGTTTCTAGCTCCTGAACTTCTACAGCAGAATACATACGGTAGAGAGGTGGATCTCTGGGCCATTGGGGTGATTACATTTATTCTGTGAGTGCTGGATTAATATTATTCACCCTACATGAATAAAACTCCAGGATGAAGAGTCTGTATCAGCAGTTTTTGATTTCCTGGCAGACTCTGTGGCTATCCTCCATTCTATGATGACAACGACACACAACTCTACAAGCTGATCATTAAGGCTGAATATGAATTTGATTCGCCATACTGGGACGACATCTCTGACTCCGGTATGACCACAATAATATCTAATCTCTCTTATTATATTTTAAAGGGTTACTCCACCCCAAAATGCAATTTTGTCATTAATCACTTACCCCCATGTAGTGCCGATCCTAGACTTCTGGGGGCCCTACGCAAAGACTGTGTCGCCGGCGGGGGTGGGGGGTTGGGATGAAAGAATGGATGAAACGCATGTCTCTCGCGTTCGAGAAACATCTCTTCCGCGGCTCGGTACTCTCTTTTTTTTTTGTCTCATGCAAGAGACTGTATGACGTTCACGTTACATGATTTGACTGACTTTTTACTAAGAGAGGGTGAGAGCACACCGCATTAAAATAATTGATCATTCATGTTTACACACCCACTGGCCAACTTCATAAACAAAACTAAAATGAAAACATCTTTGAGAGCAAGGGGGCCCCTGGTGTTTCGGGGGCCCTACGCAGCTTGCGTATTCTGCGTAAAGGGAGAATCGGCTCTGCCCCCATGTCGTTCCAAACCTGTAAAAACTTTGTTCGTCTTCATTACACAATTTAAGATATTTTGGGCATGGGGGTAAGTGATTTATGATAACATTTTCATTTTGGGGTGGAGTAACCTTTTAAGAATGACCAAATCACATTCATAGCATCTTCAATCCGAATGCCCTTATAATGATGCTCCATGCCAATGTTTTTTAATATGGCAAAATTACATATTTATATTTCCATTTCCATTCAGCATTATTTAATGCTACTGTTATGAAATGTGTAAAAATTAATAGCATTTATTTTTTATAAAAAAGTGAAATTTTGAACTGAGGAGGATGGTTTTTAAAGTTATAAAACAATTAAATATCAGACACAAAATACTGTACAGAATCAAGAGTCTAAATAACAATTTTCTTAGTTTTTAAAAAATAATTTTACATTTAATAATAATAAAAAAAATCTTTAATGCAAACTTTTTTGTTAAATGTTGAGCTTGAAAAGTATGCTTGTGCAATTTTTATTCTCACATAATGCATTACGCATATATTATGGATTTACATAAAGCACTCTTAAAGGGACAATCCACTCAAAAATATTTATGATTTTGTTTTATTCCATGGAACAAAAGGAGATAGTTTGAAGAACTATTTTTATCTATGCAATGAAAGTCCAATGAGGTCTAAAACTACACTGGACCCAACCGACCCTACTTATTTTTTTATAGATTTATATAGATGCACTGTGATCCATTCAATTGTAACCAGTGTTTTTGCTTTCTGCAATAGCATAGGAAATAATTGCACGGGATTTAGAATCAAAAGCATTAATGCTTTCATGAGGGGTTTTAAAAACATCTCTCATTATATTAATGCAGAATGTTTTATAATGCAGCTCTAAACATGCTGGCCACATTAAGTGGTATTGATCTTCTTGTGTTCTCTGCCTCCTCCTGCCCACTAATGCTTCAGCGAAAGACTTCATAGTTCACTTACTGCAGAAGGATCCAGCGAAGAGGTTCAATTGTGACCAGGCCTTGCAGCATCCTTGGTGAGTCCATAAATAGCAGGAAAGAGGCGGACGGGGAGCTGAAGGGTTGATCAGCGGTAAAAAGAGAGGCTGACCTTGAAGAACAGATGAAGAGTTGGGTCACATCTGTGCAGCGGCGTGGGAGGGCGTGCGCAGACAGGAAGAGGATTATGAAATATAGAATAAACAGATGTCTCTTCACCTGCAGCACTCTGAGATCTTTAAGAAGCACAAAACAATTATGATTTTCCTTGCAGAAATGAAATGGAACAGAGTGCTCAAAGAAGTAATGCATTTAGAGAAATACAGATAATTGAGGCATAGGATGGCACTTGAAAAACATACATAATAGCTTCCCAGAAGAAAGTTTTAATTGCTCAGATGTTGCTCAAAAGAGTCCTTTGAGTTTCCATTCTCTGACCGTCATCTTTGTCTGAGATGTTTCTCTTAGTTATTTAGGAGACAGAGAAATTGCTGCATACAGTAAGACTATAGAGCTAAATGAATGTGGATAGTGACTCAGATCAAATTGGTATGGAAATGGTTTACACTATGAAAAAAACGTAATTGCGATTTTTTTCTCTCACAATTCAGACTTTGTTTCTAGCAAATAATTTTTTCTCAGAATATAAACACAGTATTGTGAGATATAAACTCATAATTTGGAGTTTGTATCTCACGATTCTGATATTTCCCCCCCTCAATTATTCATAAATCTTGCAGCACTGTTTTTATTTTCTGCCACAGAGTAAAAAAGCTATTTTTCATTTGCCATTTCTAGTTTCTTTCCTTTCAATTATGACTTCAGTCAGAATTGTGAGTTGTAAATGATGCAGAAGACTTAATACTCTCCATATACTCTTCTTTTAATTCTGTAGTCAATCGAGATATAAAAGAAAGGTAATTTCAGATTTCTATTTAGATCATTGCAAGATACTTTATGAATTGTATATTGTATATATATATGACTGGCTGGTGTTTTAGTGTGTGGATATACACTACCATTCAAAAGGCTGATGTCGGTAAGATTGTTTTTAATGTTTTGGAAACAAGTCTTTAATGCAGACCATTTTAATAATGTATTCCTATGATACAAAGATTAATTTTCAGCATCATTACTGCAGTCTTCAGTGTCACATGATCCTTCAGAAATCATTCTGATATTCTGATTTGCTGCTGAAGAAACATTTATTATTATCATCAATGTTGAAAACAATTGTGTTTTTCCAAGATTCTTTGAAGAATAGAAAGTTTAAAAGAACAACATTTATTCGAAATAGATATCTTTTTCTAACATTAGAAATGTTTTACTGTCACTTTTGAATGCTGAATAATAGTATTTCTCTTACTGACCTCTTACTAACTTCTGAACAGTTGTGTACATGTTTAATTCTGAATGAATATTATTGCTTCTTAACGGCAGGATATCAGGAGGTGCGGCTCTAGACAAGAACATCCACGGCTCAGTGTCAGCACAGATTCAGAAAAACTTTGCCAAGAGTCACTGGAAGGTAAGAGTGAAGAAAACAAACCTGGGGCAACTTTAATCTGTCAACATCTCTGCCTTAGCCTCATACAACCATGGACCGCCTGATGCAAACTGTACACAAACATAGCTGAAATCACCAGTGTTCATCTAGTCGGTTGACTGGGTTGAGTTCAAATCAGGGTCCTGAAACAAACCAGTAGAGAAGCACTGCATTAGTTGCGTCTAAGTGGGCTGTTTTTGAGTAAGATCAAAAATGGACTAGACTACTAAAGCACAAGACTCCTGCATGTGTAATGTGTAAAATATGACCTGTGTCTGTGACCTCTGAGGCTGATACAGCACTTTACATTTGTAAATGTATGGCTAGAGTTACTTAAGCGGCATATGGAGGCTTTGTTATTATTTGCCGCCAGTCGTTTGTTGCTTTACTCCTGATTGTCTGCCCTGCCACGCAATTACGGATTGTACCTTTAAAAGGGCAAATGCTGTAATTGCTGTAACTATCAGGCTTTTAGTTCTAGTGCAATAAATGCCTCCAAACATTAAACTGCCTCTTCTGTTCTTATATGCAGCGTAGGTTCACTGTTTGCCATTTAAAGATATTTGCTGAAGTTCACTAGATTCTGCAGCATTATCGCTGGTGTCTTGTGTTCCAGAGAGCCTTTAATGCCACCATCATCGTGCGTCATTTAACAAAGAAAACCCACTCCGGGGAAGACGATGAAGGCAATCAACTCCACAAGTATAGGTGAGGAGACGTCACATGACTGTGATTACCTGTAGATGATATTCAGTACAACAGCGCTAATATGATTTTGCTTTTATTAAGAAAATAATATAAAGTAACCAACATTTTAGTCTAAATATGAACATATGTTATATATTTTTTTCTCCACTGTTTGGCCAACAAACTGTTGCATAATCGTTAGACCAAAAGTACAAGCACAAAGCTTTACAACTTTTCACTTTAACATTTTAATAGCTGAAAATTGTTTATGAGTCAGTGAGTGGCATTCAAATTTGATGAATGAAATTGCCACAAAAAAAATGATAATGTTGACATGAATTTCACTTGATTGCAATGTTTCTCATAATTTCTGTTAAAATCAATTTGAATTTTATTTTAAAACAGACTTTGGTTCAATCTAATGTTTTGCTATTTTTGAGTCGATGAAAACAAATTATTCCACTTTTTTTTTTGCAGGGACCATCTAACAATCTACTGGCAGCAAACCGAGTCTCTGTTAAAGGAATAGTTCACCAGACATGAAAACGGTGTCATTTACTCACCTCCATGTTGCTCCAAACCATTATGACTTTACTTCTTGACCCTCATTGTGTGAACAGTGAAAGAAGCAGTGAACAAGTTTTGTGAAGATCCAAAAAGGAAATAAAAACATCATACAAGCAATTTGTACAACTGCATGTGCATATTCAAATGTGACATGTGCCAAATTGCCAATTGGTTATGAGACATTTAAGAACCAATAGCGTTCAGTAAACTTGGCGAGATGCATCTTCATGCACATATTGAACTATATGTAAATGAGAATTCATGTTTGAGAACCGCAGTGGAGTTAAAGTTGGCAAGAAATTGATATTAATCTACTTTCTAAATGCATCTTACAGAACATATGGTGAATGATTCATCCATGCATATGTTTTATTTTTTCACTTTTTTGACCTCAGATTTTCAAATCAAAATGTCTCGATCTTCTGGTGAAAATAAAATAAAATTCCAATCATTTAATGTGTGTTAACTAAGGAAAAATTCAACCATAAGAAAATACTTAATATATATATATATATATACATACACACACACTCTGCGGCCACTTTATTAGGTACACCTGTTCAATTGCTTGGTAACACAAATTGCTAATCAGCCAATCACATGGCAGCAACTCAATGCATTTAGGCATCTAGATGTGATGAAGACGACTTGCTGAAGTTCAAACCGAGCATCAGAATGGGGAAGAAAGGGGATTTAAGTGACTTTGAACGTGGAATGGTTGTTGGTGCCAGACGGGCTGGTCTGAGTATTTCAAAAACTGCTGATCTACTGGGATTTTCACGCACAACCATCTCTAGGGTTTACAGAGAATGATCTGAAAAAGAGAAAATATCCAGTGAGCGGCAGTTGTGTGGACGAAAATGCCTTGTTGATGTCAGAGGTCAGAGGAGAATGGGCAGACTGGTTAGAGATGATAGAAAGACAACAGTAACTCAAATAACCACTCGTTACAACCAAGGTATGCAGAATACCATCTCTGAACACACAACACGTCGAACCCTGAAGCAGATGGGCTCCAGCAGCAGAAGACCACACCGGGTGCCGCTCCTGTCAGCTAAGAACAGGAAACGGAGGATACAATTCACACAGGCTCACCAAAATTGGACAATAGAAGATTGGAAAAACGTTGCCTGGTCTGATGAGTCTCGATTTCTGCTGCGACATTCAGATGGTAGGGTCAGAATTTGGCGTAAAGAACATGAAAGCATGGATCCATCCTGCCTTGTCTCAACGGTTCAGGCTGGTGGTGGTGGTGTAATGGTGTGGGGGATATTTTCTTGGCACACTTTGGGCCCCTTAGTACCAATTGAGCATCGTTTAAACACCACAGCCTACCTGAGTATTGTTGCTGACCATGTCCATCCCTTTATGACTACAGTGTACCCATCTTCTGATGCTACTTCCAGCAGGATAATGCACCATGTCACAAAGCTCAAATCATCTCAGACTGGTTTCTTGAACATGACAATGAGTTCACTTTACTCAAATGGCCTCCACAGTCACCAGATCTCAATCCAATAGAGCACCTTTGGGATGTGGTGGAACGGGAGATTCACATCATGGATGTGCAGCCGACAAATCTGCAGCAACTGCGTGATGCTATCATGTCAATATGGACCAAAATCTCTGAGGAATGTTTCCAACACCTTGTTGAATCTATGCCACGAAGAATTAAGGCAGTTCTGAAGGCAAAAGGGGGTCCAACCCGGTACTAGCAACACTTGTTGAAGTCTATGCCACGCAACACATTTTAACACACAAACCACCACACACACCTCACACACACAACACACAAATTAATTAAATACTTTGAACAATCATTTTATGCTTGAGAAAAGAGCATTTCACTAAACTTTCCTCTAAAAGAAAAATAATTCAGGTTTGGAACAACATAAACATGACCTAATTTTCTTTTTGGGGGTCTGAGCGCAGTGGTCACTGTGTGTTGGGCAGATTGACGCAGACTCTGAAACTCACCTGTGCTTTAAATGCACCGCTGTCAGTGAGCCTTCTACCAGAGCTACTGCTGCTACACTTCAGTGGGCTGCCACTGTAAAAATACCCTCAGTGGAGAGCAGCTCCTTCACAACTCGTGTTTTACTCCCCGTCTACTTGTATTTGACGCATAACAGCATGCTGCTATTTAACAGAACGCAATATGTAGTACTGTCTGTCAGTTGTAAGTACTGTCACTTGAAGCATATTAGTGGCATTTCAACAACAAATATGGCATAGAATATAATGTTACAATAGATAAATGAAGTAAATAGTAATTGTTGCCTTGTATCTGTGCTCTCATTACACTGTGGAATAAGTACACCGATCTGCATGTTGTTGTGAATCTGTCACAGGGATGATATACGAATAATAGGACACAGCCAAAAGAAAAGATTTAGATTTTGAACGCTCGCCATCCATTGTCTTCTCTTTTATAAGCAAGCTCACAAAAGCACACAGCCCATAAATTAAGAACAACAACAGAGATTCTCCAGCACTGACTGTAATGATAGGCTGATAAGACAGATACGCTGCCCCCTCTAATTCATGGAAAGAGCTCTACGTGCACGGACCAGCCATCAACTTAATGACATCTGGCCCAAACTGATCATTCTGTTTAAAAGGAGACACGAATGGGCAAGATACATGAGCTCATGATCTGAATATCAGTGAGGATGATTGTGGTTTTGGCTGAAAGAAAACAACTTGTAAGACTTGTAAAAGGGGATATTTATAGAAAAAGGCAGTCAGAACCAAGTCGCTTGGTTTCATATGATAGCCTTCTGTGAGAAACAGATTGTAGTTTGGGTTATTCACTAATATCTTCACTAATACAATCCTGTAGCTCAAACTTTATCAACACTGAAGTCATGAGTTCCATTCCAATAGAATGTGAGAATAAAATTAAAATAAAAGTCACTTTAAGTAAAAGTTGATTTGGATAAATCTTCTGATATATAAAAAATGTTTGAATGTACTTTAAATTATATAATGTAATCTATTTCAATTTTACACGTCCATTAAATTTATATTAATTAATGTAACTGTTTATAGATGTAAATGTTTTAGCATTTTAATAGATTTATAAAGCATTTAAAATTATAAAGCATACAAAATATCTATCTATCTATCTATCTATCTATCTATCTATCTATCTATCTATCTATCTATCTATCTATCTATCTATCTATCTATCTATCTATCTATCTATCTATCTATCATGTGTCTTTTGTAACATATGAATAAGTAGTTATAATTGAATCCAGTAGGGGGCACTTTAGGTCTCTTTTTAAAATGTATACAAGTTTTTAAACATCAGTAATTGCACCCTTTTTAATGATCATAATTTATAAGAATTATTATTGTTTGAATAAGTAACCTAATTCTATGAAGTGGTCACTTGATTTCTTGATAAACCTTTTTGTTTTGCCAATTTTCTTTTAAAGAAAAATTGTCATGCCAGTCATAGCCATGGCCATTTCTTTTCCCATAAAAATAACTCGGTGTGCAACATTTTGTTTACATTTAGATTCATTTCTGCATCTTTAAGCACAACAGATAAATGTACAGTAATCGCAGTCACAACATTATTGGCCGGTGTCTATGTGATGACATTGCCATTTGGCAAAGGAGCTTAAGCCTAGCCTAATTATCAGATGAATGGAGAGTGATTAATGATTAATGTTTTATTGACTTTAAATAAGATCATCCACTCAGCATGATTTACTACATGCTTCAAACAGACACCAGAAGCAACCAGATCACACAGTAAGAATGTGAAACGATCAACCTCGGCACTCCAAAAGCAGTGTATCGGGAGGAAACAGAAGGCCATTTGCGCTGAGTTATCCATCCTTATCCTAAACTAATGAGACAGATTCCTGAAAGCTTTTCACTGTACAAAAAACACCCAGGAAAAAGATGTGCCAGTGACCCGGAGACTCTTAGCAGCTGTAGTCTGAGTCCGAGGGAGTACAAAAATATGTTTGATCTCACTTTTTTATGTGGTGCAAATGACTTTTATGATATGAAAGCGTTTAGAACAACAACAGCAACATTCTGCTGTTATCAAAAGATGGCAGGTTTAATAAAACAGCTCTTGGTAGAACATTAAATATCCTGAAGTATGCGGTTTCGAAGGAACCATGAGAAAGCAATGAGCAGCACTGCAGGCAATTACACATTAAACAATCTCAAAATGGTCTGCCAGTTAAGACGTGTTGTCAGGATGTTCCAAGGCAGAGAACGCGAGCGAGCGAGCTGGTTGGTCGTGGGAAATGCTCTGCTGACCAATTAGAATGCAGCGCCCCCAGAAGCGTGATTTGAAAGTGCATGCATATTGCATACCACTAGAACAGCCACAACTAATGCAGTGAATAAATATCTAATGGAGAGGTTTTTAATCAGATATGAAACGGCACGCCTCAAGTAAATGCACAGCGTGACCCGGATTACCACTAACAGCTCCAGACACCTGAACTGTCTCTTCCACTTAACTGCGGTTGAAAGGTCATTGACTGCTTTCCCAGCAAGCATAGATGTGCTTCATGACTGTGAATCACACATATTGGGGTGTTTTTCCGAACCTGAAAGAACTCGAAAAATGAAAAGTGACTAATTAAATTATAGTCTCATTCTTGGGAAAGTTATATATCTAAAAAAATCAAAGCAGGCATTGTTAAACTCTGGACAAGGGGATGGAAACTTAAATGTATTTATTTTATGACAATGACAATTTATTTATATAGTACAATTAATTTCAACTTCAGTCGACCAATGTGCTTTCCAGTAAGTCACTAAAAACAGAAAAACACACAACAAACAACAAACAAACAAACAAACAAACAAACAAACAAACAAACAAACAGTAAAGTTATAACATCATACAACTATGCCATCAGCCATACGCTTTAGAAAATAAAAATGTCTTTAGCCTGGACTTAAAAAATATTAACAGAAGAAGCTTGTCTAATGGAGAGTGGCAAGGCGTTCCAAAGCCTAGGGGCAGCAATACAAAACGCACAATCTCCCCTGCACTTAAGCCTCGTCTTAGGGGTAGACAATAGATCCTGGTTGGATGACCGAAGGGATCTAATCGGTTGATACTCAGTCAGTAACTCACAGAGATAGGTAGGGGCCAAACCATTTCTAGATTTATAAACAAGGAGCAACATTTTTAAATTCACTCTAAAACAAACAGGCAACCAATGTAATGAGCGTAGAATAGGAGTATATTCTCCATCTTTTTAACCCCACTCAAAAGTCGAGCCGAAGCGTTTTGCACAAGCTGCAAGCGGGATATAGCTGTCTGCCTAATCCCAAAATAAAGTGTTTTAAATAAAAATAATTTATTGAGCTTTTATGAAGGTTGTAGGCCTGTTTATCCACATGTCTGTTTTATTTAGTGATGAGCTATATGGGAAGCCAAAAACATTGACATCACATGACCAGCAGAGTACGAGTTTGAATTAAGTAACCATTTTGCTCACAGAATAAATGAATCATGGCTGACCACGATTCATGATTCTACAATGGCATTGGCAACTGATCATTTCTGCTTTTGCAGGGCAAAACTAAACTAAACTAAACTAAGTTTACTAAAACTAAAGCAATGTTGAAAATAATTCAATTTTCTTTATTCAAATAAATTTATAAAAAATACCACATGACAGAAAATAGGATCCGCAGGGCAAATAATAATAATAATATCGACTATAAAATACTAATAATTATTAAATATATCTATTAATATATTTTAGGATAAAATCCTTCACCAGGGTCACAAATGACTTAGGAACCATTTCTGTCTTGAATAAAAACAAAAGAAACTAATGACTAATTATTAAATAATTAATTATGCTAATTATTAAATTGGAAAATGCTAATTATTAAATTACAAAAAATACATTTGACTAAAAACGACTTCAGTGACAGTTATGTATGTTATTAGTTTATTTAACATCAGAGTTCACTTGAAATGGAGGTTCATGCGCACTCTGGTGCAGTTCGCAATCACTATGAACGTAATTCTGTCAAACTAGGAGAGAAATGAGACTACTACTGTCAGGACTCAGGTTTGATCTCTCTCTCTTGTCTGTTTTTGTCTTTGTTTTGGGTTTTTCCATGTGCCTCCTCCTGACACTATTTTGCCTCAGGGCTGTGTGGTGGGCACGGTCACATGGGGAATTGAGGATCGCGTCAAACGAGCCCTGGCTGGAGTCGAAGTTCCCCGCGGATGCCCGGCGGGTCTGCTTTTTGTTCCTGATTCAGTCCGCACTGCCGTTCTCCAGTGGGGTCATTCTTCCAGACTCACGTGCCATCCGGGAGTGAGGAGGTCACTGGCTGCCATTCGCCAGCGGTTTTGGTGGCCTGCCATGACTGAGGACATCCGTCGGTTCGTGGGTGCTTGCTCGGTCTGTGCTCAGAATAAGTCTTACAATTTACCATCCGCTGGTCTGTTACATCCCCTTCCCATTCCTTCCCGTCCCTGGTCACATATTGCCCTGGATTTTGTTACTGGTCTCCCTCTATCCAGTGGCAATACTGTGATTCTTACCGTGGTGGATCGCTTTTCTAAGGCGGTCCACTTCGTTGCCCTTCCCAAACTTCCCTCTGCTAGGGAGACGGCCTGGGTGATCATTGACCACGTCTTCAGGATTCATGGTCTTCCAGAGGACGTGGTCTCTAATAGGAAGCCCCAGTTTGTGTCCCATTTTTGAAGGGAGACCATCCATCCGCAGACCAACGGCCAGTCCGAGCGGGTAAACCAGGATCTCGGTCAGATGCTCCGATGTTTGGCTTCCCACATCCCCTCTACCTGGAGTCAGCAGCTAACATGGGCTGAATATGCTCATAACTCATTGCCGGTGTCTTCGACTGGGCTGTCCCCGTTCATGTGTTGCCTGGGTTACCAACCTCCTTTGTTTCCTTCCCAGGGTCCCGAATTGGCCGTTCCCTCGATCCAGGCTTTTATTCAGCGTTGTCGTCGCACCTGGAGGAGGGCTAGGGATGCGCTGACCCGGTCCGGGGGACGTACTAAGATTGCCGCGGACCGCCACTGGAGGATGGCTCCTAAGTATGTTTGTGGGCAACGGGTTTGGCTTTCCACCAAGGACCTGCCACTTTGAGTCCCGGGCTCGTAAGTTGGCACCAAGATGTATTGGGCCTTATCCCATTGTTAAAGTCATCAGTCCGGTGGCGGTCCAACTTCGGTTACCCTATCCTTTCCGTCATGTGCATCCTGTTTTTCATGTTTCTAAAATTAAGCCTTTCTTGCGATCTCTCTATGTTCCTTCTGTGTCTTCCTCTGTTCCCTCTCTTCTTCCTCCTCCTCCCCCCCCTCCCTGATGATTGAGGGCGCTCCTGCCTTCATCATCAGGAAAATTCTGGATTCCAGGCGCCATGGACGGGGATTTCAATATCTTGTTGACTGGGAGGGTTACGGTCCTGATGAGAGATGTTGGGTCGGGATTGTGAGGCTCGGGATATTCTGGACCGCTCGCTTATCAAGGCCTTCCATCGCCTACGCTCCTTGGGGAGGGGGTACTGTCAGGACTCGGGTTTGATCTCTCTCTTGTCTGTTTTTGTCTTTGTTTTTGTTTTGGGTTTTTCCATGTGCATTCGAGCACAGCTGATGGTGTTTCCTAATCAGTGCAATTGCTCGTTTTTGCACACCTGTTCCCTTTCAGTGCTTGATTTTTTCTTCTATATTTATTCTGTTTCCTTTTTGTTTTTTTGCCAGAGTGTTCTGTTCTCTTGCCGCAGTTAAGTTAATTTTTTTTATTTTTGGCTGTTATCAAATTTAGTTATTTTTGTTTTATTTAATGGATTCTATTTTTTGTCTAGTTGTGTTGCAGTAATCTATTTTTCATCAGAACTCGCTGTTCCTGGACAGTTACAAGTTGCCGACCTGATGGACTGATATTAGCCTTGCAGTTTGGATTTCTTTGGAGGTTCTGTTCGTCATTTGGATGACCTTGCTGTTATGATCTCCTGCTGGTTTGAACTGAGAGCATTGGACTGCTCCGGATTCTGACATTACCTGTTTGAGCATTTTCCTGTCTCCTCCTGGTCAGAATTGGCTGGGAGTTGTTTGGCTCATACTGCGACTATTATTGTTCTTCAATAAATTGAAGTCAAGCATTTTTTCTGCTTTTGGGTCCTTCCTTCCAGAGATCGTTACAACTACTGTTGACAAAAACCTTCAATGCATTTTTTCATGCTGCCAGTCATCAGAGAAAATATATTGTATTAGTGACGTGTGGAGATCATCATATTATTATTACACATTCACTTTTTAATACAAAGCTCATATTGTTGAAAAATGCACTTTCATGGTCTACACTTAAGTTTAAACCAAATGGTGCCAGACACTTAACCCAAAGCCGAGGTCTTAAAACATGACCGTCACAACCTATTTCGGATTGGAGCGCATGAGTGCATGCTAGTTGAAGAATATTCCATCTTGTTAACAGAGCTGTGTTTACTGCCTACTTGGCTTATTTCCATACCACAATCTGCTACCCATCTGGCATAACTCATTTTAATTAAGATGGTGATTTTCCTAAAAAAGAGCAAAAGGAAAGTTTGTACGGGGGGTTCTTAGTCACATGAATTTCCCGTTTCTGGTTGTGCGATGACAATGGAATCTGCAATTATGCTGAGGTATGTTTGAGAACACCTGCCACTGTCCATCTCCATGACTGGTTCCAGCAGGCCACGGCGCGCCGCAAGTCGACTCTGACAGCCTGCCGTAGCTACTATAATGCTTCACTGCCCAGCAATCGAGCCAGATTTTTCTAACATGACAGAGCCAATGGAAAAATCCATTAATGCTCGAAACAATAACTTGGTCTGTTCTCGGCTGTCGCTGGAATCGCAGATCAGAGGGTCTCCGAGATGGTGCTCAGGTAATCTTGCTGGAGTGGCCACTTTTGCTCACTTTTGTGGATAACAATCCTCGATCCACTTATTCTAGAGCAGGGGAGAGTGTAAAAACACACTTTGACTTGACCGAATGCACCTGCGTCTTGCTCAAATACAGACTCATCTGACGCAACAGCAAATTGCGAAATATTTTCCAAGATGTCCTTAATCACAGAAGAAAGAGAACGAAAGCCTCATGAATGTCTTCAAAGGGGTCACAAATGACTCTGGAAATATTTCTGTTTTGAATAAAACAACAGAAAATTACTAAATCTTTTTTTGGACACTGTGGCGTGAGTTCATTTGAAATTGTGGTTCATGCGGACTGTAGTGCAGTTCACAATCGGTATGAACACAATCCGGTCAAACTAGGAGAAATGAACTAGGCCTACTACTGATGATGAAAAACTTCAATGCATTTCTCATTGCTGCTTGTCACCACATAAATTGCCTTTAGCGAGCTGTTCATATTCAGTACATTTCCTGCAATACATCCAGTGGAAGACAGACACCGGCTGAATTTGGAATAGCACACTAGCATACTGTACTACTCATACTATTTCTGCCATATATGTCAAAAAGACATCACTACACATATTTCTGTGATATATATGAGGTAATAGGAACATTTTATGCAGGCTGCTATATAAAAATAAATAGCTTTTAACAGAAATCTGCAGCTGATTTTGCAATAGCATACTAGCATGTTCTTACAATGGAAAAAAAAACAACTACAAAGAAATGGCAAATTACAAACTGAATTAAAAGTTAACATTTTGTAGTAGATTGACTGAAATTGTATTTTCTTGTAACATTCTCCAATTTTTTTTTTTACAACTTATGTATATATGATATATTTTAAGTGTAGTATTCTGCTACATTTCTTTATGGAACAGCACATGCAAAATATATACAATTTTGTTATATAAAGTTTTACCTGAAATAGAATACAATTAAAATATTTTGGGTTTTCAAAAGAAGTCTTTTCTGTGCACCAAGGCTGTATTTACTTGATCAAAAATACAATAAAAACAAGTGAAATAATATTACCAATTAAAATAACGATTTTCTATTTGAATATATTTTAAAATGCAATTCATTTCTGTGATACAAAGCTGAATTTTCAGCATCATTACTCCAGTCTTCTCCACACGATCCTTCAGAAATCATTGTGATAATAATGTGCTAATTTCTTATGACTGTCAATGTGAAACTGAACTGAAACAGTAGTTCTGCTTATTGTTTTTGTGGAAACTTGGATGCATTTCTTTTTTTTCAGGATTCTTTAATGAATAGAGTGTTCAAAAGAACAGCATTTATATTTTGTAACAATCTTTTAAAATCTTACCGACCACATCATTTTGAATGATGCAAATGCATATCAGTGTTGTGATGTCTCTTTAATAACCCATGCTCTGTAAACAGCTAAAATGCAGAGGAAGTGTGCCCATCCTTTTTAGGCCAATCTGAAAACCAGCCAATCAGAGATGCATTTTTGTAGAAATGGCATATGGTTGAAGTTATCAAAATGGCTTACACTTATAGCACCTTAGAATTTGGGGTTTTAAACCACAGAAACAAAAACACGAGTAAAAGACTGAACCTGGCAAATATCCAAATATACTCTGGTATTCATGCAAATGTGGTAATGATGTCTCTCTTGGATAAACATACATGTTCGGTTAAAGTTTTTGACATTTATCCAATGTTTTGTGAAAATAAATGTCAATTTCAAAGTGTGAAGAAACCTGATAGGAAAGGGAACAAAAGTGGAAGTTTAGTCCAAGCAATCAAAGCCAATGTGAGAAGATTTTTTTTCATGAATAAGAAAAACCACATGAAGTTAAAGACTAAACAACTTTATCACATTCAACTAACTGAAGACATTAGCAAAAAAACAATAAGAGCTCAGCGTGTTAGTCTGATATTCTGACAGAATACTTTCTGCAGTGCTCAAGGCGAGCAGCATGTGTTCGGTGTTTAACGCTCGAGATCTAAAGATTTAACACTAAAATAGAGAAACTACACCGCCTGACTCATTCAGAACAACAGAGGCAACCGTAAAAAGCCACATCTCGCCAGGATGACAGAAAACAGCCTGTTTTGATTTTCGCTTGCACCTCGACACAAGCCGCACGATTTGAATTAATACAATGAAATGAAACCGTGCCGCCCCGTTCACAAAATAAATGCGGGAATGAATAATAAAACGAAGTCTGAGAAAAGTAAAACAGCCCTTCTTACAGGAGCTGTAATAATAAGTGGGCTAGCATGCAGCAGAGTTGAGTTTTCACCGCTTTCCACCGTCGATGTCCTGCCAAAACCTCTTATCTGCCCAAAACAGCCCCTTCGCTCTGGCAAAGCTTTAGCGGTTCAAATCAGGGCTAATGTCTTCCTTTTTGTATGCCAGTCCGATCACATCGCATGGATGAAGTGATTATGGAAATGTCGGGGAGGTGCTGGAAACAGCTTTTGGGGGAGAAGTGAAGAGAGCTGACATTGAGTCGCCAGCGTAGAGAGAGGAGAGCGGGGCCATTGTGTCGTCGAGTTAGGATGATAAAGGCTGTTTTGTGTGTGAGGACTGTTTTCATATGAGGAGACGTGCTACTGCGATTCCCCGTTGTGAGGCGAGACAGGGAAAAGGAACTGGATCTTTCTCTACCCTTTATTGATCAGGTCCATTCAAAGCCCTGTGTCCATCAAACAGCGAGCCTGTATGTTTCCTTTTTGTAACGCACAATCGATGCACTTATGTAGCCAAGCATGTGATTGACATTTGTAAATGGCAGTTTAGCAATATGAACAAATATATTGACTGCTTTAATCAACCAGCACGAGCATCTAACAATTTAAAGGAACAGGCCCTAAGAAATGAATTCTCTTGAATCATCACTCATGCCATTTCAAACATGTAGGACTTCCTTCTGTGAAACACAAAACTAGATGACAATACAAAAAAGCATTAACGTTAAGCAGATATTTTAGCTTTAGACCTTTTAATTAATGCATCATTAATGTAGTCCATACGGCTTATTCCAAGTCTTCTTCAGTCAAGTGACATTTTTGGAGGCCCATATGGAAATGTAATACTGGACATGACATATATTGGCCTATATCAACAGTGGCATTGCCATTTATATGTAGCATAACATACATATATACATTTATGATTTGTATAAAATCCTCATGGTAAAGCCTGTATATGCATGTATGTTAATAATATACACAACACTTTTTTAATGCGGTATTATATGGTTTCTACATTAATATATATCAATATATGCACAAACGTATTTATATATGTCTTTTTAAATACATGTCTATCTTTTTGTATATAACATGTATTGATGAATTAGGATGGATATATGACATATATGTCCAAAAATCTGTTTGGATACACATTTGTATCCAAAAATACACATTTGTTTGGGTTAGATATTTATTTTAATAAATGAAATTGTAAATTATAATAAGTTTCATTTATGTTTTTACTTCTTATGACATATTTTGTCTATGGAAATTTGATATGTACATATATTTGCATATGGGGAACACAATAAAATGTAAGCTTTTATTAAAGGACAATCTTTAAATAGTATTCATGAATATTTAGCTATGACACACGCAAGTACCAATTCTGCTTGGCATAAATAACTTATAATACATTTCAGTATGTTCACAATATTACAAACCTATCATATGGCTTCAGAAGACTTGAAATATGCGCATACAGACTGCGAGAAGGTTCTGGATAATTTTCCAAAGAAAGAAAGATGGGAAAAAAAAGACAAAATTGTCATTTTTGGGTGAAATATGCCTTGAAATGAGTTTATGAGCACAGCAAATGGATTTTTAAATAATTGAACATGATAGGACTTGCTAAAATCACATTTCTGTTTCTAACATATTTGACATGCTAAGTTGATGCATTTCAGATTCTGACCATCAGGACCTACTGTACCTTCAAAGCAGATGTGATAGATAACACCGACGGAACACAGAGATGCCGTTTGAATGAGCTTTTCATGAATAATCAGTGACATTATTTCACATTTCGCAGTAAGATATTCAAGCTGAAAATGATGATAAATTTGCCCGATGTTATCCTAATTGCTTGCGGTTTTGGGGGAATGGCTTTCGAAATGAAGGATTAGGAAAATGCAATTTCAGAAAGCACGCCAGCGTGACACATGATGTAGGAGGGCTGCAGAGATAAATGAGTCACATGGGTGACGTGGAACAACAGCACAAAGCCACTGGTCTGCTTCTGACTGAGTCTTGGTTTATTCACAATATGACCCATATTTAATCCCAGTGCAAAAGGTCAAGGTCAAGGCTGAGCATATGTTGGAAATACAAACAGAAGGCAAAATGCTTTGGGTCATACAGTAATGAACAATGAATATGTTGCTAATTTTTTTTAAGTATGTTACTCATTTGATTTGCTTAAAGGGACTGTTATCCCAGAAATAAAGATTCTGTCATCATTCACTCACCTTCATGTTATTCCAAACCCATATGACCTTCTTTCAACTGTGGAACAAACAAATATCAGGTAAGATGAAAAAAAAAACACTTTAAATTCATAGATCATATGAATTGTGCACTATATTTCAAAACGTCTAAAGAAAGAGACTGAAATGTAAGTAATTCACTGAAAATCTTCTCCGTTTCTGCAGTTTTCATATATGCAAGGATCCAATGAATAGATCAAAATACTTATTTTAAACATTAAAATCAAATGTTGGTCTGTTCCATAACACAAAGCAGTTTTATTGTTCAAAAGATTTGTATAATAGTGCATTAGTCATATGGATGATTTTATAGTACTTTAATGGTGCTTCCCCCCTCTTTTCAAGCTTGACAAATCTATCCTCATTCACTTTCATTGTACAGAAAAGAGCAGCATAAACATTCTCCTTAATATCTATTTTTGTCTTTGACATTAGAAAGAAGTCATGTAGCGCAATTTTAATTTTCGGGGTGAACCAACTCGCGCACTGATGTTCACATCTGAAGAAACGATATCATTTTCCCTTTCCTAACGGAGAAGTTCCATCTCAATTAAAGATTCTTTGCATTAAAGATCTTCTGAAAGCAAAAACTGGTTTGAAATTAATCCACGCCAAAGACTTTTACAAATCAATGCGCTCTGGACGCATGAGAATTAGAGTTATATAATGAAAGACTGACAATGATTGACGCATGTCGTCATCGCCCAGTATAAGCCAGCTGAGATCAAACAGGAGGATTGTGCCCGTCAAAGCACATTTCAGTCGTTAGCTTATTAATCATGCAACATTTTCCAATCACAAAAGACGTTCAGTAGACAGTGCCGTCTCCCTGACAAATCCAGAGAGTATTAATGCTTTTAAGGGAACAAAAACGGATTGCACTCTCAAATCAATGCTCAAGTGACAAATGAAACCCCAGAAAATATGAAAAGAAGAATGTGGGGGAAAAAAGCAGAGAGGAGGAGCGAGTGAAAAACTGTAGCTGGGAAGAACTGTGAAACCGTGACCTATTCAAAGGGATAATTTGCACAGATCTGTCATGTCTTGATGGAAAAGCTAAGCACATTAATTTAAGACGCCCCTATTTTTTCCCTTGCTGTGGTTTAAGGAGAGAAAGAGAGAGAGAGTGTGAGATGGAGAGTAGGGGATTTGCCATAGTCAGGGATTACGTGCGAGAGACTTTGATGGTTTCAATTATTACCCAGAGTTTGAGGAGGGCGACATCAAAGGGTGTGGGCGATTAGCACACTCTGAACTTCGAGGCGGACGGGGGCTAATCTTTAAGGTGACACCAAACATATTGTTGGCAGTCCGATCCAGACTCAGACGTGTCAGGACGCAGCTACTAGGTTAATTAGACCTGGGACCTTTGGCGTCGACGACGGGCACGCCGAAGTGGTCTCGGCAGACACACCTTGATCCAGAGTCTCACGCGGCTGACACTCTTATGTAAACACTGATGAGCTGCAGCTGGAAACGTAAGGGGATTTTGCACACACAAAGTCAGGTCGGGCCAGAGCTGGCCAATAGAAAACGGCAGAAAATGGATGAAACAGCAGCCTGGATATTTCTGATTCGTCACATACAATGATGACGACTGTCCTGACGTCAACCGTGACATAACAATGGAGAATTTAAATGGTAACGTTTGAATAGAGCTATTCAGTTACGATGTCAATTTGTAGGTTATTTCTTCAAAGTTTCATTTACAAGATAAATTACACAGTCAAATGTAAATGTATTGCTCATAATGGCTGTCTGATTCATTAAGCACATAAAACTCAAATCCTTGTGGTAATTGCAGTCCTTATTTAGAAACTTGTTAGCAACTGTTTCAAAGTCCATGTTTGAAGTGTGTCATTTATAAAAAAAAAACCTGAACATTTCTGAAGGAAGTCAGAAAGTTGAAGGAGCTAATTATTTTCTGGATTATAGTACAATAAGTCACAGAAACATTACACAGCATACTATTTTTTTATAATCAAATGAAATTAATGCAATAAATAATGACAGTTTTGTCTTAATTACTCACCATCATGAACTTCCAAACCAAAGAAATGTCTTTCTTCAAGTATCATAAACATATTCCGTACAGGTTACAGGTGTGAGTTCATATTAATATATGACTGAAACAAACATATGAATGTATCTCACAATGCAGTGCTCTTAACTTAATTATCAAATTGTGATTTTTTTTTACTATCTAATTTATTTGATTTTTGATAAGAATTTTACAACATTAAATTATAAAACAACCATTTTAACTTACTGAGGTGACAAGACAACAACATAGCATTCTACTGTTTGAAATGGTTATCATAATGCACACTTTTTATTTAGGCTGTGTTCAGTGTATACTGCACAGTAAGCAGTACAGAGTATTCCTTTCCAAACACAGCCATAATTAGTACGCATTAATCAGCCACGTTTATACTTACAGTACATTGACTACAGGGACAACCCCCCTGGAGTAACCTGACGTTAAGTGCCTCGCACAACAGTGAAAGCTCATGAGTTTTGCAGGGTTTTAATGACTTCACCACACCAGTCCAAAAAGCACCACTATCAAAGCTTCTGATATTGCAATAACACCAATTAAGCCATTTATAAAGTGGCTTAAAAATGATCAGCCAACCAAAAGTAGCCAGCAGGAAATATCACCACATCTCCAACTCCAAACACAGTAAGTACAACACAATTCATCAAACTGGAAGACATTTGGGGGATAGGCCAATTATACCCTTACCCTCTGATAAATGGTTTTATTTTCCTGCGTCATTTAAAGACCGCGTGTGCTAATGCTTTATACCATCCTACGGTTATATTCTGCCCTTTTCCTTATTACGCTGAAGGCCGTGCGAGGGACTGGACACTTACTGGAAGGTACATTAACTAAGTGCGCAGAGATAATGATTTTTTCCTACTGCCCTACAAGAAGACATTAATTGATAAATGAGAGCTATCTCTTTAGCAATTTTATGCTTTCAGCACTGAGCTTATTGAAGCACAAATATACTCCATGATATTTATCATTTAGTACTAAAATGACAAATAATTAATCAGTGGAACCTCGTTACAGAAATGGGAAAAACATGAAACAGTAGGATGAAATCCTGATAACCACGTTTGCCAGGGTCATTGTAGTAATACATTTGACCCTAATTCAAAAAAATGTTTGCAAACCCATTCTTATGTAAATTGTTGCATTAAATCCAATGTCACGATTTACATAAGAACAGACTTATAACAGAATCCTCACAGAAATTCTACCCGTGTTTCCTGAATAACTTCCATTGCGACCCTGCAGCGAAGGACATGCAAAGAAAAAACTATTTTCAGAGCCTCTGAACTTTTGCCAAGATTTTACATTGTAGTAGCCCTCACAGTTTACCCAGTAAAATAACTTGGACTGAATCTAATAATTCTAATAATAATAATAATAATTAGATTTAGACTTTAGCCAGAGTAGATGCGATAGTTCATTAAACAAGAACAAAGAGAAGGCTTCAAGTGGCAAAAGTTATGGGTTTCAAATTGTCTGTCGATGACACACTACACAGTAGAAAACCCAATATTGCCCTTAATTTAATAATACCACATTTAGTGCTATACGGAAATTTAGCCAAACTGAATTGGTTGAATTTAATTTTTGGTTTGTCCAAAATAGTTTTGGAGGGCCAAAACCAGTTGCCACTTTTCTGATGACATGCTTTGACTGTGTCAGCGTCTATTTTGCACAAAAAATATGGATAAGCAACAACCATGTTAACCATGTTAGCAGTGTGGATGCACAAGACCACAAATTATGCTGAAATAAGAAATTACATAAATCGCATGGTAAAAAGCATACTTAAATTCCACATCTCTTTCTGAATAACTCCATTGCAACACTGCTGCAAAGGCTATCCAAAGAAAAAAACTACTTTCAAAGTCTCTGCACTTCTGCCAAGGTTTTAAATTGTAGTAGCTCTCACAATTTATCCAGTAAAATAAGACATGCATATATAGACTTTAGCCAGAGTATATGCCATATTTCATTTAACATTAACAAAGTGACAAAAGTTCAGTTTGTTCAATATGGGTTTCAGTTAGTCAGTTAGTTAGGAAGTCATGGCCTAATGGTAGAGAGTCGGACTCATAATCGAAAGGTTGTGAGTTTGAGTCTCGGTCCAGCAGGGATTGTCGGTGGGGGGAATGAATGTACAGCACTCTCTCTCTACCTTCAATACCATGACGAGGTGCCCTTGAGCAGGGCACCGAACCCCCAACAGCTCCCCGGGCACTGCAGCACTGCCCACTGCTCCGTGTGTGTGTGTTCACTGCTGTGTGTGTGCACTTGGATGGGTTAAATGTAGAGCACGAAATCCGAGTATGGGTCAGCATACTTGGCTGTATGTCACTTTCAATGACACACTAAACTCAATCTAGCACATCATTTTCTATCACCACAATTAGTGATACACCGAAACTCTGCCAACCAAAAATATTCGGCTGAATTGAATTTTTTGTTTCATCCGAAATCATTTTGGAGGGCCGAAATTGCACCTGACACGTCTTGTCAGCGTCTATTTTTAACACAAATTTGGAAAAGCTATTGTAGACACACTTCACCAATACCAAAAATTCTGCTGGAGACGTAATATGTTAAATTTGTTTGGCTGAATTACTGACAGTGACTCTTTACTTTGACAGAACTATTCACAGAAAGGCTTTACTTTGACTAGTTTATCGTCTGTGAAAATGACACCTGAACAGCATACTATGTTCAGTTATGAAATTTTATAATAATTTAATGCCAGCTTTGGTGTTTCAGTAAAAGACTAATTGCTGTGCATCACTAACCACACACAACATATTCTTATAATATACTCTTACTCTACATACTCCACATGACACTATACAGTAATCTTACCAGCCAGAGAAACTTCAGACTCGGCAAAAGTCTGCATGAATT
This sequence comes from Ptychobarbus kaznakovi, assembly GCA_027422405.1. NCBI lineage: Eukaryota > Metazoa > Chordata > Actinopteri > Cypriniformes > Cyprinidae > Ptychobarbus > Ptychobarbus kaznakovi. Next base: position 21,768,750 of record CM049810.1, on the reverse strand, counting down.
ATCTTTAAATTCAAGCCGGGTTAGCTGGATCGTAGAGGCATTCACACTGATTTCAAGGTGCAACCTTCATTTATTTTGTGGCTGTGGGCCAGTGGATCAGCAGGGACGGTTGGGGTCCTTCAACAGCACCTGTAGTTGCGTTGATACTTAGCTTAAGGAGCACGCGGGGGAGAGATTTGGCAATGGCTTCTTTCAGGCTACGGTTCATTGACTCCTCCATAGCAGAACTTGGAGGGCGATAAGAACGTCATAGTCCTGCAGGACCCCAGTGCTGCTCTCTCAACTGCATCCAGTGTTTAAGAAACCCTTGTGCTCGCTTACTAATGCCAGGATTTAGAGGTCAAGGCACCATCACTGTTGTTACTGTATTTAAAGCTAAGCTCTTGTTCTTAATATCTGAAAATAATATGCATGCAGGTTCGCTTAGAACAAATACCCAAGTGATAATGCATTTGCTTTCTAAAGACTAAACATTTGTTTGTCTGTTGCAATAATGATTTAGTAAGGGGTGTAGACTATTTTAAAAGTTTGAGGGACACATTAAGTACACTGACTACGGTTACTATGGTAGAAGCAGAGTTTCGAAATCAACTTTTTAGGAACTGCACAAATAAAATGAATACTGTAATGCTTAATATTAATGCTTAATAGTGTTCATACAGAACAAACCTATAAACTTATGTATCTCAGTTTATTTTACTTAATTAAACAAGCTGAGGCACATATTCGACTACAAAACAGGTTTAAAGTAATCAAGTTTAGTCAGTATACACATGTACTGAAATTGATTAATGTATAAATATATCAATATACAAGGCTGTTTGATACTGGGTTTTGCTGATATGATAATAATGTGATACATAATTATAAATACATTTAATTATCGGGACTTACCAGTGTGGACAACTAGTCGTGTGTCACATACATTGCACTGCACATGTGCCTTTTGTGTTCAGAAACTTACAGAGACGGGGATAAAACCGTGTCATCTGATGGATTTAGATCTAACGGGGTCGTTCACGTTGTTCTGTGACTCTTCAAACTGCTGTCCGTTCGTTAAAATTTTAATTATGACTCGTGACGGCATCCTGGGCGTCGCCACCTTACCTTGGTTACAGGTGATATTGCGCGACTATCGCGAGAATAGAATATTGGTTGTCATCGATTATTAGTTATTTCTTCATACTGTAATGGATGAACTCTTTTGATATTTTTATAGCGCCCAAACCCAAACTCTTGACCGCTTTAAACATATAGGTTGACACCTACATCTTTACAATCTTCAATAAAGTTCACAAATTCCTAAGGCCAGTTTAACACCAAGAACCAAGATATCTAAAATGACAGACTATTAGCATCCACACCAACCTTAGTCAAGGTAGTGCCATATTTAATGTTTGACAGGAACTAAATCAGAATATGAGGGAAAGAATTACAGTGTGTTCATTGGTTAGTACTCTAGCTTCACAACTTACCAATTGTTTAGCTCACAAAACATCTTTCCAAAAAGAAACTTTCAATAGAAAAAACTATATAATACAGATGAAAGTTCATAGATATAGTTTATAGCTAGCAACAGCAATAAGGTCACAGGTTACTAAATACAAGTAATAAAACAGTCTGGCATGTATGTAAAAACTAGGTGGACAAACAGAACTTAATTTCTGTTATACACAGTAAGTCATTGTTGAAGTCTGTTTGTATTATTGCCACAGCCCTGCCTTTGACACAGCATTTGTAGCCTATATTCAGTTAGCCTTGCATCTGAACACAAGACTGATTGACTGTAGAGTTTGTGTGAGCAGAGGAATGCTTCCCTGCATGACCTGAATGGAAATATTTCACAGAGACATTCATGGCACTCGCACAAAATGTCACTCTTTCATTTCCCCTTTCTGCAATTTACAAGAATTGTTTATGAAGCTCATTTTATGAATTAGGCAGGAATGCTTTTGATGCCGGGCAGAATGCGCTGCTCTTATTAAGATTGAGCGAGAATACCTGTGACAAGCGACTTTTTAAAATGCAATTACCTAATTGGATGCAACCATCCTACTAATTGTAATATGAGTAGGCAAATCTGTCATCAGCCATGATTCTCTGGCTGGACACCATTTTGGGGCATCTGTTCTCCTTTTGCTGTTCATAAACAATGCTATTTTTTTTTAAGTAAAAAGGCATTCACATTGACAGAGATTTGCAGTGACCTGATATTATTGTATTTTGAACAAGAGTTTGCGGTGTCATGAGTGTTGTTGTTGATGCATCAAAGTTGAGAATTGTTTAACCTTATGCAAATGATACCGTGGCAGGAAATAACAAACAACACTTTTAAATGTGTCATAGTGATGATTACATGTAATCTGGATTACGTAATCAGATTCCAAAAAAATAAGAAATACTTGTAATATTAGTACATTACATTTTAAATGCACATAATCATATTACAGTAACTTTTTATGGATTACATGATTACATAGTATTCACCCAATGGCAGTAAATTATTAATACTATATTGATTCTTCTTATTTCTCTTTTAAACTTAACTTTCTAAAAATCCTACTGTGTCATACCATTTAGCTGTGACTATATTCACAAATGCTTCAGAATTTGGCGGGACAAGCACCTGTTAAGCAATTAGCATGTATGAAACAAATAATTATAATTAAGCATAGCTGCGAAACTGTCATTATCATGTGACCTACAGTAACTGTGGATTCTCAAAGTCTGGACAAAAATATTTCACGCTTGGAAGACTTTGGGTATGTGATGTCATGCATTTTATGATGTTGATATAAAAAACTGGAACAAGTCAGAATACATTACATAAAATGATTAACCTACTAACTACAATTTTTATCATGTGATCTGTAATCAGTGACAGACTACAATACAAGTAATCTACCCAGCACTAAATATACAGTATATATTCCCCACAAAAAATAAAGTTTATGGTCGGCATAGCTTGCACACCTTAAATATACACCTATTTCACCCAACAAGAGCTCTTCAGTTGCATTTTGACAGTTTAAAATTAAACCTTAAATCTACCCAGTTGAATATTATTTTGTAATGTAACCATTTAATTGAACATCTACTTTAAAACTTGTGTAACGTTACCCCAGTATAAGGGTGGACCATCATTAATCACAAAATCAATGGAGCAAGAATCAGGATGAGACGGGAGAGAGAGAGACATGGAGACAGGCAAGAGAAACTCAAGCTAAATCAATGAAATGCAAAATATTTGAAATGGCTGAGCAGCAAAAGGTTGGCCAAGAGATGTTACTGGAAGAGGGGCAGGCAGTTTTTAATTTTCCAAAGTGGGTCCAAAGCGGTGTCTGACGCCTCCGGATTGGGATTAAGTTAGACGTCCGATGATGGAGTGCTATGGTGAAGAGTCCCTGACCCCTTCTATCCTGACAGGTCTGTACGGTTTGAAATCTCACTCTGAATAAATGGAGGGGAAGCAAAGTGCAGAGGATCCATTTGAAATGTGCTTTTGGAAAAAGTCCACCCACCCGTCCTGAACGCACAGCGTACGAAAACGCACATTTCTATTGAGATGAACCTCTTGTGCTTTCAAGATTATTAATGGGGTCATGATTTTTCCTCTTGGTCATTTCGGCTGCTTCGATCACATCGTTGAGAGTGTTTTTTGAATAATTAATCAACATTATATCTACTTCTGTGGGCTCTGATGATGTGCTCTTGAACATTTAGACACAGAAGGTACTGCAAAGAGGCCTGGGCTTTAGTTTTGTCAGAATATTCACCTGATTGAGAGCTACATCGGATGTTTGATGACAAATTCAGTTATACTATTCAAAAGTTAGGGTCAGTAAGATTTGAATAGTGAATGTGGATACTTAGATACAAAGAAATGAATAGTTTTATTCAGCGAGGCTGTACTAAATTGATCAAAAGTCACAGTAAAAATAGGGTGACCATACGTGTCATTTTTCCCAGACGCGTCCTGGCCAGGATTTCTATATTGCCTTGATTCAAAGTACCTCGAGAGCGTTTCGAAAACACAAGGAACCGATGTCATACACCGATCAGTCTGCACACGCAAACAAAGCCAAATCCTGGATATTTTAGGCAATATAGAAATCCTGGCCAGGATGCGTTCCAGGAAAAATGGCACGTATGGTCATCCTAAGTAAATATATTTATAATGCTACAAAAATGTGCGTGGCCAGTTATAAATTCTATGGGTCTAGCTTCTGGTCTCATCCAAGAGTTTGTTTTGCTGCTTGATATTGAAAATGTGTGTCTTATATTATTTAATGTATTATCTTAAATTATGAACACACTGGTTTGTAGTGTAAACAGTTTGGCCGTTTACTGCACGTTGTTATTCTCCTCGTTATTTACCTACAACTGCTAACGAACTGGAAATCACGCCCATAGGCTTACTTCTGTGTTGAAGAAAAAGGTGGATATTTCAAATAAAGAATCCTTAAAAAATGTTTACACAAATATATTAAGCAGCACAACTGTTTTCAACATTGATAATCAATGTTTTTTTTATTTCATTATTTTCAGTTATGTGACACTTAAGACTTGATAATGCCCGCTGAAAATTCATCTTTGCATCACAGGGATAAATGACCTATTCAAATATATTAAAAAAGAAAGCTGTTCTTTTAATTTGTAATAATATTTCACAACATTATTGTTTTTAATCAAATAAATGCAGCACTGGTGAACATGAGAGACTTCAATCAAAGAAAACAAAATCATACTGACCCCAAACTTTTCAACTTCATCATTTTAGGAATCATGCTCATAGGAAAGAAAAATCATAAAGTTTCTTTAATATCTTAATTTCTAGCCACCAATAACAGAATGCGTCTTCTGTATTATTCAATTAACTTAAGGCACAGAAGTCATTTGAACTGTTTTGTGTTCCGTATTTCTTTATAAAACCGAAAAATAATGAAATTACACACAGCAATTTTTTATGGCCTGTTCCCCAAAAATAAGGATGTTTGGTTATTTTAATTCTATTCTTAAGTTTAATACTTTGAGTTAGAGGTTTATTCAAATCCCTAAACTTAGTTATGAGGTATAATGTAATCATGCTTACTTGATAAACACTACTAACTACTGAAATGACTCCATAATGAAGAATGTCAGTGCTTTTGGTGCTTTCTTCACGTCTGCCTGGTTTGCATGCTGGAGGTATGTGTTTATGAGACGAAGTGTGTCATGCTGCAGTTGTGTAGTCATGCAACACAGGGACACATTTCATGTCCCCTCAGAATTGAGAGAGCTGGGTTAATGAGCCCCCCCATCAGGATGCATTATTTATTTAGACGCTCTGCACCCCAGAGGCGGCCTGCCTTTTGCCTGTGCGCTTTTTCCCTCCTCTCTCTATTTCTGTAATCCTTCCTTTTTGTTCGCGGGAGCAGCTCTTCCGTTCAGCTCTCTCTCTCTCTCTCTCTCTCTGTTTATCCCCTTCAGATGTTGCACCTTCTCGGCAGGATAAATATTCTACTATTGCTGCTTTGTCGATCCAAAATATCAGCCGGCTAAAGAACACAAGGAGAGATTCCACAGATTTGCAAACAAATCATGGAACATGCTCGCAGCAGATTGAACAGACAGATTGACGTCTTTCACAAACAGGGGACGTCGCTGGTCATCGCATTGGTGGAATAATTGCACGTAATTCCTGCTTCCAAGAACCAACGACATGTTCCGGCTAATTCATCCATGCTGGAGTTTTACTGAAATGACTCATGAAATAACTTTACCGAGAGCAGTCATTATGCCAGAAGGACCGCCGTTCAGAGCGCTACGGCAAAATACAGTAATTTGACGTTACTTTAAACAGTAGCAGCCTTGCGTTCTCTCTAAATGAGAGCGGGCAAAGACATCGAGAGTGCAGTTGAGTTCAGCTCAGCGAGATCCATCATAGTCAACTGATAAAAGTGTTTTATCTCTCCAGGGTTGAAGACTGTAGATGTTAGCTTGACCCGACTCTCAAAAACCCCTCCTTCCACCCAAAATAAGAGCTGGCTAAGCTAAGAACATGTAAATTAGCGTATGAATATGTATAGAGTGCTACTTGTCATTTTGTAATTAGCCTACCTCAAGACTGAAGTCTCTGTCTGATCTGCTTCAGATCCTGCCCGGCGGTGGCTAAATGACTTTGATCTAATCAGTCCACCTAATTAATGGAGACGCAAACAAGACAACTTTAAGGCAGGTTCGCTAGCATGCATCGTGAAAGGTTACACGCCTAGGACAAGCTATATGTTCACCTGTGGTTAAGTTACAGATGGTTTAACATTACAAAGTGACCAGAAATCTTTCATTTTCAATAAGAGTCGGAGAGTTGAGTTTAACTTTGTGCAAATTATTGTTTTGTATTTCTGTTGTTCTGGGTAGTTACGCTCACAGTGAAGTCCAAAATCCCATTTTACCTACCTGAAAATTAAACATACGGACAAATGACATTACTTATGGAAAGTTTAAATGTCATGGTATTATTAATCATATTAATTTGTAGACTACCTGGAGTATAGCCTATTACCACACCACAGGACATTTTAAAATGAGCTCGTGAAAGTTCAAGATTTACACTCTTTTGCTAATTTATATTGTTTTTAACATAAAATCTTGCTTTTTCAAAATTTTTATTAAGATTAATAATTGTTTTTCTTTTGAAAGAAGTCTCTTATACACACAAGGCTTAATTTATTTGACAAACATACATCAAAACAGAATTATCGTGAAATATAATTATTTTAAATAACTATAAATAAATAAAATAAATACTTTTTAGAATATAATTTATCCTATGATGTAAAGCTGAATTTTCAGCAGCCATTTTCAGTGTCACACAATCCGTCAGAAATCATTCTAATATGCTGATTTGATACTCAACATTAATGTTGTATAAAATGTATTGTATAAAATACAATTCTTTTGTAACATAATTGTTTCTGCTGTCATTTTAGAACAATTTAATGTGCCCTTGCTAGATAAAAGTATTAAAAAAACTTTTGTATCATGGTTTTCATGAATATAAATACATGAATATGTTCTGTGATTTTGCTTCATCATGCAGCAATTTTAGCGTTCATTGTGGACAGAAAAATCACTTGTCACTGGGAAAGTGTCATGCTGTGTCTGATTAGAACAGATCGTACTGAAATGTGCCGTTTTCCATCTATATTCCTCTGTTCGGATATACATGTCTGCAGGTGATCGCAAACTCAATTGGGTGCAATCTAACATAACTGCCTTTCCAATTGCAAAATGGTTTGTAAGAAAATGAAAAAATGCACAAGATAATTAGTCATTTTTTTCTGTGTTCTTGCAGTGTACATATTCAAAAAGATCAATATCGTTTAGCCGAGTCCAGAAGTGCGTAGGTTTCACTGAGACACTTGTCTTTATTTGAATGAAAACATCAAGCTCTTGAGACAAAATAGTCCTTGCAGATGATTATATACACAAAAAATTATTGAAAAAAAAACATTCAAGAAATATACAGCGTCATCCACATATCTTTTAATTAGCAAAAAAAACAAACAATAAAAAAACACCATGCTTGTCCTTTGAACATTAAGTTATAATCCAATCTTTCAAAAACCTCGCACAGAGTAAAAAAAAGGTGCAAATATATACAAAACACTTCATTGCAGCCAGCGTTTTAGACTCACTCTCACGACTCCCCCAAACTACTCAACGCATTAAAACGGAATTAAAACAATAATTTAAACAAAATAAAAAAAAAACATTTCAGTCCAATAATTATACAAAATATATTTATATATTTATATAGAATTAAGGACTAGGCATAGCAGTTGCCCATTAACCAGTCATCCAATCAACCAGTCAGTCACAAAGCTCTCCAGACACGGTAATAAACTCCATATATTTCTGAAACTGTAAACAAGTCTGTTACAATAAAATTGATTAAAACATTTGGGATAAAGAGACAAACCAACAAATAAATTAGAATTAATTCATCTGAGACAAAATGTTTTTTTTTTCTTCTTTTATAACTAGAACATTGACTGAAATGTAGTTATGGATCTAAAACAGACATTTTCTTCTACTGTATCTACTGAAAAAACACCACAGTTATTTTCCACTCACTCCGCTCCGTTCCTCACAAGTTACAGGTGCTTTTAAGAGTATGCCGTTCCACCACGCGACGAAAACAAACCGCAAAGCGCCTAATTTGGCTCTGAGTTCTGCTGTAGGAAACGAAACGGGCGATTTCTGATATATGGCTATCAGCTGAGGTGTCATTAGTGTTAGCTCGGTCTTCACCAGTCTACCTAAAAACACCCCAGTGGGCAGTTGCACTTAACGATAGTCAGAGTTATCTTACAGGCAGTATGTACGCGACCATGCTAAGTCCACTTCCCCCACAGTACGTTTGGCTTTTACTCACAGTATAGAAAAATCAGATGTAAACCTGACGGCGTGGTTTCAACCAAGAGGTGCTAAATCAAAAAATTCAACCACTGATGTTTACTTTTCAGCTTTTTTGATGTAGATTTATGATTGTGTTTCATTTCTCAAAGTGGTTTGTTCCAGACATCGGATATTGGGTTCGCACCTGCATTGCTGACGACGCAGCTTTGGCAAACAGGCAGTAATTCCTGATGTATCGTGTTACAAGAGGTTGAAATGCCATAACGGAACCAGATTCATGAGCTGACCCCATTCCCCCAACAGAAAAACAAACCAATGTTCAAAAAGATTCTGCTTAATTATCATCCTGCAACTTTTTCATATGTTAATGAGCCCCACATTTAGTTCAAAACATCCTGCCTTCACAATCCTAACAACAAAAATTTGGCTTTTGATGATGCTGTATCTAAACAAACGGGGAATCTTGTTATCCCATCCAAATCCATGCGGTGAATTTGAAGGCAGGTTTAATTACATTCAATGAGAGTTTCAAATATCCAGATACATTTTGCTGTTGAAATGCACAAGTTGTCAAACCATGGACGAGGTCTAGCGCTACTTAACCAAAAGTTGTTCTTTTGTAGCCAAATGAAGGCAATCACGATTAGTAGTTATTATCAAATCCAATACCACAGGGTAAGAGAGGGCAAAATCTATCGACGTAAGATGTATTCAAAGGTACGTGATCACTTTGATGGTCATTGAATATCTACATTCAAACTCAACTAATAAGGCCCCGATGGATTTCCCCACTATTTTAATGATCTCACATTTCGATGGGTGTTTGTTTGCTCAAACTGACCTTGGTGAATTAGGTTTTTTACATTTTAAAGACCAAGTTGAAAGCAAATAGTTCTCCCTGTAGTCCTGGCTGTGATCGTCTGAAGGTATTTTGTGTTTAAAACTGGAACATGTATAATGAGGCAAAGATTTTTGCAAGATATGCTCAGTTATTCATGATGTACATTCTCTGTGATTTCACGCAACACAAAAACACAATCGATACGCAACTAGACAGGGCAGAACTCAGAACCACATATAGCAAGGACTAGAAAACAGCTGAGAGTACTTTGAAATTCACGTACGTATCACAATTCGAGTACCTGGAGTATAACGGTTTGCAGTTCACCTCCGTGGCAGCAGAGGGCGATGCCATCGCCGCCGTCACGGAGATGAGAAAAGCCAGATAAAGAGAAGAGGAAATGACTTAAGGCCTTGTTGTTGTGTATACAGACAGAATCGACACAATCGTTATAATCGATCAAGCAGGAACCTTGATAAGGTTGTACGGGGACGACTGAAGAACGGATGAGATTTGTCTAGCTGCGGACTTCTGTGTCAAAAATTGCATTGGCCTGCTGAAACGGCGAGAAAACAATCAGAGTTGAACAGTCGTCCCTTCGTTGTGCTTGGCATTGTCAACACGTTTTGGCTGGAACAACAACAGGGAAATGAAAAGGAGCGCGACTCGCCAACTGCTAACGTTGAAAATTTAGAGTCAGGACGGTGAATCTGAACACACAGGGAACTTAAACTCATGGCTTGCAGGTAAATCTGAGAGTTATTGCTCTAGATGGATCTACTACATTAAAGATGCATGTCATCAAGACCCTCGCCAACGCAGCCTTGGAGAAGAACCACAGAATCAGAGTAAACACTCCAAACCTCACAGTAACACAGCGGTGTACAAAAAAGCAAAGAGAGCAGGAATGTCCCCCCCAAGGGACAAACGCCTATGTACCCCGGGGGTACATTTCGGCAAGGGTTCGGGGAGTCATATCCGGATGCAACGAAAAGGCAAGCTTCAAAAGATGCTGATCCATACCTCTTGACAAGTAGAGGTCCATTTGGCCCCATAATCACAAAAAAGAACGAAAATGAGAGAAAAGGCGCTTTTATAGGTCTATGGCAATTTCGAGAGACGAGGAGGAAAAGGTTCCTCCCATTCTGCCCAGCCTCAACACTACCCATAATGCATTTGGTCTCCATTATTGATTCATTCCGATATAAATATCTTCATTTCCATTAATGGAGCTCGTTGCACGATTGTGATTGTTTTTGAGGCATCTCTCGGAGGTCGATATGAAGAACTGTTTTCAGATTACCCGCCGAATGCATTACTAAAACATGTTGCTTCTTTTCTCTCCCAGAAAGTCAGACATTTTCTTCCATGGCACTATCTTGGCAATTTGGCTTCCAAGGCAAGAGCATGTGCACCTTTCCTCATTGGAATGTATCTGATCCACAGTAGTCCGTGTTGAATAGTTTGTTAGGCAGGCCGATATGAACGGCGTTCGGTCTGGGCATTAGGGAGTGCAGGCGTTTGGGCTTACAGGTTCTGGTCCAGAAAAACATTGGGCTTCGTATGCTGTGCTGTGGTTCCTTTAGAGTATGATTGTCCAGTGTTTTAGCCTCACCTTCTGCTAGCACAAGCAGTGGATGTTTTGACACGGGTCGGTCCGCCGGACTCCATCAGTTCAGTCTTAACCCTCCCCCCAAACCCCCTGAATGCTTCCCTCCCCGTCCTGTCCAATCCGTCACCGCCCTCAGCTGCTGCCAGACATCAGGTTAATGGCTTGTTCCAGTTTGTGTCGTAGCTTGTGTTTGCGACAGTAACCGTCTCTGTCCAGCGCCGTCAAAATCTGAGAGGAGGAAGAGAGGGAGAGGCCATTAACTGAAGGCCGAACCCATGTAATAATTCAATATTCCACATCGTTCTGAGTGTGAGAGTTTGCGGACGCTAATGACAATGATAAATGACCTCATCAGATACGGCACCGCACATTTGTCAAGATCAAACCGCTAATACTGATACAACATTTGCATTTCAATTCAGATCTTGTGTGCATCTTTAAACTACCGTTATGGCAATTTGCATGACCACTACCAGGACTTATGTTTCTCATGATCTTACAAACGTTTTGATTTAAATGCTTTCCTGAAATTAGTACTGTTTAACTTTTGCCTACTGTATATACAGTATGAATCAAATGTTTTTTTTTATACAAAACTACTCAATGTCTACATAATACATACACGTTATATACTTTATACACACAAAAACATTTAATATTTATATTTTATGTATTATATGTATGTATAAATATACATATAAATAGTGTAATCCATTACACATATTACATTTGAGGTAATATAATCAGACTACTAGATTACTTTTGACCATCTCGTTTTTAACATTGATTTAAATTGGATAATCTTGTACCATATTGGTATAAAAATACAAAGAGTAAAACATATATTCCATTTGTTGTTATCAACAACACAAAGTACATTAAACATTATATTACATTATAAAATGTAATTTAATCTTATTACAGTACTTAATTTTGGGAATCTGATTACATAATCCATATATAGCTCTGTATACTGCATTCACATTTTTGCTGAAATTTAATAAATATATAATCACATTTTAATATGTATATATACATATTGAATAAGTATACTTATTATTTAAAAAATATTAAATTGGGTGTTGTTGCTTTTATATCTGACTGAACACATGTTTGGTGATGCTACAACCACATTTGAATATTTATATAAAATATAGTTATTTTTATTATTGTATAACATTATAAATATTGGATATTTCTATATACATATTATTTGGTAAGTATACTTATTATTATTGTTTTAATCTGAAATTGGGTGTTGGTTTGATATCTGCCTGGATACTAGTTTATTAGAGATGACGCTTAACTCACAAACTGAAAAAGCAACCCCTGAACACTTTAAACCCCTCCAAACACTTGACTCCTGAATGCTAGTATGCCGGTAATAGATGCGTAAACGGGATGTAAATAAGAGTCCCAGGTCTCACCTCTTCCTTGTACTTGTTGATGTAGAAGTACAGTTCACTGAGCGCGCTCAGTGTGTTGAACTCGTTGCCGTGGAGACGGGACTGCTCTACTAGATAGGCATCCATGTCCTGATCGCTGATACTCGGCATCTTGCTGATGTCTCGGTAATATCTTGAAAACACACACACACACACACACACACACACACACACACACACACACACACACACACACACACACACACACACACACACACACACACACACACACACACACACACACACACACACACACACACACACACACACACACACACACACACACACACACACACACACACACACACACACATGGTTAAAAATCATCTACTTCATATTGTAAATGAACAGTTTGGAGTTAATCTACTGGAGAAAATGAAAACTAAATTGAATTTCAGTTTATGCTGCTTAGTAAAAGACTGTAGTGCAAATTACTCATTAGTGGCACCTACTAAGGCAAGTACATTATTATTATTGCTTACATGATATATTTTAGTATCATTGAGATACTATTATAGTTTTTATTACAATTTAGAATTGCTATTTGTTTTTATTTTAGTTTTTGTTCATTTTCATTTATTGTTTTTAATGTCTTTATATATTTCTTATTTTACTCAAGCTCAAATTTCAAAACAAGAAATGTTGCCTCAGCAGCTAGTTGAAATAAAATAAGTGCAAACTTTTTATATATTTTATATCAGTTAAAGGTTTATTTCAAGTAGCAAAAATGTTTGTTATGGTTTTGACCTCCGTCTTATTTTTTTCCATATTGTGTAAGTCAATGGGTACCAGCAACTGTTTGTTTACCAATACTCTTTAATAATATATATTTTTTGTGTTTAACAGAAGAAAGAAACTCACACAGGTTTGGAACAACTTGAAGGTGAGTAAATAATGACAGAATTGTCGTTTTTGGGTGAACCAAAAATCAGTATCCTTGCCAGTTTTGAACCTAAAGTACAGTCTTTCAGGTGTTTAATTACTAGGCTATACCAATCAGATCAAGTCCGTGGTATTTTGAGGCGTGTGTCCGTACCTCTCCACCCAGCTCTTGTAGTTCGGGATGTCTTTAGCATAGAGGAGCTTGTTTGACGGAGAGTCTTTGCCCAGGCGATGCTCAGACGTCGAGCAGGAGTCCATGAAGGTCTGAGCCACCACTGACAGGCAGGCGTCTGTAATACTGTTCTTGTGGATGTCAAAGACAAACTGAGGGTTTTTTATCACGTTGACCCAAAACCGCAGAGGAAGGCTGGTTTAGAACGAAAGAGAGAGATACAATTTTAGTGATTGTGTTTAGTCTTGAATCACAGTAAAATACATCATTTTTCAATCGCTCTGAGAGTGTGCTGCGTTCCCGAAACAAATGGAACTGAACTGGCAACCCAGCAGGGCTTCAAAACAATCCACAGATGCTGCAGAAAATGAGGTCAAAGACAGGAAGTGCTTGGTATCTCACCAGTTGCTCTTCCAGGTGTGCCGTACGTCCGGGTCAGTGATCTGTCTCTTGTCTGCTTGCTCATCCAGGAAATCAAACATGTATTTGATGGCCAGCGGGAGAGCGCTGCCGCGATGGGCCGTACTGAACACCGTCTCAAAAAGATCGTCCACAAACTTCTGCAGTGTGCCCTAAAAACACGACACATGAGAGTTTACAACATGCTTTGGCTAAATTGTCTGGAGTCACATCAGGTGTTTTGAGGCACTATTCACCTTTTATTGAATAAAAATGCTATTGGTAGGTTTTAATTGATGTGTTTTAAATTTGTAATGAATGATTATAGTTGAATGATTAAATGGATTGTTCCAATTTTTCATTAGCAGTTCGCTTTATAATGTACAAATAGTTAACTTTTTTAAATATTATTTACTCACATTATTCTTGTACTAAAGCTATATGCTTTTTTTTGTCATACAACAACAGTTTCATAAATGACCATAACTTTTCTTTGTGTGCAAACAGACCAAATTTCAGTGACTTACTAATAATCTTCAATTCAGATTAAATTTGGTTGCATTAATGTCCATTTTAAAAAATGGTACACTATTATTCAAAAGTTTGAGGTTGGTACGATTTTTTTTATATTTGTGAAAGAAGGCTCACCAAGTACTTATTTAATAACAAATATGATAAAAACAGTAATATTATAATTACAATTGAAAATTTGAATATATTTTAAAATGTAACAAAAATCTAAATCCTGTAACAATGTAACAGTCTTTACGGTCAATTTTAATCAATGTTAAAAAAATCCTTACTGAGCTCCCACTTTTGAACAGTTGCTGTAAGGGTGAGTAAATCATTCTTCAACCATGGTAAAACTCTGTAGCATACAGCCTTGAGTGGTTTATTGTGTTAAAAACATAAGCTTCCAGTGTAGGATCATGTTTATGTACCTTGGTAGCCAGTAAGCGTGTGAGGTAAATCTCAGACACCATCTTGCTCCCACGGTCTCCCTCCCGCTGGTCTGCGTGCTCATGGTTCTTCACCAGATGCCAGAGTTTGGTGCCCGTCTCTTGGTCAGGTGTGATCATGGGAGCCCTGGATCGAAGGCTGTCTGGACTACTAGACGTCCTCAGCAGGCTCTCTGTGTACAGTACAATCCAAATTAGCATGTTCTTCAATCTGTTTCATTACATATCTTAGTCTGTACATCTAAACTGTTTCTGTATCATTATCTTTCTAATAGCTGTGTCTCAAAGCCTAGTGAGCCGAATCAGAGTTTACTGTCTACAAGTATAGACGTCTAGATAAACATCATTATGACTGAAATGGATCCTCTTACAGTTAGTCAGACATCTTAAACATTGAGAAAATGTCTATGATATCCAAATTTGCTGTTTAGCTTACTAGGTTTTGAAACACAGCCTACAGTTATTTCATTGAATGGCTGGTGAAAAGATCTTAAGATTCCCATTTGAGCCAAACATTCTGCATGTGGCATGACACAAAATGCTGGAAGAATCAATGATATATTAAACAAACATGGCTAAAGCCGAGGATTGTGTGGCGTAAAGCGATCCGAGTCTGAGGCTTACCGTATCGACTGAGAGAGCGAGTGAACGTGAAGGAGTTGGCGATGTTGTAAGCGGATACTTGCTTCTGAACCAAAGCCACCAAAGACCCATCTGTCACCTGAGATGGAAAACGAGAACTATAAAAAAGCATCTCTATTTTTGTCCAGCACGCGACAAGCATTTGTAAATTTGCACAACATAACGGAGCAGCTGCCAGGAAACGTTGTTTAACCTGGTAGTGCGCCAGTGTGTTCAATCTCTTCCAGTCGCTCTCGATCTTTGTGGTGACGTCTTCATCCTGGAGGATGATTCTGGTCAGTCGACCCTGCCGCCATTCTGGAGAAGAACAGTAAACACAATAGTCTTGGATGATGTTTCCATAGTATCAAATGTCAAAGTTATATGCAACGTTTTCTGCACTTTCTCTCTAATAGTCAACATGATGTCAAAATTGACCCCATTTACTGGTCTTTGCACTGTGCACAATTCATAAGTGCATGCTTTTCTTAAGAAAACCAAATAGTTTTCATAATCGTTCTTCAAAATATAATAACTGCCTAAAACAACTTTTTAAGAAAGGTCACTCAGGTGGCGTGGAATTATATTAACCAAACAGAAAACGAAAGGTTGTCAAGCCTAGTGCATTGGATTGACAGACACAATGGTAAACAATTAGATAGACAGACAGACAGACAGACAGACAGACAGACAGACAGACAGACAGACAGACAGACAGACAGACAGACAGACAGACAGACAGACAGACAGACAGACAGACAGACAGACAGACAGACAGACAGACAGACAGACAGACAGACAGACAGACAGACAGACAGACAGACAGACAGACAGACAGACAGACAGACAGAGACAGAGACAGACAGACAGACAGACAGACAGACAGACAGACAGACAGACAGACAGACAGACAGACAGACAGACAGACAGACAGACAGACAGACAGACAGACAGACAGACAGACAGACAGACAGACAGACAGACAGACAGACAGACAGACAGACAGACAGACAGACAGACAGACAGACAGACAGACAGATAGAGACAGATAGATCAAACAACAGACAGACAGACAGACAGACAGACAGACAGATTACCCAGGTCCATGTCGTCGGCCTGCGGGCGCTGGGAGTACGGGATGCCTTTGTAAACAGCATCTAGCAGCTTGTCCTTCACCTGAGTGATCGTGTCACAGTTTAGCACCTTAACAGGGATTTCTGTACCGGCCTCTACCTCCGGAGGAATACACATGAGCGTCTGCGACAGAGCAACACAGAGATCCGGGATAACATTAGCAACAATAGGAAACATGACAATATTGATCGACAAGATGACCAGCAAACAGAAAAACACGTCTCCATTAAAATCTAGTATGCAGACCACACACACTAACATACACATGGACTTAAGAGGGTGCGGAAAGGTCAAGGCACATTTTATTATACACAGCGGGAGACTGGAGCTCTATTTGGCCCGGCTCTGCCAGCATATCAAAGATTGATCGGAATCCCGTTTCATGCCTCGGCCTGATTTATCATAATAGCCATCTCAACTTTAACTGTTATGTCAATGGCAAAATATTTATCCGCCTGCAAAGCGGTATTCAGAATATGAGAAACACGCAGGTTTTGATAAAACGGTCACAGATCGATAAAAACAAACGGCAAGAGGCGATTGATCCGGCCACAAACTAGGATTCATATGACATGTCTGAAGGTAAAAGATACTTTACGCTGAAGTGTGTAATCTTTCTGATGTTAGAACACTCCTAATAATATGCAGAGATAACCATAAGAAAGACATTTATGGGTTGATTCCCCAGAATAGTGTAAAGGTCTCTGTTGTGCTAACAAAATATTGAACTGTTTGTTTTTAGCTGTCTAACCAACACAACAACATTGACACAACCAATGGCATGACTTTGAGGCGCAGGACTATTTGTTTGACTGACCAATGAAAGACAAAGACGTGTTCAGCAGAAATTTCAGGGAAAAAAGTAAATGAATGAACAAATAAGTTAAAATGACAGATTTTGACATTATTAATGTTTTAAGTGCCAACAAATGTTAATCTGTTTGTTTTTAACATCATGACAACACAGCAACATTGACTCAACCAATGGCATGACTTTGAGGCGGGACTATTTGTTTGACTGACCAATGACAGACGAGGAATTGTTCAGCAGAAATTTCAGAGAAGAAAAGTTAATAAATTCATGAATAACTAAGTTTAAATTCACAGAATTTAACATTATCACTGTTTCAACGCTGGTCAAATATCATTAGATTAATCATAAAACTGACAGTTTTTCTACAAAACAAACCATGATACCATATCCAAATAAAACCTAGTAACACCATGACACTTTTAATACGTATGTCAGTGTATAAATTAATCTTTCACTGTATGAAGTACATAATTTTGCCACAGTTACTATGGTAAAGTCTTCATAAAGCTATAAAACCATCATGCAGCCATATAGCATTGATAAAATAAACAAGACAAGCTGTAGAATGTGTGCATCAGCTCATTTATGCAGCCAGTAGCATAAGCGAAATCATAAAAAACAGCCCTCAGCACTTACTGAGTGAGTAACACATACAAATAACAGCTTCGTAAACAGGCAGGCGAGTTACATTAAAGAGCCGAGCGTTTATTATGAAGCCGATGCTTTGATATATCTCCATTCACACCGTGACAACAGTCCATATAAATTCATGAGAAGACCTTTTGTGCGCATGGGCCGCGTTAATCGTGTGATTAAAACAATGCAGCTGGCACTGGTGCGCGACTGTGCATCCGTAATCGCGGCTACTCGCTGATCATTAGCTCATGGCAATTCCTCCCTCCAGCCGCGGCTCACACGTGAGGAGTTTGTGATTAAAACCCAATTACACCGTAAATTACAGAATTCTCTTGGAGACGGAGCCCAGCTATATTTAGGACATCCGGCGTCAGTTTAGGAACTGGATTTGGGTTGAAACTCGGAGCGTGGAGGAAATGAGGGTTTTACGAAAGCTTAACACCATAAGGATCAGTTCTGGTCTCTGGCTGTGTGTTTGAGAGAGTGTGTGAAGATGAGAGTGTGTAAAGGTGACTTTAGTGTGTCCTTTAGCACGTGTTCACACACCCACAGGCAGACTTCCTGACACAGAGTACATACTGGATCCATTAATGTATTTTGGAGAAATTAAATATCTTCTGTATAAATCAGCTTCATTTGATCAACTATCAACATTTAAATGAACATTAGGGATATAAAAATGCATTGACTGATGCCCCTCAATCTGCCAATGAAAATGTATTACATTATTACTATTATTATCATTCAAGTTTATCTGTATAGCGCATTTCATGATAAAAATTATTATTATATAATATAGAATTATATATCATATTATTGTATAATATAGAATTATATATAGTATAAATTAATAAAATTTTTATATATGATAATAATATATGTTATATATTACATAACATAACTACTATGGTGGCACCAATATTACATTTCTGGCTAATACCTTACATATTATTATTATATATTATATTGTTATTATAATAATATATATATTGACATATGATTATAATGTATACTACATATCACATCATATGTGACCCTCTCTGTAAAAAGCAGGCTTAAGTCTCAAAATCTAATTATGAGATAACAAGCATCAAAGTTTGATTACAAGCATTAATTTCACTATGATTTAAATATTTGACATGGCCAATACTCAGTCAATATTAAAGATACCAAGAATATATTTTCACAGAATGTTCTTTACAATATGTAGGATGATTTTATGCAGAAAATAGCTAATCTAAAAAAAACTTTAGCTGGGTTTTCACACACACACACACACACACACACTATGGTGGCACTGGTACCAATTCTTTATTAGTATGTACATACTACTAACATTTAATAATTATTATCAAATAAATTAAAATAATTAAAATATGTATTAAGATATCATAATACATATGATAAAATATATAATAATAGTAATCATCATTACTATTATTAAAATTCTATGTGATTTAGCCTAAAAATAATAGAATTTCAATTATTTTAACAAATACTACACATGAATTAAGCCATTAAAACTGTGCTAGAGATGGCAAAGACAATGTACATGTAATAATACGGCAGCAATGAACATGCACAATTAAATATCTAATATGCAAAGCTGAACTGACCAATCAGCATTCAGAACTGGAACAATCTAATTTATAATTCATGACGTGTCAAATTTGTTAAACAAAAAATCGAAACAAGGGCAAATATTTACACTCCTAATGAATATATCAACATACACGCTGTGTTGCAGGCGAGCCTGACCTTTTCTGACGGCCCCTAGGGACCTCTATTTAGGGTTGACAGCTAAGACAGCTGAATAACTGTGCCACATATCGATTCCCCTAAGCTGATCTATCCTGAATACTGTGGAATTGATGAGCTGTCCTATAGCTTTAACCACCACTGAGGAGCTATAGATTCAAGCTCATTCATTGGTCGGCTCGTATTGTTCCATTTCAAATCAATGCACAGAACTCTGTCGGCGCAGACAGTAAATATGCTCTTTTGTGTAGTCATGTTTGTGTACGTGAGAGAGACAGTGTAAATCAGCCACTGTATTTCCTGGCTGTCTGCTGAGATAAACGAGGAGCATTGGGGTTGTTTTATGAGTGCCATGATAAATTCTCAGATTTGTTTCAGTCATTACAGGCTCTGATCAGGTCGATCTGTGTTTTTTCTCAACTCACTTCTGTCCCTGTTCTGCCGCCTCTGACAAACCCTGCTCTCATGTTATAACTTACTCTGCTTGGCCTGATATCATCTGTCTGATTGACATTAGAGCTCTCGGGACAGTTTTATTATTAAAAGGGAGACGGGACATTAATGACCACTAGGATTTAGAATTAAGAACCGGATCTTAATCAGAACCAGAAAAAAAAGATACTGGATCTTGCATTGATCTTATAAATGCAGACAGAATACGGTCATGAAATATTAAATATAAGCATGACAGCTATTGACATGATGACAAAACCTTTAAAATAAATAACGAACTGAAAAAATAACATTCATATAAATGCATTTGATTCATTTATATATGCTAGCATATTCAATATGTTATTATACCAAAAACTTGGACTTGGTAAAGTTTATATTAGTAATGTTAAGTTAAGTATTAGTCAGGGTTAAAACTAAAACCATAAAAAAATGTTTGTTTTCGTTACCTTGAATTAAATAAACATTAACTGAAATAAAAATATAAATAAACTCATTTTATTTCAGCTAGTTGCCAAGGCAATATCTAGTTTTAGTTTAACTTGAAGTACTAAAACTAAGACTAATGAATACAATCTAATTAAAACTATACACATATAAACAAAGATTATTAAAAATAACAAAAACAGAAAACATAAGTCCTAAAACTTTTTAACTAAAATGAAAGAGAAGAAAATATAACAAATTTATTTACTTAAAAATATGAACAAAATTATAATAGTACCGGCACTGGTATAGTATTAATATCTATAATTTCTAGCTGGAAGCATCTGAGAAGGTAACTTTCGGTACTTTTCAAACATATATTTGAGCTGAAGTCAAACACTTGTGGTCTTCAATGAGGCAGGAAGTGTTGGGAAACAGGAAGAGGGATTATGGGATACGGGAGAGAGCGTCACCATGGGAACACTGACCAGCTGCTTGTAGTCGATTTGCTGTCGGATGAGCTTGTCTTCGCTCAGGGAGTATCTGGCCTCTCCTGTGATGGCGTCTATGGGACCTTTTTCCATCTGCTGTTTTATAGCGCAGTACAGCATAAACAGAGGCTCGCCAGCACACTCCTGCACAGAGAGAGAGAGAGAGAGAGAGGTCATATTCTACTCTTTTGAAGCGCTTTATTTTCTCCCTAAAGTCCACTTATAATGTTAGTCAAGGTTTCTTGCAACAAAGTTTCATATGTTCATTTTCCATTTTCTCACTGACCCACAGAATTTAACAGGCTGTTTTTTGCTACTGTACCTTTAAGACCTCTAAATAAAAATATTGGCTAAGTTATGATTGGCTAAGCAATCCATTCTGGTTAAAGCATAATCACACAACATTCATAAAAATACTGAGCTAATTAACTAAGTAACTATTTCATTGAGTTTATGAAGCAGAAATAAAGTATATGCTAAATATGAAATATATGCTACTGTTCAATCAAAAGTTAAAAAAATGTATACCTTTTTTCAGTAAGGGTGCATTAAATTGCTCAAAAGCGACAGTAAGGACTACATTTCTGCAAAAAAAATTTTTTTTTTATTGTTGCTATTTATCATATTAATCAAAGAATACTGAAAAAATCATATAATAAATATATGCATTATCAAACATTAACATTTCAACATTGCTAATAATTAGAAATGTTTCTCGAGCAGCAAATCAGCATATTAAGATGATTTCTGAAAGACAGTGCTTACATCTCATAAGCAGAAGCTTTGTGTTGTGAACATTTTAGTACGTCTGTAGAACCTCTGCGCTTTTATTTCCAAAAGAGCAAGAAAATCATGTTTTCCATTACATGTCTCCTTTAAAACCTTTTACCTTTAAAGAACACGCTGAAGAACTCGAGACGACTTACTGAGCAAAATACCACAGAACATCAATTCAATAAAATCACAACGAGCTGTAATTTTCACACACTTCGAAAACGCCTAATTGCACCTTTAAATACAGAGGAAGAAGCAATGAAAGGAGAGAGAAAAGACGTGTTCTGGCCAAAAGGAAGTGAAAAAGAGAAACAAGACGGCGAGCGTGCAGAGAAAGAAAGTGCGGCCGTGAGAATGAGAGACGCGTCCGATCACGGTTCTTTTCAGATGGCATTTGTGAAGTGTGGAGAAGTCTCCAATTACCCACTTAAAAGCGTTTGATGACTAAACAGCGATACTGAGGGGAGGCTATTATTTAGTTCTTAGGCAAGATCAGCTTGACATGATTAATTACGGCATGACATCCTGAATCACACTCTTCTAACGCAGGCGGAGAGGGTTACCCAGCATCCATTGCACGCCTAACTGCAAGTAATTCTAAACAACCAGCCTCTGAACTCTATGTCAAATGCATTTAGTCTTAATATATACATCAAATCCTCATCTTTCTATTGATTTTAGAGGCTGTCGGCGTTCTGGCTCTGTCTGCTATTCATAGTCTGGCCGTTAGACCCTGTTATGACACAACAGATGTGTGTCACGGGATCCGCGCCAGGTTTCGATCGCTAACGGACACGTTTGAATGTAAAATTGTAAAAAACGGTTTAACGTATGCAGTGTAAATGCAGATGACATGAACTGACAGCACAAGAGGAAGCCCTAAATATCTGTTAACACATATTTGTTACCCTTGTTGGATTAAGTCACCACAAAATGACAATTCTATCATCATTTACACACCTTCATTTCGTTCCAAACCGGCATGACTTTCTTTCGTAAAACTCTAAAAGTTAGTGAACACACAGAATGAAAGCATACACTCTTAAAAATAAAGGTGCTTCACGATGACATAGAAGAACCGTTTTGTCTGAATGGTTCCATAAAGAACCTTTAACATCTGAAGAACCTTTCTGTTTAACAAAAGGTTCTTTGTGGTGAAAGAAGGTTCTTCAGATTCTAAAAAGGTAAGGAAGAGATGGTTCTTTAAAGAACCTTTGACTGAATGGTTCTTTGTGGAACAAAAAATGGTTCTTCTATGGCATCGCTGTGAAGAAACTTTACAGCAAAAAAACAACAAAAAACAGCCATTATACTAGTCCAGAAGACTATACACAACTAAAGTGTCAGTGTAACCCAACTCTGCTGGAAATACCATTTAAGATACAGTTTGCTGGTCTAGGCTGGTTTAACAATCTAACCAAGCTGCAGCTAGCCTAGGCTGTATTCAGTTTTTGTTTTACAGCAGGGAAATTTATTGTAAAATATGGATTAAGATGTGGTATATGCTTTATCTGACCCTACTGTAAAAATCACATATTTCTTATATTATATTTAATTTCATTTTAAGTTCTACATTTATTTTATTTTACATTTAGGTTTGGTATGACATGAGGATAAGCTTATCTCATTTCTGGATGAATTAATTCTTGATTGTTTTTCTCTGATAACAAAAATATGTTCTAAGAATGTTTGGCTGACGTTCCCATTAAGTTATGACAATATTATTTCTGAATGTTCTCTGAAAGTTCAAATTTTTTTTTTTTTTTTGGTAATGCTAATGTTAATTAAAACACTAAAAGTATGTTTCATTTAATACTTTTGCAAAAATAAGGGAATGTTACTTTTCCATATTCTGTGAATGTTCTGAAACAAGTAGCAACATTTAATACAATTCTAGAAGAATGTCCAACTAGAAGACGTTCCCTGAACAATGTATACAATTTTTGCTACTGTAACGAGAACGTTATTGAAAGCCACAAAACTTTGAATGAAAATTCTATTAAGTTTACTGGAAAAACATTTGTTCAAAGCTTTGAGAGAACCTTGCCAGAAGGTTCTGAGATTGTTCACTGAGTATATGTTCTATATGAATGTAATGTTAAATGCTTGTAAACAAGATGATGTACGCGACACAAATGTACAACAGATATAAACATACTGAGTGTTTTGGTTCATGATATATATGAAATTACAAGTACACACCCAGGCAGAGCAACAGAGCCGTACCGAGAAGGCGTTTCGTGGTAATTACTCCTAGAGGCCTTTATGGTGGCCAAAACACTTTAACATCTGCACTGATGGGACGTAAAGACACTGGGCGGCCGGCCAGAGCTACATTCCGTAGTGCAATTGCAGCCTTGAATGCACAAAGGGCCTGATGTTCCCGCTCTTAGCACTAATAGCCATCTCAATCTGCTTCAGCCTAATTGAGTGGCGTTTGGGTCATCTTGGTGAACTCCTGGAACACCTGACAGGATGTGGGATTGAGCGAGTGCCCTCCACGCGGCTGATTTCAGGGTCGGGCGGAAGCCGTGGCATTCCTGAGTCGCTATCTGGAGCGTAGGCTTTAGCGAGATTTATTAGCAGGCTTTGCGATGAGTCAGGTCGTCAAAAACGTCAGCGTGCAAAAATCTTCTCGCAAACAAGATGCTAGTTAGCCAGAGAGCAGTTTGAGGTTGTTGCTCAATTTCACATAGAACTTGCATAGCATGTTATTAAAACTGACTGAATGTTTACGCTAGAAAACAAACCTTGAGGAAGCGGTGCAGGAGGAACGTGAACCAGTTAGTGAGCATCTTCTCAGCCACCGACTCAGTTCTGCAAAAACAAAAGCAATTCATTAGTGATAATTAGTTGCTTGTGTGTTCTGGGTAGTTGAGTGTGTTGCTATGCAGTGTTGCTATGGTATTGCTACTGGGTGGTTGCTAGGGCGTTGCTATGCAGCTGCTAATGTGCCTTTCTAAGTTGATAAGGTTGTCTGTGGTTTTTTGCTAATGTTGTAATGTTTGCTATTGCTAAAAGCATGTTGCTAAATGTAAGGTGGTTGCTAAGGTTGCTGGTTGCTAGTGCTATGCTGTTGGCTATGTGGTTTGCAGTGTTGTATGTAGGCTGAGTGTTCTGGGTATGTAGTTGCTAAGATGTTCTGGGGGTTGCTAGGGCATAGCTATGCAGCTGCTAAGGTACTTGGGGTGGTAAGGCCTTAATGTGGGGTTGTCTGCATGTTTTTTGTTTGCTACTATGTGGTTGCGTGATATTGTCGGTGTTCTGAGTGGTTTCTAGGGCATAGCTATGCAGCTGCTATGGTGTTTAGGGGCTTGTTTTTAGGGTGTAATTTGTTTATGGTGTTTTTTTGCATGCTGCTATGTGGTTGTGCTATGTGGTTACTAAAGTGTTGTAAGGTGTTCTGAATGGTTGCTATGCTGTTGCCAAAGTGTCTGGGGGAGGTTTCTAGGGCACTGTGGGGGAGGGGGGGACTTGGCAACTACAGCTGTAGTTACGGTATCTAGTTGCTAGAGTATTGCATGGTGTTTTCTAATATGTTCTGGAAATTGTTGGGTAGTTGCTAATATGTCTTATATGTTGATAGGGCGCTGTTATGTAGTAGCTAAGATGTTCTGGGGTGTTGCTAGGGTATTGTTATATAGTTGCTAAAGTGTTTTGGGGGTTATTACGGCATTGCTATGTAGTTTCTGAGGAGTTCTGGTTGTTTTCTAGGATGTTGTTATGCAATATGGTCTGGGGGTTTTCTAGGTCCTTGCTAAATTTTAACAAGTGTGGTGATGAATCATATAGTAACTTTGGAGGAGGAAATTTGAATGGTCATGCTCCATTATAACCATCTCTTACCGTCTAAGCAGTAGTTTGGGATGGTTACGGTTCTCTAGGTTCTTTTCAATCAGGTCAGCAAGAAGCTGTTTGAGAACCACAGTGGCATACTCCATCCGTCCCTGCAGCGCCGCCATGAGGAGGGAGGCCACATTGCCACGATCCCGCATGGAGAAGGACCTTTGAGCCTCCAGCGTGTGGATGAAGGTCAGCAGGAACATCTTGTTGTTCAGCAGTTGACTGAACAAGCGTAGGGACTTCTCCACATTAGCCGGAGACTGAGAGGAGAGGGAACGTTTGATTAAACGAAAGAAAATGTAGAACAAAAACACGAATGGAAAAGCAAGACAGGAAGGAGATGAGAGAAACATGCGCAACAACAATTGTTGCCTGAATGCATACTTGAAAAAAAGCTCTGCTGCGGTGAGATTTAATTGTTCTTTGCTGACTATTTTCAAAAAACTGTTTTTGTAAGGCACGTCTCTAGACGGCTATTCCACCAGGGCCTTGTAGGGCTGCTGATTTCATTCTGCCTGAGGTTTTAATTAAAAAGCATGCTGAAAGAGGGGCGTTCGCTCTGAAGCTCACTACTGAGACAGCAGTACCGTAGCTTCAGAGCTTAGGGGATCTTTTTAAAGCACATCTAGGGTTTTTTCTGCTTTATTTTTTTGGCAGGAGGATTAAAAGAAAATGGTCTATGAGTTGTGGCAACCTACTTATTGGCACTTGCGAGTAACAGATGACACCTGGTGAGAGAGAAATCGAACCAGGACATTTAAAAAGTTCCCTTACGTCCAGCTCCTTTAGAACCGGGTGTTCTTCGATGCCAGGGAACATCACTCTCATGGTGTAGTTACGATACTCCAGGAAAGGGATCTTCACACCGTCCATGTCGTTTGTCAGCTCTTGGATGTCTGTCTGCAGCTCAGCGAATGCTATGAGTAATAAAGAACAGAAGAGATATGCATCCATCAGACTGAAGAACACCTCATATGCTGTGACAGACAGATATACTAGGGGGATATTTCACCATATTTTGAGATTACTGGCATTAGCTACAATATGGTAAGAAATGGGTATTTTGTGTCATTTCCATTTCGCATCTTCATGAAATTTAGAAACTTTATGAGATATATAATGAAATATATTAGGGAGCTCTAATTAACTATCCTTTGCAACTTTTCAGTGTAGCAGGTTGTTTTGTTGATGTTAATCAAACGCCGTTTTCTTGTCTAATAGGGCAGTTTTTGCATTCATCACAGAATCAGTTTTGGGAGATTAAATTAAATTATCCATCACTGATTGAAAACATGAAAATTGAAGCCATTTTTCTCTGTAATTGAGTTTTTTTTGCACAATAATATTGACTGCTCGCGATTTTTTAAAAGTGAGTTCAGTACTACAGTATTTGAAAATTATATATAAAACATTATATATTTCAAATATAATATATTACAGAATTAAAAATAAACAATATTTACCATATACATAAATACACACAGAAATATATTAGAATATATTTTAAAATGTTATTTATTCCTGTGATGGCAAAATTACTCCAGTCTTCAGTGTCACATGATCCTTCAGAAATCATGCTAATATTCTGATTTCTTCTTATTATCAATATTGAAAAGAGTTGGGCTGCTTAATATTTTTGTGGAAATAGTGATACTATTTTCAGGATTCTTTGATGAACAAAGTTTAAAATAAAAGTATTTATTTGAAATGGAAATATTTTGTAACATTATAAACATCTTTATTGTCACTTTTGATCAAGTTAATGCATCCTACAGTGATCACAATTGCTCTTCTCTCTCTCTCTCTCTCTCTCTCTCTCTCTCTCTCTCTCTCTCTCTCTCTCTATCTCTATATGACAGCACTTCTGGAATGAATGCAAACAGTTTCAGTCTCTGGGATACTATGCCCACTGACGAGACACAGAAATGAGAAGAAAAACCCCCCCAGAAAATCGCATAAACAGAAAGTTGCATTCATTCCAGTATCTCATGGCATTCTTTTAACAAATGCATAAATAACACAGCAGCGTGTCTGCCTGAGCTACAGATCCTTTTAAAGCCGTGAATAAAACCGGTATCAAAGGATGAGGACATTATGACGTCATGACCCAGTTCAATCCCTCCACAAAGACTGCGTCAAACTCTGCAAGAATCCAGGCTACTGCAGTGCGAGAACGCATCCGGCTCGCTCCCGTTCGGCGCCCACGGGAGACCAAGCGCACAATAAAATATTACATCACAGCTCCGTTTGATTTATCCTACGGGTTAAAACCATTAGTAGCTCATTAAAACACTCTCCACACCTGTCTGAAACAGCTTGGCATGGGCCATATGCACCACAGATGCTGAACTACCCCCAAATCTTACCTTCCTTGCACTCTAGTGCGACACGGGACTCCAGATTGTCCATCTGCAACTGTAGGCGTTTGAGCGTGCGGTCGGCGTCCCGCGTCTTGCGCTTGTAGGCGATGAGCACGGCGATGATGGCGATGAGGAGGACGCCGCCGCCGGCTCCGATCCCGATGATGGCGGGCAGCGTGAGAGTGCTGTCGGAATAGATGTGAAGCATTCCAAGAGAATATTCCAGGCCGCCCACTAGAATCTACACACAGACAAAAGAAAGTATTAGAATGGGTTGAGCGCCAGGCCCTTCAATCTAACGACCCTGCCGGCTTTAGTGGGTCATAATGAGGGCTTTTGATTGGCTGAGGGCACTCATACTGTTTCTTCTTGATCAGCTCGTAATTAGAATTACCGCAGAATTATGCACTTGTTCGACACGTTCACGTCGCGTTTCTCCACCTGCGGCAAGAGAACAATCGCTCACGCCTCCGTCAGACACCGTGACCACTAATCCACATCAAATTACTTCAAAAAGTCACTTTGGCACAGGTGCGAAGTCAATTAGGCAGAAATCAGCAGGTAATAGAGGTCTACTTTAGAGATTGGGGTCTGACTGAGGCGTGGTACCGGGAGCTTAGCCTTGCGCTATTCGCGGTCCAATTAAACGCGGCATCCAGCCGTCTGTCCTAACGAGTTTCACCTTTCTGCGGCTGCTCGGGCCCCGCGTGGCTGCATGAATTATTGAGACTCGTGATAGAGGGGAACAAAGTGAATCCTGGAGCGCTGTCGATATGTGTCAGGTCATTAGCTGAGTGATCCCGGCACTCTGGATACAATATATCTCTTTCGCTCTCGCTCATTCTTTTTTGACCTTTTTTCTCCACACTGTGGATTTAAAAACTGGAACTCAACTGAATAATCAGCTCTTTGATACACATACTCTTTGTTTCAGAGTTAGTGATAATCAATCAAACAGGAAGGTGTTGGATCAAATGTGGCCCTGGACAACAAAACCAGTCTTAAGTCGCTGGGGTATATTTGGAGCAATAGCTAAAAATACACTGTATGTGTCAAAATCATCAGGATATTAAGTAAAGATCATGTTTCATGAAGATATCTTGTAAATTTCCTACCGTAAATATATCAAAACTACTTTTTGATTAGCAATATGCATTGCTGAGAACTTCATTTGGACAACTATAAAGGCGACTTTCTCAATATTTAGATTTTTTTGCTCCCTCAGATTCCAGATTTTCTTCTATCCTAACAAACCATACATCAATGGAAAGCTTATTTATTCAGCTTTCAGATTATGTATAAATCTGAATAATAAAAAAAATTGACCCCTATGACTGGTTTTGTGGTCTAGGGTCACAAATAAAGTGGCGTAATGTGAATGTATACTTTACACTGAGAGGAACAGGTCCTGGACTTGATTAGAATTGACTTGTTGAGATGCTATTGATCAGTTCTGAAAGTAATTACTGCGACAAGGTTTGTATTCAGGAAATGGTTTTGGCAATACACTCAGCAATTTAATAACCAAAACTAGATTTTCTAAAGATATTCATGTCATGATGCTAGAATGTGCGCTGGGGCGTTGCTATGTAGTTCAGACGTGTCAATCTTTATGTTGATAGATAACAAATCGATTCAATTTATGTTTCACTGATTTGATTTAGAAGCAATATTTGCACACACTCAGAATGATTCAGTTAAAAAAAAAATTACCTACTACTTATATACCTACCTAAACTACCTATATTATCATAACACATTTTTTAAATGTGTAGTATTAGGTTTAATCCTAATAAATTGTGTTAAATTTGAATACATAGGGTCAAGAGTTTGTTCAAATGACACAAGTATGAGCAATAATAATAGTGAGGTTTTCTTGAGCAATGGCTATTAATGAAAGCCGTTATTATCAATAAAGGGGGCTGAACATGTCTCAAATGCTCTTTCTAAGCACATGTCAGGGCTCATGAAGGTTATGAAGGATTCCTGTCTGCTGTTTTTTTAATAATTGTTTGAGCTGCCGGGAGAGCAGATAGCTAGATTACGTGGGAAATTGCTTGTATCAGCGCTCCCTATAATCCTAATAAGTACTTAATGTACGGCGAGCCACTTCCAGTTGACCTTTATGTTTTCCGTTTTAGCATTAAGGTAAAAAATGGCCATGCGGCAGTTGCTTATTACAAGATTGATTAAATGAGAGGCACAATGCCCGAGTCCATGCAAACCAAACATTCAGCATTTTCGCCATCTTATGACCATCCATTCATTTTCTGCCACCTTTATTGGTTGATATACAATAAATAAGGAGCTGTAAATTCTCAATGAGCGGTGAGCATGTTTTGCTCTTCAGCTCCGTATAGATTAGTTGTTTATAATGCATAATGGGGAAATGTCATAGCTGCATGATCCTCACCATCACTCGCTGTTCTCCGGTCAGATCCGGTGAATCACAGAGCAGCTGAGATTCAGAGACTGTTAACAGACAGGGCATTTCTCCAATCATCACGCTGTAATTCAGGCGGGCGCTGCCAGGAGCAGAAGGGATGAGATTCTTGCCCTGTTTACAGATGAAGGCACAGAAAAAACTATTTACCAAAATTAATCAACATCTTTTGATGTGCAGGATTTAAAGGTCATGAAAATTGTCACAAAATGTCCAGATCATATTACAAATCATGTATAAAAAAATGTATATGCAACATTATAATCATATACAATTTCCATGTATAAATATATATGTATGAAATAATTATTTTATATATTTTTAAATGTAATAATATTTTCAAAATAAAGCATTAAAAAAAGAATCCTATATTTTATATTTAAAAAGTTTAAGAAAATTCAGATTTTCAGTATTGGGATATTTTTTATTACAATTTAGCACATTTAAACCCCTTAATAATTTTTCCCCTTAATCATGCAGTAGAAAAATGGTTTAAATGGTTATGTATATTTGTAAAGTATAGATAAACATCATGGTAGTATTTAGTGTATTATTATTAACTAATTATTAACTAAATAATTACATGAGAATTTGTTTAATTTGCATTATTAAAAAATAAATCCTAATTTAATAAAAACAAATTCTTAGTGGTCATTTTGTTGAACAATTAATACTTATAATTCTGCATTTTGGTTAAAAAATATATATATTTTAGATCAAAATGACATTTTTTCATGAAATTCATCAAAAAGAAAATTGAGAAAATGTAAATACAGGATGATGAGATTATGACAAAGGTCATGCCTTCAAGATGATGGGTGATCCTGGTTTGACCTCCAGAATCCCAGCATTCCCAAGGGGGTCGAAGGTCGGGTTTGGATAGTATGTGAAAGGAGTTCCATTGAGGATGAGGAGGGCGGACACATGGTCCAGGACGAAGCCAAACTCGTCCGGATGAACTCCGCTATCTGGAACCTGGCGTTTGGTGTAGATGACGCCCGGAGCCAAGCAAGTCATGACAGAGTCATTCACCAACGTACAAACCTACAGAGGAACATCCAGACATTTGTTCTTATCACGTAAACAACAAGCTGTTCGTAATGATGCTGGGGCAGAGAGGAGAAGGACAGCTGGTCGGGAACTCACGTTTGTGGTCTCCACTCCTCCATATTTGGCTCTGACTTTGGGTTCCTGGATGGTTAGCAGATTGCTTCCTGTGACCGTGAGGGTGGTGCTGCCACTGTCAGAACAAACAAACAACACTTCAATTAGACGACAGATACTCGTTTCATACCTCAAATCGACTGGCTAGATGACTGTGGTCAGAATTTAGGCTCTAGTGAACAGTAAGCAGCAAAATGATGAAATAAGCACTGCACCAATTCTATTTTCAGATGGTGAGCCGACTGTATTTCTTGTTTCTATTTCATCACACTAAAAATAAAATATTTCACTCAAAATATTTTAATGATCAGTAATTGAGCTTGCTATATATCTGTATCTTTGTGCTAATCAGACTACTGAGTCATTGACATATGCTAACTCTCTATCGGAAACTGCTGTGAGTGAGTTTCTGCCCACGTGGAGCATTTCAATTCATTCATTTCTGAAATTCTATTAGGCTTTGTATGCGGTCTTTGAAGTTAGCGAGACATTTAAGGCTGTGTAGACAGCAGACAGTGAGGAATCTCTCTAGGGTTTGGAACAGAGTTATTAAGCGTGAGTGAGATTGTGTTAACGTACTTAATGATGCTCCAGTTGGGCTCCACGCTGGAAATGGTTGGATCTTCGGTGTAAATGTAATGTGTAACGCTGGTGACTTCGGCCTTGTCAATTAACAGCTTGACGGATGAAGTCCCAGAGCCTGATGCTGAGGGTGGCGTCACACACACTATCTCACGCACCGTTCTCCTGGTGGAACAAAACATGAAGTTATATTACACTAAAATAGAAATATTTGAAGCAATTTTCATATTTTTGTCCCTCTTAAGTTTGAAGTTTTGAAAAATGTATTAAAATCTGACTGCTTAAACAGCCTAAAGCAGCCTACAGTGATTTACTGTTCTCGTCTGGCTTTAAGATGGTTCATTTGGTTGTCCAAGCTGGTGTTTATCTGGTTTCCCAGCTGAAAAGTGCCTAAAACCCTCTCAGAACCATCAAAATAGACCAGCTTTACCATCTTGCCCAGAATGGGAGACCAGCTAACCACCTTAGACTGGTTTAAGCTGTTTTTTAGGTGGTTGAAAGGACCTCTACTGTGTTGTGGATGCTGGTTTCTCTACCAGCATCACCAACAGAGTTTTGTTGATAAATCAACATGGCTAGACCAAAATAAACCAGTCTAAACTTGAATAGGAATACATGCTGGTCTTTTCAGCAAGTAATTGCATAAATTGCTATCAGGCTGGCTTTAAAGGCCACTTAATGTCAGATTTAATGATCTAGAACAAATTAGTGTTTAATAATGACACAATTACAAAAAACTGCTTATTTCAGGAAAAATGGAACCAGTTTAATAATCCCTGTAGTCACTGAATATTCATTAAAAAAAAATAAAAATATATATTTATTTTTAACAGCCATTTAATGATTACAGTGCTAACTGATTGACTGAAATGGAAATAGAAGTTGAAAAAAAAAAAAAAAAAAATCATGTTTACTTATGGTTTTTGTACCAACAAGATATCTTTGGTCGACCAAATTCACCATCTGAGAGTTTGTGAACAACATGGCTAGACCAGCATAAACCAGTCTAGACTAGGTCTTTTTAGCCAGGAACTGACAAAACTACACAATTTATATCTTCTAAGCAGATGTTACTTAATTTAAATCACCACACAGCTCGCTAACAATCACAACTAGTAATGCATCATGTTTCCTGGCACACGAGCATGTGGACATATTTGAGGACGGCCACACACGCTCATTTGATTTCATGTGGAAATGACACATCTCGCTTCCTCCGAAGCCCAACTGTATCCCACAGATGTCGAGGGACCCAGATGTGATCCGCGCCGGAAGATCCGGTTAAGAGCTGACACAAACGCTGCTCACCTGACAAACAGACACTCTTCCTGGGCCAAAAACACGGTCACGGCGCTCCCGGCGTCCAGATGTCGGCCTGAGATAGTCAGCCTGGTCCCGCCGGACACGGGTCCTTTCTCCGGCCGCACTCGGTTAAAACTCGGAGTCTAGAGGGACGAGAAAAGCAGCGCTAACTTCCGAACAGATGGAGCTCACGAAGCGCGATACAGATGCTCAAGCGTGCGCTTGTTTTCCTCATTCTGGTACTACATGAAGAGATTACACTCATCACTGTAATAGAAATGTCCTGTTTGCTCTCGCGCCGTGCAGGGCTCGTTTGTCTCGGCGCAGGACCTCTCAGGCGCCGTCCTCTCGCAGTAATTAGTTGCATACCTGTGTAATTGGTCGGAGTGCATGTTTTCATTTGCTTTACCCTTCTGCACGACTGAAGCTGCCTGGACGCTATTGATTAGATGTTGAGGGAATCCAGGCAGGGCCATCCATTTATATATATATGTGTGTGTGTGTGTGTGTGTGTGTGTGTGTGTGTGTGTGTGTGTGTGTGTGTGTGTGTGTGTGCGTAA
This sequence comes from Ptychobarbus kaznakovi, assembly GCA_027422405.1. Taxonomy (NCBI): domain Eukaryota; kingdom Metazoa; phylum Chordata; class Actinopteri; order Cypriniformes; family Cyprinidae; genus Ptychobarbus; species Ptychobarbus kaznakovi. Next base: position 21,734,676 of record CM049810.1, on the reverse strand, counting down.
AGCTCCTGGGCTCGGGATAATAGGCTAATGCCCTATTCCTGCTGGGCACCACTTAAAACTCAGCGGGGAGGAAGGGGTAATTGTGTCATTCTTTACATCCCCCTTTCCTTCAACTACATTATCACATGGGCTCCACCAGTTGATTTGATTGGCTAACGGGATGGAGGAGTGGGAGTCCTAACGATTCATCGGCTTCAAGTGCAAAATCGGATTGCTGAGTCTCAAAGGATGGATTCGTATTGATTAACTGAGCGTAAATCACCACAAACAAAATGTTAGCAGCGATAAGGGAATCGATATGAAAAGAGCGATGAAAATATAACCGCTATGTGTAAAATCGAAGGCAGCCGCCTCGCTGGCCAGTCAGGTGCCGTTTTGTGTATGAAGGCACCTGGAAACTGCTTTAAAAAGCAACATGTCATCACATAATAATATTAATATTCTAGAACAAATTCAAGTGAGTTTAGAAATAACCCATAGAGTGTAATTACAATGCTTATTTATGGCAGAAATCGAATCATAAATGTAAATTTTATTTTCAATTAAAAATAAGCATGACATTAAATATAAAGATAAATAAATTTGTAGATAAAAACAGTAAAAATTATAAAAGCTAAATAAAAAAAAATGATTGTGATTCTAAATAATGGATAAAATAAAAATAAATAAATACAATTAAAATAAAATTAAATATAAATTATTAATTAATACTAAAATGGTAAATAAATAATATAAACAATAAAGTTACATATTTAAAAAAAAATATATCCTAAATATGGCAAAAAATATATATAAATAATAAATAAAATAAAAAATATAAATTAACTGAATTAATACTAAAATTATAAATAATAAATGATAAAGATACACATTTCAAGGACATTTTTATATTCTAAAATGTTATATATATATATATAAATATAAAAATATAAATTAATTATGAATGAATTAATACTAAAATTAATAAATACTATTAATAATTACTAAAATTGTAAATAAATAATATAAATGATAAAAGCTAATGATGAATATTTAAAACACATTTCTCTATTCTAAAATTATACATAACTAAAATAAAAAATAAATCATTATAAATAATTGTTTAAATAAATCAAAATTAAATAAAAAATTAAATAAATATATTTTAACATACCTATTTTTAATAAAATGAAATATTCTAAATAAATAAATGAAAATGGAAATTTTGACTTTTTCCAACCACTATGGCATTTATTCTGTCAACCAATCGCTGAACCGAACACACGGGATCATGGGATTGAATTAGGATTCTTCCTCCATATATTACATCATAAGGCAACATTCTTCAAGTTTCAGACACAGCCAAGATATCTTAAAATAATGTAGTCCCTTTCCTAAACAAAGTAGAGGAACGTACCACAAAAGAGTATATCTGAGACGACTGGGTTCGATACTCAGCGCTACAGTCACCGATACACAGCTCCACCGGACCACCAGGGGGACTCGACATCAGAGATTCCTCCATATCACACACGATCCTGCGGACACGGAACAAACACAGAAATCACTCCTGCACAAAGCACAACACAAATGAACTCGCAACACAGGAAGCATAAGCCACCTCTCAGCGCTGATGTATTCAGACGCAGCAGGGTTGCAGCGAACTCCCGCCACACGCACATGCGTGATCTCTCGAACCTGCAGCCCCAGATTCTCTCCTTCGATGGTCACGCGTGTGCCGCCCTCCTTCGGCCCCGTCAGAGGACGGATCTATGAAGACAGAGATGACAGCTTCTCATTGGAGGATATAAAAGAATCAAATTCTAAGAGCTTTAAAGGTCACCACTTTGAAAGGTGCAGTCTGGGATATTTGTCATGCAGGAGGATTGTCTATTTCATGTGTGCTTTTAACCAGAGGGACTATTTATGAAAATTAAAGTCCAACAAAACCTCTTTTGAGGACATCTTTAATTTAACATTTAAATAAATTAAAATAAATACACACATTTTGATTCTAAAAAAAGTATATTAAAATATTTTTTCTATGAAAATCAATAAAAAAATTTTTTCTACTGAAAATTTTTACCCCCCAAAAAAACGACTAAAGATAGACTGATGAATAAATAAATCATACAGAAAAACAATGATAAATACAGAATTTTTTAAAAAAATGTAAAAAACTGAGATGATGAAAATTAATGAACATTTTAATACTACAAAATTATACAAAAGTAAAGATGATTAATAAAGATATAAATATTTTCTAAATTTAAAAAAATGATAAACAAATAGGTAAAAGACAAATAAATAATAAATATAAATAAATGTAATTAAATAAATAATTGTAAATCTAAAAATGTAAACAATCGAGGTAAATAATAAGGAAAAAAATTATTACTGGGATTCCAAAAAAGGAAAAATAAACAAATAAATACAAAAAGATGAATAAGCAAACAAATAAATAAAATTAAAATAGAAAATTATTTACATTTATAATAATAATATGAAATGAATTTAATTCTTAACAAATAAAAAAACTAAAATGACTTTCATTCTTGACAGAAATGATTTACCAACAACTCAGTGTCCCTGTATTTCCTCACAGTTTACTTTAATGTTTTGGTTAGGGCACAAATCTGTTGTCCAGGATGGCTTTCAGATGACGTGTGTATTACCTTAGTGATTCGGGGATGGCTGCAGCGTACGTTGCGGCGTCCCTGATGCATCCAGTTGTGTTCGGGTGATGGACAGTGTTGCTTCAGGAGACACTTCTTATCGGCCAAACACCAGCCACACTCAAACATGCTGTCTGCCTTCAGACAGAGTCCACAGCTGTCCCTCTGAGCTTCACACTTATACAGGAGAGCTGCACACACACACACACACACACACACACACACACACACACACACACACACACACACACACACACACACACACACACACACACACACACACACACACACACACACACACACACACACACACACACACACACACACACACACACACACACACACACACACACACACACACACACACACACACACACACACACACACACACACACACACACACACAGTGAGAATATAGCCGTACTCTCAGCTGGGCAGGTAAACGCAGGCCATGTTTGGAGTGGTTCCAGCTGTGCGGTGCCAATCGATAGTTGAACTGTACGGGGAAGGTAGTCGAGGCGAAACCCACGCCTGCTTTCACTGTGCCGTGATTCATGTGCTGCCCACACACACTAACAACTCTGACCGAGGCCTCGAGGAAGAAGAAAACCAAGGCGTTCTGCTGTAGTGGGTGTAGAGGTTCAGTTCTATACACCGTGGCTCTGTTCCAAACTCTAGTGAGCTCCCTCGCTAGTCACTGTCTACACAGGCAGCATCCCAACAGATGTAGAACCGCATGTGAGTGATTTGAAATGCTGTTCACAGGTAGCAACTCGCATCGAAAATCTTAAAATAACCCATCTAGAAGCAAATAATGTATGTAGAAGAAATGTCATGACATGAAAAATTCACTGTACAGAAAATCTCAAAATATTGACAAATATTTTTTGAATATTTAGAAAATGTCATATTCAAGTTTATAAGGCAGTGAGTTTTTCTGCCTACTTTTTGTAACAATATTTATATTACAAATAGCATTAATATTATTGGTTATAAAATATAATATTTATAAATATAGTTTATATTATAATATTATAATTATATTATGGGGTTTAAAATATAAATATATTAAATATTTATATTATATAATATTTCTAAACATAAATAATATCTTATTTTATTATATTACACATATGGGCATTTCAAATATCAAAATTATGAATATATAAAAATAACAAATATACTTAAATGTTTATTAATACTATAATACACTTATATTCATGAATATTATACTTAATATATTTATAAATATTACATTTTACGCAATATTTATTTATTTAATTTGATAATAATGGAGTTTATAGTAAAATTAAATAATATTTATAAATATTACATACAATTTAATATTAATTTATAAATGTTCTACGTTCACTTAAACATTTTAATTAAATAATAATTATATAATATAACAAAATAACGTAATATTTATAAATATTTTACATTACATATGGATATTTGCCTACACTTTGTCTGCCATCTTGGACAAAAATCTTCACATTCTGGGATTTCTACTGGAAAAAGAATACAAGTCGTGGTGGCTTGGATTTCGGTCTCTCTAAAGGCAGCTGTGGGAAGGTGGATCTCGAGGCTAAATTGCCCATCCTAGCTCAGAATGACGGGCCACTGAAAACACAATCACGGACTAATAAACACACAACACCAATAATTTAGCACAGAGATTGTATATCTGCAGATACACAGTGAACTGTGACTTTCTATTCCTCCCTCGCCTCTGTTCCTCTGAAAGCACAGAAACACTCTGTAATAGCACACCTGATGAAGTTCTCCTCAAGAGATATATATATCGACTTTCGACTCTTACTTCTAAAGCGCTTGAAGTAAATGCAAACGGACAGCGGTGGGGACGGGTTAAACGCTGACGGACTCGGACTCCATACCATCCTCTGCAGTAATGTGAGGTTGTATAAGGCTGAAGGCAGGCGCTCTGTTATCAATAAAATATGCCACGGCGACCGAGAGAACACCTGACAGACTAAGTGTGTTTAAACAGATATCCAGATAAAATAAAATAAAAGGTGCATTAAGTTCTACTTTACACGAAGGTAACACCCTTCCCACATCAAGAGGACACCGGGAACGTCGATAAATATGAATGTAGAGAGGATAACTTCAATATTGCTTGTCTTTAGCTGTAGAAATGCCACTAGGGGGCTGAAGGTGAAGTGTGAGATGTCTTACCTCGCATGGATGACGGCTTGTCGATGGGAAAGTCACCGTCCCATACGATGGAGAAATCCACAGGCAGGTCTCCCATCTCATTCCCTTCATACCAGTACTGTGGGAAAACGCAAGAGAAACATCTATATCAGAACAAAAAGGGTTTATACTCTAACAAAACTGACCCCATTACATCTTTTTTTTTGCCATAAGTAAACGATCGTTTGCAAACTCAATAGCACTCGTGGCAAAATATGCCCAATCACCAATGACATCATGCGAACGTCTCAAGAGACGATTATAGATGAAGATGATGTTATCGTGTCGCTCTGTCCACCAGCCCTGCTCAGAATCAATCCTGATAACATCTTTCCTGACCCAATGGAAATGAACTTAAATCCAGATCTATAATTTGCTGCACACTCCACAGCACTCCTGGAAAAAACACGGCCAATCACGACTGACCTTATCTGAACATCACACTGACAAAGATGATGACAACACAAGCGCTTCGCTCTCCACAAGCACTCATTTCACTGCTGATGAGGCCATCCCAAGAAAGAGAAAGATAACAAGAGTTTCGACTTCTTGTTGTCCTCTTTTCTCATCAAACACAGACTTTTTTTGGGGGGGGGGGGGCAGCCACACTATATGTGACCCTCTCTGTGAAAACCCAGCTAAAGTCATCCTACATACTGTAAAGAACATTCTGTGAAAATATATTCTTGGTATCTTTAATATTGACTGAGTACGGCCATGTCAAAGATTTAAATCATAGTGAAATTAAAGCTTGTAATCAAACTTTGATGCTCGTTATCTCAGAATTAGATTTTTAGGCTTTAGCCTGGTTTTTACAGAGAGGGTCACATATTTACATTTAGATATTTAGCAGACGCTTTTATCCAAAGTGACTTACAAATGAGGACAATGGAAGCAATCAAAATCAACAAAAGATCAGTAATGTATAAATATATAAAGAAAGTTTTTAATGAATGAAGAAATTTGATGCATATAATTTTATTGACTGATATTAGAAATAAATGACACACACACACACACACACACACACACACACACACACACACACACACACACACACACACACACACACACACACACACACACACACACACACACACACACACACACACACACACACACACACACACACACACACACACACACACACACACACACACACACACACACACACACACGTTGCAATTTTGGGAACGTACCATGATAGCTTACAGGAACCTATTTTGTGATATCATACTCAAATTTGAAAAATAACTTCAGGACTTGGGACTTTGAGACCACTGTAGACATTTATATTTTCTGATGGAATAAAAATATACTTTTTACGAAATAAAGATATTTTATGGACAATATTTCAATTACACTACACTTGATAAATTACTTTTATGAGAGAATGAATGAGAATGAGCTTTATTGGCCAATTATGTTATATGAGGAATTTGTTATAGTGACAGAAGCTCCACAGTGCAACAGAATGACAGCAACAGGACCGGACACAGATAATAAAAGAATATTATACAAATAGGCAATGTACAAAATAGCATAATGTATAATATAGACAATTGTGTGTGTACAGGTCTGATATGTGTACAGGTCTCATACTTACTGTGTGTGTTTGGGGGGAAAAAATAGGATGTAATCCTCTGCTTTTTTCTGGGGTGCATTTTACACCAGACCGCCAAAACGCAAAGATGTGGATGAATGAATGATGAGAGCAACGAGAGATTTGAATGTTGTGACTGGCTGAATGTTAGTTCACTCAAATCTAAGTAACAAATCAGAGAAGGCGGGTGGAAATATTGGCGGTGAGGCAAAGAAGTGCGGGGGACAAGTGCGGGGTCTTTTGGTGATGAGTTTTTGGCTCAAGGTCTGCATTTAAAGTCACACCAGAGGTGTTCAGCTGCTTTCTGCAGACCAGTCAAGTTCTTCCACACTGACTGAATCATCATTTCTCTTTGATCCTTGTCTTATACACAGAGACACTGTCATGTTAGAATAGAAAAGGTCCTGTCCAAACTGTTGCTATAAAATTAGAAGCACACAATTCCCTAGAATATCATTATATGCTTAAACATTAAGATTTGTACTCATGGAAATTACTAAAGTAGTCAAACCTTTCATTAGAAGGGGGTGACCCAATACTTTTGGCAATATAGTGTATATATATATATATGAATAAATAAAACATACAGATACAGTAAATATATTTGCTGCTAAAAATAACTAGCAGAAAAACTGCTCATTAGTTCCTGCTATGGTGTGTCTCCAGCATGCCGCTGCAGATCGTCAGGTGGAGCAGAAAGGAGGTGACAGCGGTTTTTACTGTCTGGGTTTTAATTAGCAACAACACTGAGAGCACTTAGCCAACGCAACCCTGAGAGAATATCGCTGATCAGGCACATCGATCGGCGGCTGCTTGCTTAAGAGACTTCAAGATAAGATGAGGAGTCCAAGAGAACTCGAGTAAAGCTACCAGAGCGAAGAAGCTCCGACTTCAGCGTTACGAACCACCACGACCGCACTTTAACATTGTTTCCCTGATAAACATGCCATTTGAAAGAACTATGAAAACACTTAAGGACTAAACAGTTAAGCACATGGCTTATTTCAGTGCAAAAATCAACACACTTTTTGCACTGAATGCTAACTGGCTTAATATACATATAAATGGTTTTCCGAATTATTTATGCAGAAATTTGCTTCATTAATGCACCCAAATTAGTTTACTATTAAGGATGAATTCACAATGCAAAACCTGTATTCACTTATGTTGCTAATGTTTTAAACACCTTTACCTGATTTAAATGTGTAGAAAATGTTTTATTTAGAAATTGCTAGTAAATGTTATACATTGTAGGGCTGCTCAATTAATCGAATGCAATTGTCATGCGCATCATGTCAGTAAAGCCGGTTCTGTAATCAGTAGAAAAATCTCCATCACCTGCTTTCAGATAGAGCAGCATTTAATACACAAGGCCGTAGTTCACTGAAAAGCTATGCAATATCGCATTCATAATCGCAGACAGTGGTAGCGCTAGGGCGGGGCTTGACGGGGCTATAGCCCCATCAGAAACTTGCTTAGCCCCGGCACAGCCCCCCCAAGGATCTCCAAATGATTTTCCTGATTTTTATCTCTCAGTGTCACTCTCATTAACACTGAAAAATAAACATTAAAAACCTAAAAAAAGTTCCTAATATGTAGCCTATAAACAAATTGATATTATGGGGGAGGGGTCAAGCAACTGAACCAAGCAACGCGCAAACCTTGCGCAAGACGGTGAATGTTATTTCACTATAGAGAATGTGCAAGTAAAAAAACTGACAGGTAACGCTGCATCAACGGCGCATATTCTCTCTGAGACAACGAGATACGAATCTACTCTAACATATGCTGATAACGGTATATAACTGTCTTAAATCGACACTTTATGCTCTACCTTAACCTCCTGTCTAGCATTACGGCATGGATGAAAGAACATCACCTACAGCTGAATCTGGCAAAGACTGAGCTTCTTGTCTTCCCTGCCACTCCAACTCTACAGCATGACTTCACGATTCAATTAGGTTCATCAACAATTACCCCATCAGCTTATTCCAGCCTGGTGTAAATCTTGCAGGTTTGCACTTCACAACATCAGAAAGATCAGGCCCTTCTGACAGCATGCTGCACAAAAAATCATTTTAGACACAGCTTTCTGGAATCAAACACAATCAAACCTCTACAAATCCAGAAGCACACAACCTCAAAAGAGCACATGTCACACCTCTCTTTGTCTCCTTGCACTGGCTACCAGTTGCAGCTCGCATCCAGTTCAAGACACTGATGCTTGCATATAAAACAACCACACTCAGCACCCACCTACTTCCACTCACTATTACGAATCTACATCCCCTCCAGAAGTCTGAGATCCGCTAGTGAGCGACGCCTCGTGGTACCATCACAGAGAGGCTCAAAATCACTCTCCAGAACATTCTCTTTCACCGTTCTGGCTGCTTAGTCAACAAGAAAACTCATCTCTTTCAACACTACTTGACTTCATCATTTAAAAAAAAAAAATCCTTTCCCCTTTCTAAATCTTCATCTTTCTCTTTAAAGCTTGTATTTAACAATGCCTGAGTTATGGGCACTTCCTCTGTGCCTCTTCAAGATTAATCGCTTTATGTATTCCCCAATTGTAAGTCGCTTTGGATAAAAGCTTCAAGAAATGACTAAATGTAAATGTTTATGTATGGTATTTTGAAATATTATACAGGTTGTTTTTGAAAATCATGAATCTGCTCTGAATTTTCATTGATGACTGCAGTGTTAATAATAATTATAGGCCCATCATTCTTTGTATAAATTAATAGACCTGTTTTAAAAAATCTTTTTAAAAACAGTTTCAATGAGGAGTAAGCTAATAGCCTATTTTATTATCCTCACAATGAAATTATCGCGTTGAATGTCTCCGACAGCGCCTGTAGTCCCATTTAGCAACTTGTTAGCAACCGTCTTTTTAAGAAACGTAACAGCTTAAAAAAAATCATGAGTGTGGGATGTGTTTTATGTAAAACGTGAAAGTATCTCGAGACTGTGTGAACCATGGACCCGGGAACCAAAATCCCATAAAAAAAAAACATTGACTCTGGGACGACGGAACCGGAAGTGCTAAAATGCTAACTTGCTTCCGGGTTTTCGCCTACAAAGTGACATCATAGTTCCACCACTCTATTCAGCTGCAGTGGGACTTCTTCTGCGGGGCATATTTAGAGTTTCAGCACGAGAGCGCCCTCTGTCCTTCGGATGGTGATTTACTGCTGATCACAGAACCGAGCTTCACTGACAAGATGCGCATGACAATCGCAGCTTTTGCCTAATCGCAATTTCATTTCGATTAATCGAGCAGCCCTAATACATTGTACAAGTAATAATTGCATTAAACATGAAATTCTGAGATTAAAAACTGAAATAGCATTGTCTTATAAATGTACTCCAGTAATTTTGTTTTATTTACATATGACCCTGGACCACAAAACTTTTTTTAAAAACTGAGATGTATAGATCATCTGAAAGCTGAATAAATAATATTTTCATTGATGTATGGTTTGTTAGGATAGGACCATATTTGGACAACTTTTGAAAATCTGGAATCTGAGGATGCAAAAAATAAAAATACTGAGAGAATCGCCTTTAAAGTTGTCCAAATGAAGTTCTTAGTAATGCATATTACTAATCCAAAATTACGTTTTTATATGTTTACAGTAGGAAATGTACATAATATCTTCATGGAACATGATCTTTACTTAATGTCCTAATGATTTTTGACATAAAAGAAAAATCTATTATTTTGACCATACATGTATTTTTGGCTATTGCTACAAATATACCCCAGCAACTTGAGACCGATTTTGTGGTCTAGGGTCACATATTAGATTTTTTTACAGTACAAAACAACATAGCCAACGTGCAAATAAACAGCACTATTCATTCTTACGGCATTCTCCCTCAGCAGTGAAAACTGCACCGCATTTATTTCCATTTATGGCCAAACCAAAATCTATTTTGGAAAAAAGCAAAAGAACACCCTGCCTTGATGAAACCTCATGCCTCGGCCGGTCATTAGGGCCGATTGAAACGTCAGCTGTTACATCAGCGTTCATTCAGCCATACAGCCCAGATAAATCACAACAGAGAAAACAAGCGGTGCCACATCGCTCCCCAGCCGTCCGAGAGGCCCTGAAGAGTGGAAAATGGCCCTCGGTGGTGTGCGGTAAAGCCCGAGTCTTTCTGCAGCTGTTCTGGGGGGGGGGGAAATATCTGGGAGGAACTCAAGCGAGCTCTGCAGTGGAAAAGGTGGTGAAAAGCTGAACTAAACCTCACTCAACCTGTTGACGCCAGGCACCCAGCAGTCATACATCTCTATGGGACACAGCTGCTGGGGTCTTAATTGGGGTCAATTACAGGCGACCCGCATACTGGCATACAGGTCACGACTTCAACATCATTAACTTATCTTGGAATTTGTTGGGCTGTTGCGCACTCAAGCTAAAAGGCCTAAGGAATAATGCATTTCATAAAATGGTGCAAAAATCACAGGAGCATGTGAATGCTAGAAATTTCAAACAATGTCTTTCCATAGAGCATGTCAGTAAATTTATGCATTCAACAAATTACCGCATTCTTTGTTGCTAGTTAATTTCATCCAATAGGATGAAATGAGCATAACGTATGTGTAAACCTTTTGTAAAACAATTCTTATGTAAAATGTAGCACTGAATGGAACTATTTACATAACAATGGTTACATGAACAATGCATGAAAGAGGCCTAATGAGACTCTTTTTATAACACTTTTAAAATGGTGTTTTCTGAAAATAAAAGCATCTATGAAAACAAACAAAAAAATTATAATGAATATAGCTTTTGCTTGTGCTTACAAAATCTGAGAGATGTTTCTATAGTAATATATATATAATATAAAAGTTATAATACAAAGTTTGTATCTGTATAAAAATGTAATGTAATGCTAAAATAATACAAATATTTAGATGTAACTAAATAACTATATACTTTTCTAGGCTTTGTTGAAAACTACATTGAATCTAATATATATATATATATATATATATATATACACATATACAAATTTATTTATTTATTTTTTACATTTTTTGGCATGAAATTGATGTGTTTTCTTGTGTATTGCTTCTCCTGCGTTGAAAGGTTTGCTTTGAGGAGATTAGCCTGCGTGTGTAAATGGGTGGAAGCCTTTGTGTTTGCCCATACAATACCGCTTATCTCTGCCAGTAGTGAATTGATTTTCCTCCAGCTTGTCTTCCCACTGTATCGCAGCGTGTTGTGTGAAGACAGCCTGGCCTGGTTCTGTCAGAGGCCTCACTGGAAATGACTGGCAAACGACAGCAAGGTAATCTTACCTCTAAAACCATCCTCAATTTATCAGCAGCCCCGAATGCGCAAAACGCAACCCAGGATGGGTGCTATCACTGGAATAAAGGCCATTTTCTCCATTTTGATTTAGCTTTGTACACATCCTTGGGGTACATTTCAATCCCGTTTGCACATTTAATAAAAGGTTATAATATCTGCTAGCGGCACGTGGGTTTTTAAAGAGACCACTCTTAAAAATTGGTGTGCTCAATAATCTACTTATTGGAGCAAAGTTAATACAGTGCTACCGTTTATGGCAGCAGCTATGATGAATAACCAGAGATATTGACTCAGGGGGAAAAAATGCTGCTTCTCGAAAAGCAGCCTTCTCTTGAAATTAAGTGATTGCAATTAATTCAAGTGGAACTCGGTGGAACTAAGTATTTAGTCTTTAATAGGATTTTTTTTGTTTAAAATATGTTTTCATAGACCTCATCTCTTCGGATACACTCGGCTCCAGTTGACCTGTCAATGGCGTCTCCTTCGAGTGACAGAATGTAAATCAATATAACTTAATGATGGAGGACCTGTACATTTAATTAAGTTACAAATTGGACCAGACTCAGCACAAAAAAGACACAACGGCATCAATGGTGCGAGCAGAATGAGCCCACTGTGTGTGCGGCATTACTTTACGGTAACCTAATTATTGAATCATAGCTATCCCATTACTAACGACAGTCCAGTAATAACAGCATATAATTCACTTCACCGAATGTTGCGTCATGGGCTAATTTCTAGGTTGGGAGAGGGGAATTCTGGGTTATGATAAAAGATACAGCTCCTGTCAGTCCAACTATGATGTGATTTGGTTTGGTCGAGTGCCACGGGAAATAAATAATGGTACGAGCACTTCTCCTAAAGCAAGGAGGATAAGGAAAGGTGGCCACATGGATGCGCAGGCAACACATGTCGCCATAATTGAGCGGAGCACGCTGACCTAAAGTATTTTTCTGGTGCATCACTCTTGGAGGGATTTCTTAATTTGGAGGCTCTAGCGCAGCTGAGCTTCTTAATACACAGAGAAACGCTCAGGGTGCAGTTAATGCGATACATTACGCCTGAGACATATACATTGGATTGATCACCACATTAGTTGATCAATTTATTTTAATAAGGCCCATCTGCTTTCGCACGGCAACCTAATAGCGTTTAGAGTTTAAAGAAGCAAGCCTGTGACTGCACTTAAATGCCATGAACAAGTAACTGAAATTACCTGAGAAACTTTTTTGGCCGTAGTCAGGAACAAACTGTTCAACCCATGCAACCAAGGTGATTGTTAAAACATGTTCCTCTCGGTAGTATGGTAAAAAACGGCTAATGCCTGATTGAGCACTTGATGAGAATAATAGAATAATGAGGGTGAGGTGGTTCAAAATGCCTGACAAAAATAACATGTAAGTGTTTTTATTCAAAAAGCTTCCGCTACCCTGCATCGAGGATAATGGGGTTCTTTGTGAGGGCCCTCTCCATCAAGAGCCTGGTTCAGAACTTGGGCATTGTGTAAAAAAGGCCTTTGGCGGTACGTTTCCCCGGTAACACGGCCGGTGCCTGTCGCTAAGGGGTCAGCGGCGCTTAGCAACACTTACGCTCATGGACTCATTTGGAGTATTTTGCACACCTCTCTCTTCTTGGAAAAAAGTGAATTTCTTTGGATTTTGCTTCTGCCTAGCAAAAAGCACACCCATTACAGACATTTTTTTTCATGACTAGAATAAAATTAAAAGTACACACAAAAAGCAGGTGGTTATTATGTTCTGGCAGGGACGAGAACATTTATCTTTTGTCTGTCAAGCGATGTACTATATGCGCAGATTATGCATTAAACCTATATTCAAGCTATAGCTGTTCATTAGTGATTCTTGAGTGCCACGCAACAGAAAAAAGGTCAGCCTGGAACAAAAGAAACAGTCAAATATGACTGACATGTTGTCATAGGGTTAAATAAGTAAACAACTGTGGTTTTACACAACCGAAAATGTGGCTTCAAAAGATTTAAGTACCTTCTATTTTTTCCTGAGAGAAAATGTTGTTCCTTTCATAACTGATAATGAAATCTCTGGAAATATTAATGGACTAATAACATCTCCCTGAGGCACACCTTATCGAAATACCATATTTGCTTTGCTTTCACATGATTTGGCTGTTTAGTTGATATCATCATGAATAGTGATTACCAAGTAGTTGGTTAGCTTTGTCCAATCAACTTTTAGTACGCTGTTACTTAGCATTAAATGTTTGAACATGGTCACAGTGTTCAACTAGGTCACGAATTGGACCTTTTGGTCACTGGCCCTGATCATTTACCATTTTCCTCACAGACTAGAACAATTAGCATGTTGTTATTTTATTGCAGCCATCAGCTTTCCCAGTACGTTACTAGCAGAGTACAGTAAAGTTCTTTGCAGAGTATGTGATGTTAAAGCCACACAATAGCAGCATTGTGAAATACTGAAAAGGCAGCTGTTCCAATTCTAGGGTGAGGCAGGAACGGGAAACAGTCAAAAAATTAGGGAGAATGCAGGGCCAGTTAACTTGATTTTTGTCAAAAATAATGACCCTTTAATTCCAGCGCAAGCGAGAGACGTGCCCTAAGGGAGACCACTTACATCAAGATAAGAGCTGATAAACTAGCTGTAATACAACACCAGTAGCTTGTGTGCCTTTGTCTTCAACAGTGTGAGGTCAATAAAAACCACTGCGATTCTCACAGGTATAGAAGCTAATGTTAACAATTGCAAAAATTCCACGCTACAAAAAGGGTCATTCAATAAAAAAGTGCTTTTTTTTATAAGTGAATGGAGTTAAAACATGCATTATCCACTAAAATCTATATAACAAATATAATAATAATAATAAATAAACTATTACAAACAAACAAACAAAAATTGCATCAAACTTATTGTACACTAAAATCAACAATAAATACATTTATTTATTTTACAGTCACTGGAATCAATGAATTCACTGGAATCAATTCATACCTATGATATTCGTAAACAAAAACAGAAAAGAAATAAAGACTTAAAGTTCTATTGGGAAAAAATGGCTGCAGCAAAAACATGATTGAGTGCAAATTTGAGGTTGAACTGAAGTTAAAAAAGCAAAAGAGAGAGAACAATAACCTTTAAAACCTCATCTTTTTTTCTATTTGCTTCACCAACCAGTAAATGAACAGAGCTATATGATTACTTTTCTTGAGTAGAGTACGGAAAAAAAAAATCTGACCATTTCATACACGTTCTCATGTGACATGTAAACAGAAGTTGAAACTGATTGATTCGCCGCCGCCCATCCGAAGGCACTCACAATTTCATTAGCATGGACCCCACGGCCTCAAAGTCACCTGCAGTCGGCTCCCATAAGACTATGCGGTGCCATTCGCCATGACAGACATATTGATTGATTCTCGCTGCCTTGCGTGAGAGCGTGTGAGAGAGAGGACACGTGCTAAAGAAGGGAGTGGTGGACAGACGATGACACACTCTCCTGGGAGTCAGTGTAATCTGTATCAGGTCTACGCTGATGTTCGATTGCTATTCAGGAAAGATGCATGTCATGAGAGAGATGATGTGCTTTTTCTTTACTGTGTCACTGCTAATCAGACCATCAATTTATCTGTGCATGTTCAGACCAACACAGATAGCACAATGAGGTGAGAGACAAAGAGATTGAAGTTAAAGGGGGGTGGGGGACGATGAGGAGAAACTGTGAGAACGTGAGGGTTTGGTTTCCCCATCACAGTGAGGTAGAAAGAACTCATCTAGAAACACTGCAGTCCAACATTTCTGAGCAGGTTTATGTTAGTTAAACTGTCAACATGAACTAGCCATCTACCTGAAAAACAGCACATTAGGTTTCATAGTTGAATGGAAACATGCACAACTGACAAATACATGTGAAAATCTTTCTGTTTTCCACAATATAATCATGCAGTCCACAGAACACTACAAGTGTAACGTGACGCAAGGATATTATAGTTTTACATTTGTTTTTATTTTAATATCGTTTTCAAATTTGCTATAATTTCAGTTTAGTTTTAGTTAGTTTCATTAATGGTTTTTCATCAGGCAGTTGAGTTTCTATCAGGGTTGGAGCTAAATTCTATGTGCATACTATCCACCCTATCTGCCCTAAATATTAAATGACTAATATCACAATAAAAATGACTAACTTTTCCAGCGCGCACAGATAATCAATGATAATAACCCAGTTTTTTACTTTGCTAAAGTGAGCCCTCTCAATAAAAATGTTATGCAGAGTGGCTCCTATAATGAAGCGACCTCATCCCCTTTTAGCCGCTCCTTACGTTGGCGTGATGAAGTTGTCTGCAATGTTTATATGGAGTTGCTAGTTTTTAATTTTCTATTTTCAGCACGGTATAATAAATATTGTTCAATTTGCTAATAAATAAATGAATAAAATGTCTGGTATGAACCAGTGTAATTAGATTACTGTTAGTTCATATTAATATTCCAATTTAATTTTAATTTAGTGTTTAGTAATTTTGTTCTGTTTTTGTGCTAACAAGTGCCAAATGCGAGGGAAAATTAACATCAGTGAGTAAATAAGAACAACATTATTACATGATTGCAGCAGGGAGTACTTTAACCACCTTTTGATAAAAAAATCTGTTCTATTTTAAAAAGCATGTCAAGTACCCTCTATGAAATTATATATATATATATATATATATATATTAGTGCTGTCAAAATTAGTTCACTTAAATTAGAATTTATTTTTAAAGTCTTATAAATGTTAAAATTGATAGCTCTTGATTATAATGTAATGTTAAATATTAGGGGGACATTTCTTTATAAGGAAATACCAGTGATGATGGCCTTCAGTCATAAAAAAGATGACATTAAACAAATATTAAAATATATTGTCTTTATGTTGTTTGCACATTAATTTTAAAATTGAATGTGAAATTATTGCAATATAAAAGTATATTTAAAAACTTTAATGTTAGGTGGGATTAATCGCGATTAATTTCAGAAAAATGTGTGATTAATCAGTCAAATAAATGTAATCTATTGACAGCACTAACCGTGCCATATAAAAGCTCTTACATACAAAAAACTTTGTCAGTCATTTAGGAATCTATTAATGTCACGCTGTATAACAGTTCTGCAGTCAGTGTGGACAGATAAGTCGCATCACAGCTTCTTATGATACAGGATGTTAGGTGCTGTGAAATTGTTGGTTTTGCAAGATTTTACAAATAAAAGGCCCTCACAGAAATCCCCATGTCATTATTCATCTGCGATAAGTAAATAAAAAAATCTGTTGCCCTCCATATATACAGTCAATATGCACCGGCATCATCACTGACAGGCGGCCGCAAAACTCACTTTGCATCTAAATGCCTTCGGGTCCGAGGCTGCGTTTAGACTGCACAAGTTTCAATTCCAATTTAAATGCATAGCGCTGTCGGAGACGGCAGCGCGGGTCAGAGACAGGGAGACTGATGAACAGGAGGAGATGAGTCAAAACAGATGGAAGGACAACAGTTGCACCGGGGTCCTGCGAGGGGACCTTCAAACCGCCGCATGTGTCATTCCTGGAAAGGACGGCAATCAATCCAGCACTGGGGCGAGCGCTACAGACGTGATCCTCATTATTAAATTGCAACGGGACATCAATTGTCTTGTCGCAGGGTTCGGGCTAGTGGATTGACCTTTGACCCCGTCAGGGTACAGAGGTCAAAGGGCACACACTCCACCTCAACCGTGGCAAATGGGGTTCACCGCATTCCTTTTCACCGGGTCACACTGTCGTGCCAAATTACGAGGCACGTCCAGCGCCTAGCTAATTATCTTACAAGATTCCCTGAGGTTACCGTGACAACCAGATGGGTCGCAGACGGCAAGCGCCTGTACCGCCCGCATATGAAAGCGAACGGGAGGACCGAGAGAGAGAGAGAGAGAGAGAGAGAGAGAGAGAGAGAGAGAGAGAGAGAGAGAGAGAGAGAGAACTATTCTCAATGTCAACATCTTGACATGCTCCATTTTTCACTGGGATTGAGAAAACAACACTTTCAGCATTATAAATTGATGTCTTTGCCGATAAACCCAGATAAAGATTCGTATTTTATATGATCAGTGATTCAGCGAGAAGTCACCTTGGCTTTCTCAGCACACTTCAGACAAATTCATCACCACCTCTTTGCCCTACAAGCGACGATTTGCAGCTCGTGCTAATTTTTTAAATGGAAAAATAATGTCACAAAGCCAAATAAAATGAGAGAAAACAATGCATATGTTTGTATGACAATTATTCAAATGCCATCTAGGGTGAGGCTACGCTTGGGAAAATATGCTGATTAATAAATGACATGCTTGCCGTTCAGGATATACTGAAAGCAATAGTTCGCTCAAAAATAACAGTTCTGTCATTATTTTCTCACCCTCGTGTCATTCCAAACCCGAATGCTGTTATTTTGTTCTTTTTTCTGCTTACCACGGAAAGTAAATAATCTTTACAAAAGAAAATTGTCCATTCTAATTCTAAAAAAAAACACCTTAAATATGACTTCTGCACTACAAGTTTGTGTGACAAACAGACTGAAATTGAAGTAATTGTGTGTTGATGAATTGAATTTATACAAGCTAATGGAATATCACAAAAAATATTTCACAGCATTTCCATCTCATGTTCAACAGAACAAAAATATAGTCAATTAAAGATGCAAAGTGAATATGAAAGTGAATGTTTTAATGCACATTTTAGAAGTTCCCATCATTCATTTTTTTATGTAAAGTCAAAAATCACAAAACCATTCTAAAGGTTCGGAATGATTTTTAATGTTTTAAAAAAAGTTTCTTATGATCATTAAGGCTGAATTTATTTGATCACAAATAAAGTAAAAACAGCAATATTCTGAAATATTACAATTTAAAAGAACTGTTTTCTATTTGAAAATGTTCTATTTTCTATTCCTGTGATGCAAAGCTGAGTTTTCAGCATCATTACTCCATTATGAGTTATTTGTGCTTATTTCAGCTACTTATAACATACTATTGGCCAACATGTATATTTTGTGTTCAGCACAAACTGTGCTACAATAATATGTGAGCAAGATTGATGTATATGTTTGCTTTCAACAACAACAACAACAAAACTGTACTGACCCCAAACATTTGAACATTAGTGTATATGAATGGAAACCCGGATATTAATAAACACCATTGGCTCTTGAGTCTCTAATAACCAAACATCATGACATTACATTTATATTTATGGTGTTTTATAGTGCTTGAGATCAGTGTGAATAAATAATAACATTATTATCTTTATGTAAAATATTATTTTAAGAAATTCTGCCATTGCTAAAGGATGTCAACTTGAACCTTCAGATTAAGCCACTGCTATAAAGAAATACATTTGTCCTGCATTAATATCCACTATTCATCATGCGTTCCTAAACTGAAGCGCAGTTCATATGTGAAAGAGTTGTTGTCTTAGAAATGAATCTTACCGAAGTGTTCTGGCACTGGATGCAGGAGCTGTTGAAACGGACCGCGGGAATACGCTGGACTTTGCCCTGGATTTTAAAGACGCACTCATAGTTCTTTTGTCCCGACTGAGGCTGGGGCAAGTTCCGAGCTCGCAGCGTGATTGGCCGAACGATCCCCGCCGGTACCAGGATGTCGCTGCTAGGCAGAATCTGCGGACAACCCTGAAAATGACAAAAAAGAAAATACGTTATAATTCAGTCTCAGAGCAAAGCACAAACAATCCCGACTCATAAATATCGTAACCGATTCCACTTTCATTCCAAAGATGACACTGATTCCAGTTTATTGTGCTCAAGGACAATAAATAACGTCTATTCGGCTGAAACTTTTCCTACAAACGTGGCATTCGGTCTCACACAAATGCACCAAGAAAGGAAATCGAGGCCATTAGGGTGGGAATAACTTAAAATCCAGCAATCTGAGGCTAAAAACCCTATTACACAGCACTTGCATCCATCTCCAGTTTTACGAAGCGCGAGTTCTCTCGGCAGATCACACTGATGAAGCGGTAAATGAATATCTTTCTTAGTCTTGCGTGTCAAGTCGCGCTAGAAGAGTCATTATGGTCTTGTCTACCCGTAACCGATTGCAGCATTTATCAAAGACACTCATATTGACGTGACTTCTGATCACACCGATGGAAAATGACTCTCATATCCAGAGATATATTAGCGGGTCAGAAACGATGACACATGCCGAGCATAATCTGGAGAGAGAAACAAGGTTCCTGTTTATACAAACCACATTAATTGATTGATGATTATCACTTATCGACGGGCGCACAGAGGTGTTGGTTGCAAACCAGCTCTTCTCCTTCCGAGTTGTGCATCTGAGGATATTTCGGACGATCTGTAATCTATTTTACACTGAACAATAATCAGGGTGGCAGTAAAAGCAATTTGCAGGCAGAGACATAAATCAGAGCGACTAGCCACCCAGCTCACCGGCAGCCCGAGCCAAAAAAGCATGACGCTTAACAATGATGCAACTATTTAACCCGGACCTCCATCAATCTGCACAGGTTTGCATATCAGCGTGACAATAAATCTCATTTTCATATTGGGTGTTTGTAAGGAAGGATTTACTCCCCGTGGAGGCACGAGGGGTGCACAGGTGGCGACTGCAGCGAGAGGAAGGATAGCATGCCTTCATACTGCAAAATGAGCACGATGAATCACTTTTAGCTCTGCCGAAGATGACAACAGTGAACTAATGATAAATTCATCCAGATGACTGGCCCGTAAACAAATACACCGTCCACGGGCGTCAGAAAGTGACTCTGATAAGGCCAAACTCAGGATGGGTGTATTTAATGAGAAAACACAAAGCTCAATCACCGAAAAGTGTTTAAGCTGTTGCGATTCTCTGCTAAAATGCTGCATGTGTGATACGTGGCTCAGAACCGCAAAACATACATACTCTCCCTGCTTACCGGTATGTCTACTTCCTTAGTGTATGGTATTTCAAAAGAAGTATGTCAAACACTTTTATGCAGTACTGTATGTCTGAATGAGCAGTACACAACTCAATACAGGAAAAATACCCAGATTACCTTCCACCAAGATTTAGAAGTATACATCAGATGCATGCTTTCTGGACACTTTCTGGACTGTATTCATGCCACACATTTGGATAATAGAACATACTTTGATCAGCCCAAAAGTAAGTTCTTCATCAAATGTAAGAAGTACATTCTGTGACAATACACATATTCAGATGTGAAGGATGTGATGGTCATTATAAACGTGGTTTTGCGCAGCTTGTCAGTGAACAACGGCTCTGTGTAGTAAATGCAGCGTCATGTGAAATCATGCACGTGATGGAAATTACCTCTGATTACAGGACTGGCTTTACTGACAAGATGCGCATTAGATATCGCATGCGAGATATCGTGCAGCCCTAATTATAACCCAATTACTAAATTAGAACTGAATTTGAATTGAGGAAGCAGACATGATGACATAATTGAAATTCAAATTTAAATGCAAGGAAGCAAAATTAAAATGAACTAAAACTCAAAGAAATGCACATAACTATTTTTTTAAGAAGAAAAGCAGTTTAAAAAGACAAATGTTTAATGTTTCCTATATAGACAGAACAGACAGAAAGAATGATAGACAGAATAAGAATGACAATATTAGAACGAATAATAGCTAGATTAAATGAACAATATGCAGAAAGAACGATGACTGAATAACAGAACAACGTAATGACAGACAGACAGACAGACAGACAGACAGACAGACAGACAGACAGACAGACAGACAGACAGACAGACAGACAGACAGACAGACAGACAGACAGACAGACAGACAGACAGACAGACAGACAGACAGACAGACAGACAGACAGACAGAGACTGACAGACAGACAGACAGACAGACAGACAGACAGACAGACAGACAGACAGACAGACAGACAGATGACAGACAGACAGACAGACAGACAGACAGACAGACAGACATACAGACAGACAGAGATGACAGATAGACAGACAGACAGACAGACAGACAGACAGACAGACAGACAGACAGACAGACAGACAGACTGACAGACAGACAGACAGACAGACAGACAGACAGACTGACAGACAGACAGACAGACAGACAGACAGACAGACAGTACAGACAGACAGACAGACAGACAGACAGACAGACAGACAGACAGACAGACAGACAGACAGACAGACAGACAGACAGACAGACAGACAGACAGACAGACAGACAGACAGACAGACAGACAGACAGACAGACAGAGACTGAATTTGCGCCCTGCTCTGAGTTCCCTGACCCGCTGCTGATGGAGTGGATTACACAACAGTTAAATCCTGCCTCTTTTAAAGTTTCAAAGTACCTCCACGAGAGGCTGATTCAAGGTGATGAAAATTACAACCCATGGAGGAGCGCTAACAGACTGCAGTCAGAGATATTTAGCACAGGTGATTCTGCTAATGGACTATAATGGGCTTTTCATCAAGTTTTTGCCGTTTAAAATCGGGACGCAGCTGCTCCATCGTCTGCATGCATGCCAAAGTTTTAGCACATGACATCATTAGTCTGATCCAAAACCACCATTTGCTAAATATTTATTTTTTTAAGTTCTCCAGACAATTCCTCCAACCACACGCCATCATCTGAAAACAAATCTATCTATCTCCATCCACCCATCATTAATATTACAAACAAAACTGTCCTTAAATTTCATTACAGTTTGGCTTATTGTTTTCTGCTGTTAATTAGAAACCTCCACCATCTTTTCTCTTAACAAACCTGCTAACAACATCCATCGCTGTGTATATTCTGCTCAAATTGAAGGCGACTGCCCCCTGAAGACATTTCCTGCCCCGTCCCTCTTAATGTCCGTTTGCTTGTTCTCATTAACAAGCTCCAATCACTACTTAATTATGAATTAAACAAGCCAGGAATGGAGTGTTTGCTAAACGTGGCTCAAAGGTTACAGATAAGCTGAAGCGCTTGTTAACTAAAGAGCGGTGAGGTAATGTCAGCGTTTACCAGTACATCTCTCATCATGCATATATAATATGTAGCTGTTCTTCTGATTGGACGAGCCTTGTTTGAAGCTACATCAATTTAATTCTATATTAACGTGCCATGTTGCCATGGTGGCATCTGTAAACAGCCTACGGTTAGGCTAATGAACTATATTACGCACAGAAGAATAGTTTATTGAGGTTATTATGATTAATATGTTTCATCACTTATGGAACAGCCGTGTCTTTGCATCATGTTGTGGCTAAAACGCAATAGCTATGCTGTAAGCATACAAAATTATTTGCATGACCTTAAACAGATATTAACAACAAGATATGATGTCACACCTGCTGTTTGAAAAATAAATGTAAATGTAAATCAATACATAAGTGATAAAAAATATTACATTCAAAAGGTTAAAATATACTATCTACTTTTCCAAGACATTGCAAACAACGGCTTGAGATTTCTAGATTTCAATGCAAAAACATTTAATAAAAAATCTAACTATATATCAATTCTTAATTTCCTTAAAAAAAACTGCACAAATTGTGAGCCTTGTTTTCAAAGAATAGATATTTAAGAATTAAGAATGTATTTTTCTTAATGCACTTTTTCTTGTTTTAAACATTCATTTATTAGAATTCAGAGAGGGTTTTGCTTAAAACAAGAAATGTACAATCTTACACAGTTTGTAGACATTATCTTACACATTATATACAATATTATTTATTGCCAAAAAAAATCTGTTTTGCAGTGTTGTATTGACAAATCTGTGATGTACAGCTCATACTGGTCAAACATATTTTTGCAATATGAAATTATATTAAATAACAACTTTAATAAAATAAAATAAATAAATAAATTGTGTGAATGTCATGGTTATTATAGTTTATGAAACTGAAATTAAATTTTGTTGCTTGAAATAAAAATAAACAAAATATATTTTATTAAATAAAAAGTTTTATTTCAGCTAGTTGCTAAAGCAGCCTATATAACTTTAATTCAGTTTAACTGAAATTAAAATGAATAAACTACATAGAAAAATGACAAAAACACAAAAATTTAAATAAAAATGAAAGCAGATTTAAAATATTGTTAAAACCTAATAGTAGGCTAATTCAATGACACTAAAACAACACTGTTAAGTGCAACTTTAAACGTGGTAAACACTGTACCGCAAAGTCTCTCGTGGCTTATTACTTTATCAAACAGGAGGCCATATTCATGCACTGTCCAATAAAAACACCCAGTGTTTGCATTTACAGCGGCTTAAACGAGGAATTATCCTATTTGGCTTTCACGTAAGGTTCAATGCCTTCCTGTGTGACATCATAACGCTGTGTTTTTATGCATCTACGCGGCAGCGGTAACTGTATCCAGCCCCCGAGCAGCTGCTTGTTTCCCCAGTAGGGCTTTTCCCTCGCACTGATTAGCACCCCATTAGGAGAGGCCTGGCAGCTTACTGCCTGTTGACAGTCTCTCCATTAACCTTATTGTGCATATCCCGCTTATCACACAGCTAAGCACTTTTCTCCGCTGAAACATAAAAAGCCGGAGTGGCCGAGGGAGAGAAATTCATGCCACACATTTAGAAAATGCACGCGCACGCACACAAATACACACACACACACACACACACACACACACACACACACACACACACACACACACACACACACACACACACACACACACACACACACACACACACACACACACACACACACACACACACACACACACACACACACACACACACACACACACACACACACACACACACACACACACACACACACACACACACACACACACACACACACACACACACACACAATCACATTTTTCACTGCAGGTCGGCTAGAGGAAAAAACGAATTGTTGCATACATATATAATTTCCCGAGCAGTCAGTTGCTCAGTCACTCACTTAGTTTTTCCATTCCT
The DNA here is from genome assembly GCA_027422405.1 of Ptychobarbus kaznakovi. Lineage (NCBI taxonomy): Eukaryota > Metazoa > Chordata > Actinopteri > Cypriniformes > Cyprinidae > Ptychobarbus > Ptychobarbus kaznakovi. The sequence continues at coordinate 21,709,919 of CM049810.1, read as the reverse complement.
TCTACCCTGTTAATCCCATTTTCAGTCTTCATAAACCATAATCCATGAAATATGCTCCCTTCCCTCAGTGCAAGAAAAATAAATTCAGTCTCCGGATCACTTGGGAGCTGTTCCAATTAAACGTTACATGATATTTTTTGACCTTATTCTTCAGCTAAAGCGGATTTTTTAAATGGCCTGTATAATCCGAAGCACGGCACGTGTTGACGTTGCTAAAGCTTTGATTGGTTTATTGGAGCTGGATAATATTCTGAAGGTGCTTTATGAAGCCTGGCTTGAAAGAACATACAAATAACTACAAATTATAGTCCATATAGAAATGTCAGTTCACTGCAGAGGCTGAACTAATCATGGACCCGACAGCACTGATGAAAATAATGATACTGTATATAAAAATAATATAAAATAATTCATAAATGATATATACATACACAAGCATATATACACATACATTTCTGTATATAATATTATGTAACATTTCTCTATATTATGTCACTATTTCAACTATTTTTTTTAATTTTAGGCATAAAAAGTATTTAAAAATATATGTGATATAGATAAGTGATTATTAAAATAATTGTATGATAACATTTATGTGTGTGCAATGTGCATGCATATATATATATATATATATATATATATATATATATATATACACTTGCGCGTGTGTATGTAGAGCATTGCTACTTATTAAATATTTGAAACATATTTAGTGACTAACAATATAACGGTCATTCTGTAATTTACATAAAGCTGTATATTCAGATGTATTATATATAAAAACACACACAAACATTACATTTGAGAATTCTTCAGTCTTTGACAGCTCGTTTTATTCAATCTGTCACCTGACGACGCTATTTACTTGTTGCATTGATATCAAGAACCCAAAGGCTGCTATGATACTCAAGCCAAGACCTTAGCATTGATCCAACACTAACCGTGCGAGACACAAAGAATACACCTCTGCTTAATGTACAAATGGAGCACTTGTTATCATTCGTTTGGCACAAACAGCCAAAAACACACAAAAAGCACAAGATTCTCTTATCAGAAAATCTTCATGCAATCTCGATGTCAGCCTCGGCCATCTCTGTTTTAGCAGTAAAGTGTTTGCTAATGTAAAAACAAGATAGCTTATCGCCAACGGCTGGCATGAGAAGCGAGGACGAGGGCACTGTTTGCTGCATGGAGACTGAAGACGTGAGGGGCGCTGCGTAATGGCTGGCTGCTGACAGATGCCCGCCGTGTCACTTCCTGTGTGGCTACGGCGTCCGGCTTGAAGGACCACAGCAGTCAGAGCGCTTCCTGCTGAGCTAATGGCGTCTCTGTCACTCATCCCACAATTAATTACCTCTGCCCGCAGCTCGTTAATGAAAGAGTCGCCCCACCGAGACGAAACGAGAAGAGGAGGAAGAGAGCGAGAGTGTGAGAAAGTGAAAAAAAAAATATTGCATTGTGGGAACAAGAAAAAAGATTGAGAAGGGACAGAAGAAGAAGTGACACAAACGGAGAGGCGGAGCATCAAAGTGAGGAGGAGGAAAAAACAAAGCGTTATGTGAGAGAAGATGAGGGGAGGGAGGCGCCGGGGTCCCGGTGGGAAAAAAGACAGTTTGAAAATGTGTGCAATCTCTCTGTGGTCATTAGTCTCGGTGAATCGTGTCCCTGCAGTGCTGCTCTTTAAGGTTAAATACATACATAAGCTAATTAAGCTTCCTGTAATGATAAATGTTACAGAGGAGAGCGATATTACAGCTCACCAGCAGCTCTGTCAATCAATGTCACTCACATCATGACACAGCAAACGCAAAACACTCAACTTCTAGAACTTTCTGTAATATACATATGCTTGACAGATCAGTCATTCATGCACACTCAGATATATATACACATGTAAATATATATATATATAACAAACATGTTTTATTACACATCAAAAATACCAGATTGTTAAGTGGATTTTGCAATGCAAACTTGACGGCACAATGCCATATCTCTATGAATAATCTGACAGGAGTAAAATCATAAACATTATAAGCCTAATACATTAAAACATTAAAATGTAACATCTATTTCATATATTTTATTAAAAATATAAATATTTAAAATCAAAACTTTTATAACAAATTCATATATATTTTTTATATAAAAATAATAAACCAATTTGTTTATATAAACACATGTATATAAACATTTACATTTAAATTTACATATACAATTCTATATACTATTATGTAGCTATTTCACGTTTTTATTTTAGGCATAAATTTAAAAAGAAAAACAATTATGGTATAGATATGATTATATAATTTTTTGAAACTACAAACTTGAGTAATTTTAACATTGTGTTTTAAAAAATAGAACATTTGAAATTCTCTCACACACACACACACACGCACACTTCTGACAATTAAAAATTGTAATATAGAAATAGCATATAACATTTTTTATATATTATGTAGTTATTTCGCTTTTTAGATTTTAGCCATAACATTTCTGTAGAAAATTGTGTGACACGGATAAGTGATCTATATAAGAGTATACAATTAGCATATCATATCACACACACAAAATGTATGTATATGTTTGTTTTTTAGTAACATTTTTATTTTAGAAAAATGTAATTTACTAGTCTATTTAGGACATAAACAGAACTATAATAAAAGATTACTACAAATTAAGCAACGATTCAAAAATGCTGTGCTGCAAGCTATGGCGACCAAAGAGAAAGAGATTTAGAGCATCTCACACCGATAAATCCACAGCCAAACAATCTCCTGCATCAGCTGTTTCAACACATCTATATATACTGCCAGAACTAACACTAGTCATAAAGTTTTATTCTCCAAAACTCACATCCAGCATCCTCGGAGAAACATCATATTTACACAAACTCTTCCCCCTTAAAAAAGACAGTTTTAGAGCTTTTGCTTGACCCCCAAACTCAAAAACACTTCCATCTTACAGACCACACAATAAGAGGGAGAGGCAAAAATGCATTTCTCAGATGCCGGGGTGGAAGTGCGGGCCGTAATTAAGGGTCCTCGGAGGTCACCTACCGTGAGCTTAACAAACATGCTGTAGCCTCACCAACACGGCAAAGCTGACAAACAGACACGAGGACATCCACGCATGATGTACAGATATAACAAAACACATTTTAACACAACAGATGATGAGCATACGACTCTTATAAGACCAGCTGCTGCATTCAGAACCGGTCCCATCCAGAAAGCACAAACTTACAGTCACTTTAATTGGCAATGTGAAGGTCAAACAACGTGTGTAAATGAAAAGACAATGAAGTTAAACATGTCTGCAGTAAGAATGCCAGTCACTGACTGCAGGTGTCTTTTTCTAGCTTGTAAATTCATATACTATTTTCAACTTTACTTCAAATTAATATAAGCTAGTTTGTTGGGTTTGTTACTGTTTAGTTGTTTATGATGAAAAAATACAAAATCAGTCATTTGAACCAATTATATTATCAAAAATAACTCCAATAAAATTCAACTTATGATACTGCAAAATCCAGAGCTCACCAGACTCAGGAACAGTGTTTTTCACTACAGCACAACATCTGCATGGATGTTTACGCACCTCTGTGTTTATATTTGTGGCACTGTAATCTCTGCACTGATTCAGTCTTTTGTTGTGCACTATGTAGTTATTATCTGTGCCCTGACCCGTTCTCCAGTGCTACAACATTCAAAGCTGCTCAAATCTCTGCTATGGAAATTGTCATCATCCCTACCCACTCATCTGTTTTCTTTTACCCCTGTTTCATTAAATATTTTAATCGATTTACACATATACAACTCCTTTGTACCCAGTGAGCAAATTATTCAATGACTTTCACAAGAATCTAGTTATCTTTCAATAATCATCAGTAAGAATGCCAGTCACTGACTGCAGTTATATTTTGTGCTTTTAAATATTTTTTTAACACCATTTTACACTTTACTTGAAGTTAATATTAGTTAGTTTGTTGGTTTTGTTACAGCTTGTTTGTTTATTATGAGAAAATACATTTTGTAATTTTTAATAATTTGAAGTGAAACTAGTTAAGCTTGTCTTTATGCAAAGAAAATGTTTTGCGGCACCTCTAGCACCGTTAACCCACATATTTTTTTGTAGGCAATCGAGTAGCGTACTTTTGCTATAGTAACATCCTCAAGGCAACTTTAAGGGTCTGCTCGGTTACTGAAATGTTGGAAAAGAGGTAAAACTATTCATACAATAATGTTAAAAAATTGGGGTTGTTAAAATGTTTTAATGTCTCTTTAAGAGTCTCTTATGCTCAATAAATCTGTATTCATTTGATAAAGAATAACAGTAAAAATCATAATCTTGTGAAATATTATTACAATTTAAAATAACGGTTTTCTATTTGAATATATTTCAAACTATAATTTATTTCTGTGATGCAAAGCAAAATTTTCAGCATCATTACTCCAGTCTTCAGTGTCACATCATCCTTTAGAAATCATTCTAATATGCTGATTTGAGGCTCACAAAATATTTTTTTATCATTACCAGTGTTGAAACAGTTGTGCTGCTTAAATATTTTTGTGAAAACCATGATATTTTTTGAATGACTAATTTTTTTGATGAACAGAAAGAACAGCAATCCTTTTCAATTTAAGTCTTTATTGTCCATTTTGATCATTTGAATGCCTCCTTGCTGAATAAAAGTATTAATTCCTTTAAATGAAAATAATAATACAATTCTTTCTTACCCTAAACTTTTGAATATACATTAGAGATTTTAATCTATATTTAGTGCACCACAAAAATCCCATCATTCTCGGAACAGAGTTTTTAATATAATTTGGTGCCGAGCTCACAGTGAAAGACTCCTAATCAATATGACTTTGGAGGACCCTCAAACAGATGTAGCAATACACTGCGGGTGGAGAGACAGAGAGAAGCCGGCTGCTGTTCAGTGGATTAGGCTCAGGGCGCTGGAGTGCTGCTGGGAGCTGGAGAGACCCTGTCACACTCGCCTTGTTTACAGTGTGAAGAGTGTTTTTATGTCTGTGTATTTGAAGCACCTCTCAAAGCCTGGGCCAAGGCACCGGTGCAGAGCTTACACTGGGAGAAGATGCACTCCACTGAGCCTGTCTCTCTCTCTCTCTCTCTCACACACACACACACACACACACACACACACACACACACACACACACACACACACACACACACACACACACACACACACACACACACACACACACACACACACACACACACACACACACACACACACACACACACACACACACACACACACACACACACACACACACACACACACACACACACACTCCCGTCGGCTTAAGGGCCTGGATCACTGACTCATACACACACTGATCAGAGCAAAAGAACGCCTGTGTATTGTGAATGTAAAATAAGCCAGTGTGGTAATCATTGAAAGAGCCCACATATGCTCTCGGCCCACGCCAACACAGATTTTGGCCCCACGGCTCACTCTTCTTACGATAAATGACAGTGAGCTTGTTTCTCGTTTCAATCCGGCCTGAGAATCCTGAAATGACAATGGGAATTCAATGTGTGATTCAAAAGTTGCTCTGTTCCTAAACCTAGTGAACTGCTTACTATAATTATGCTGCCTGCTACTACACCTTGAAGCCAAAATCTAAGACAGCTTCACATACTGAACACACTAATCACAGTATTTATACTACAAACTGGCACAGAATAGAGCAAAAGTATGCAAACTGGGAAGTACATCAAGAGGTCAAGGTTTAGCTTAGTTGGTTGGCAAGGTCCAATTAACCGTGGTTGGCAGCTTTTAGGATGCAAAAGTAAACATTTGTGGAGCGCTAAAGATAAATGGGATCAATATTTTGTATGGCCTATTACTGTGTGGTGCAACAAAATAGTAAACAGATTCATAAAATGTAGATACATTATGAATATATATATAAATGAATGACTGTATAACAAAGATAGATAGACAGACAGACAGACAGAACAATGGATGGATTATTGGATGGATAAGATAATAGAACAAAAGATGGATGAATAGAATGATGGTGATAGAATAATTTATCGGATGGATGGGAGAGATGATGGATGGATGATGGATAGATTGATGATGTTAGATGGATGATGGATGGATGGATGGATGGATAGAATGACAGATGATGGAAGGATGGATTGAATTTTAGAGGACAGAATGATGGATGGATGGAATGATAGATGAAAGAACGATGGATGGATTGAGTTTTAGATTACAGAATGATGGATGGATGAATGGATGGAATGACTGATAGATAGAATGATAGAAGGATGGATGGATGAATGGACTGAGTTTTAGATGACAGAATGGTGGATGGATGGAATGACAGATGGATGGATGGATAGAATGATAGAAGGATGATGGATGGAATGATAGATGAAAAAACGATGGATGGATGGAGTTTTAGATGACAGAATGATGGATGGATCATGGATGGATAGAATGATAGATGGATGGATGGTAGTTGGACAGAATGATAGAGGGATGGATGGATGATAGAAGATGAAAGGATGATAGAGGGATAGATGGATGGATGTATAGAATTACATGTTAGATGGATGGATGATGGAATGATAGATGACAGAACTATGGGTGGGTGGATGGATAGAATGATATAAAGATGGAGGGATGGATGGATAGAATGAAAGATGTTAGAAGGATGGATAGATGGAATGATGTGTGTTGTGTGTGTGGGTGATGTGTGTGTGTGTGTGTGTGTGTGTGTGTGTGTGTGTGTGTGTGTGTGTGAGTGCGTGTGTGAGTGTGCGTGTGTGTGAGTGCGTGTGTGTGTGCGTGTGTGTGTGTGTGTGTGTGTGTGTGTGTGTGTGTGTGTGTGTGTGTGTGCGTGTGTGTGTGTGTGTGTGTGTGGAGTGAGCGTTTGTGATGAACATGCGAGTGACAAACGCTGGCGTCTCTCTTCACGGACCCGCTCTCTGAACTGCTGTCACCGCTACACCAGCACTCTCCCCTCCAGTATCAACAGCAGATGACTCACCACTTTTCGCTGACTAACTCTTTTCTTGAACGAGAGCGAGGGGGGAGGAGTGATAAGAAGATTGTCAGGCCTGGTGCCTGGAGGGGAAGACAAACAAACCGAGAGAGATGGGCATATCTCAGCACTGCTGGCTGCCTCTGATAAGCACTGATAAGGCATCGCTTTGATGTTCAGTTAAGTGTAAAATTAAAATGCGCCAAAAGCCGAGGGGCGCGTGGCACCCCCTTCTGCAAATGAAGACGGGAGGATTTTCCTCTCTTCTCTTTGGCTCCTCCCACGTACACCTCTCTCTCCAATCAGGCAGGTGTTAATTATATGGGCGTCTGTCCCGTCGTGCTTATATAACATCCAAATCATATATCAAATAATTTTCAATCTTTCATCTGGCTATCATTAAGCCTCATTATCCACACGGCCTGATTACAGATCCAATTAACCTTGTTTCTCTGAGCCGTGGCTCCGCTAGCCTGCATATAGTTAATAATTTCTCTAATTGAAAAACTGTAATGTCAGAATCACAGATATGAAAACACTTAGTTGCCTGGCAGCTTCAATGATGGCATAAAAAAGTGGCACTGGCCAAATGAAATATTAATACGTCTGGAGACGCTTCTAGAAGCTTCTAACCTGATTCGTCACATCTGACCAAACAGATTAAGCCATTTATTGTAGAGTCGTATTCTACACTTTCACAGCATCATAGCTGATCTTACAGATGAGTCTAGGAAGCACCATATTCCAGGCAATAATACAGATAAGCCAATAAATATTTTCATGTTGTGGCCAATGAACAATAAACGGCTGATTTTAAAATCTAGGACTTATTTTTATTTATTTACTTTATTATCACTGTTAATTTCAGTCACTGTAAATATTCTGGCCTTACATGCAGTATTTGTACAAATCTGTAATCGGTTTGGTGTGATATTGTCATGTACTAAAAACTTGAATTACTTTGACTAAAAAGTATAAAAAAACTGCTGCAACTATTACTACTGCAAATAAATACATAAACAAACACAAAAACTAACAATTAGAAAAAAAGTGTAAAACATTGAAAAAAGTACATTTAGGCATTATAGGATGCACAGTATGAAAACATATGAAAAATAGATTATGCAAACAAACAGTCATTTTATTTGTTGATTTTTAAATATAAAACTTGGTGAAGTGATTTATGTGTCGGTACTTTTTGAACATCTCCAGCACATTTGAACAATACCGTGATAATACTGATCACGTGATAATTTTGGTCACTATAATCGTGATGAGAAATTTTAATACCGTTACATCCCTAGTGCCAATATTCCATTTATCCATTATAAATGTACAATTTCCAGTTATAATAACCTAATAAATTATTTGTAGTGCTAGATTTTATGCCGAAGAAAACATTACATTTTTCAAACATATACTGTAAAATGTACAGCAATTTTTTTTTAATATATTTCAGTGGATTGGAAAAATGTTGACAAGGCAAGTGATATTTAAATAACTATGGAAATATATGCAGTTCTGGCAGTTTTTTGTTGTTATTGTTTTTATTCCAGGTATTATAGATTTGTAAAATTGGTTATTTATCAGCTAGCCATAACATAGAAAGGCTTATTTCTTGTTCTTTCCAATACAAATTGGGCCCAAAAAAACTGGCCTGGATCATCCTTAATGTTGAGCCCTGTAAGTTTAAAAGAAAATAAGATGCTAAGAATACGACTACTTCAGATTGCTAAATAAACAAACCAACAATGATGGCATCGTCACACAGCATCATTTCCATAACGTTCTGAGTCTACAGAGAACCGAACCGTTACTGAAACCAGTCTAAACGCAGACTAGATCTTAGATTCACACTTGAATTCACACTGCACCTCGTCTCATCTAAAGCTACATCGTTAGTTAGCCGGGCTACTTTGTTCTTGTCGCTGTGCTTTTACTCTGTAATCATGATGCACAGAAATGCAAGAGAGATATAAATAAAGCGACTGCACTCAGTGTCTGGTATCCAAGCAGCTGGAGAGTCACGTATGCTGTTTTTCCTTCACTCCTCGGTCATCGGGTGCACTGAAACTCCGACAACACAAAGAGGCAGTCGTAACTTCTCAACCTGTGAAGGCAGCGGCCTACAGCTCAGTCAAGTGTGCAATAATGCGCTCCGACGAGAAATGAAAAGCAAAAAGAGAGAAAGAAATGGAGAAAAGGAGGAGGCGGGAATACAAGATGTAAATCTATTCACGGATTGGGCCAAATCTGTGCTTAGACTATTACTTTCCCTCACCGCAACAGAATCTTGGCTGGAAACACAACACCAACCCAGACATTAAACACTTGGGCCTATTTCAAACACCACTAACCACACACAAAAGGCACCAACAAAAAAAGTTGGCCAAGTTCTTTGGCTCGATACTCATTAGCACCTGAGATTCTGGAAGGAATTACACTGTAGACACCCTGAAAACACTCGTACATCCATCACAGCGCAGCAGCGCCAAACCGAGAATTACAAAATCACCAGGATGAAGCTGTGATTGACTCAAATCCGCTTTGCAGAATGGAAATAAAAATGACTGCACTGGATTCTACTGGAGTGATCTGGATGGTTGCGCATACGTTCAGGAGTAAAACCATGACTGCGACTATAGCGATAACCAAAGCTACATTTTACTGTCTTACGGCTTTGAACAAAAAAAGAAACAAAAAAGAAAATAGATAGCAACCGTTAGTACCAACTGCAAGACATCTTAAGAATTGTTTTATTTTTAGTGGTCACTAGCGATGCTTTCCATCCAAGTTAAGAATTGAATTTATATGAAACATGTAAATATTACAAAAACTATTAATTAATCAAAGTGTATCACCCATTAAATAATTGCGTTAAAATAAACAAAACATTATAATAATATAAAATAAATAATTCTGAAATTTAAAAACTAAAAAGTTAATCCAAAAGTAATGTTTTCTTACAGATTAAATAAATATTTAAAAAAATTAAATGTATAAAATAAACTAATAAAATTCCATTCTAATTTATGCAAATATTTTACTACCAAATAAAAACAGTTTAATGGAGAATATGCTCGACCAATAAATAAATTGATAAAATAACAAATATATTACCAAATAAAAATACTGCAAAACCTATTCATTTGTAAATGTGGATCACTAATAAATATATTTATTATAATAAACACAAAATAAATAAATATAAATTACATAATAAAGTTAACCTAAACATTTAAATAATATATATATATATATATACACACAAAGAGAAACATTTTAATTTTAATTTTGGAAAATTTTATTCTCATACTGTGACACCTCAAAATCTGCTAAATAAATACGTGGATAGAACTCCAGTTAATGTGGTGTCACTGCATGAACAGGATTGAGAAGAGGAGTAAAAACAGTTCCAGCTGCTGTGTGTACATGGCTTATACTATGTCCAATGTCTAGCAGATCATTTTTCCATTTATTAAAATTAATAAATAAAATATAATAAAACAATTCCAAAAGCTTCAAAAACTAATAGCACAGCATCAATGCTCTGAGAAATGTCCTCCCTCAATAACAGCTTGTGAAAATCCTATTTTCAGTCCGAATGACATTTGCAACAATTCTTCCTCTTATTGTCCAGCGTAAACACACATCTAGGGAAAATGCCTTGGCTCCAAATCTCCAGGAAGTGTTAAACGAGACGAACAATGAAGCGAGTGAGAACGTTCCCAGTGTTTCACAGACAATGAGAGAAAGAAGCGATTGTGTGATTGACACATACAGATGGACACTTGTGACCAGGTTGGGTCTGCCACGGCCTGAGGGGCTTGCTGGATGTCAAAGGAATAGCTGATGCAAAAAAGAAAATCTGTCATTATTTACTCACCCTTATGGTTGTTTCAAACCCGTATGTTTCCATTTATTCTTATGACACATAAAAACTACCAGCATATGGGTTTGGAACAACATCACGAGGGTGAGTAAAGAACACAATTTTCATTTTTGGAAGAACTATTGCATTGTATGCGAAGTTGAGGCGGACACATACGTGGTTCTGTTGCACTCACTTCCTGTTCCTCCAGGGAGCAGGGCACAAAAGCTTGCATACTCTGTTTAAAACAATGCCAACACTCTAGGGCAAATCACAGCGCAGGAAACTGAGAACAGACATCTGAATCTATCTTTCATTTGAGAAAGTGAAACAGTGAGTCATCTAAGCCACACTGAATCACAAATGAACTCATAATACATCTGAATCTGATTATGCCGCGTGGCACCGCTGCAGATCAAACCCTCGAGACTGGAACGGTTTATGCTGGGGACGCGCAGTCAAGCACTCGTTTAGCACCAACTAGTTGATTACAAATCCATTTTCAAATTTATGGTGGGGAGAGAATTTGAAGAGCTGCGAGAAACAGAAGTTAAACAGTTTTTTTTGTAATTTCTACATTGTATTTTCTTAATTATAATTTTTAATTTAATAATTAAAAACATGAAAAATTCAATTCAATTGAATTCTTCCCAGTAGAAAAGCACAGGCGGTTATATTTACAGTATGAGTTAAGTACATATATAAGCATTATCTATGTACATATTTTTATTTTTTTCCATTTTAAATTTTTTGCATTTTATTTTCCTACTATAATAAATAAAAGCCAGTTTGTTTTACGATTTGACTTAATACAAATTCACATTTTCATTGTTGTATATATATTTTTTTATTTGTAAAACTGTTTAAATAAAATACATTTTTAGCATTATCTTCATATTTGATTAAGCAAATGACTTGATTTTTATAATGCGTTTGAATACTTAAGACTACGAAATAACTCAAAATGCCCATCAGCTGATGCGTGTCATTCACCAGAGCATTGTTTGGTTAGCTGGTCTGGTTTGGTTTCTTACCTCTGCGCTGCTCACTCGACCTTCCTGGAAGGAGCACTCAGCAACGTTATTAGTGCAGATGTGGCGATATTTACACCAGTTGCAGGGGAAAGGGCTGCTAACACACGACGAACACCTGCAGAGGAGAAAAACATAAGAGAGTTACATGAGAGGTCTGTTCTGAGCACATAAAACAAGTCATCTGTGAACTCAGCACAAGTTTACACTGACTTTAGAGTTAAACCTCAATGTAACTGACTATTTTACCACAAAATCTACCCCAAAACCGGCTTGTTTAATAATCCTATTCCAAGTTTTGAAAGCATTGTTTACATAGTACAAAGTAATTTAATTCAGTGTTTTTATGCAATCACAAACTGGATTTGATGTAAAATACTTTTATATATATTTTAGACAGACAGACAGACAGACAGACAGATAGACAGATAGATAGACAGATAGATAGATAGATAGATAGATAGATAGATAGATAGATAGATAGATAGATAGATACATAGATAATCCATAATCCATGCATTTTGATGCTTTTTACCAGACGGTTTAATTGATTAAAATTGAAATGATCTAGTTTTGTTTTGTCACTTTAACCAGATTGACTTTCCTGTCAGCATCTGAAAATAGCACTTTCTGGTTCAAAACAACAATTTTTCCAGTGCAGAACTGGATTTTCTTCATAGAAACTAACAAAACAGGGTCATATTTGGCATGTGCTGTCGATGGAAATGGGACACAAAAAAAAAAAAAACAGCAACCAAACCAGGTCTACACCCAGAAACACAAGATGTTGGAACTACAACTTGTTTGGTATCTTCAGCAGCGACCTAAACTCCCTGTCCTCAACTGAACCTCTGGCTCAAGTCATTAATTCCCTCAATTCTTCGAATACTTTGCCTATAAATCATTTCATTGTCCTTGGGAACATCTTGAACGAGCCCCGGGTCAGACTTAAACTCTCATAGAGACTCTCTCGTAGTGAATGAAGACGCCGCTGTGGAAATCTGAGCGGTCAATATGTCTCAAATCCGCTCTTTCACTTCAACACACACAATTAATCCTCGAGGGCCATTGAACACCCGACTCGTTCGCACCGCTTCTCAATTAGTCATTAACCCGACCCTGAAAAAGTATTTTAGATGGCGGCCCCAATGACATTCCCAATTAAACAGTCACGTCCTGCCGAGAAACATAAGCAGGCGACACCTGTGGACTCAAACACGCATAGCTAACGAAAGGCCAATCGCGCCACGAGAAATGAAGCGCATGCTGCGAGATGGACACTTCCGGCAGGGCGATTTTTTTCCATCTCACGCTGTCTCTCATCTGCCACTGGTCCCCTACGGAAAGCCCACACAATACGCCATCCTAATCACGTCCTTCCCTCCGGAGGCACGGTTCAGATCGCCTTCAGAGAGCACTCGACAGTCAGAGCACACCACACCTGGAGCTGCATTGCTCAGTATAATCTCGTTTCGCTCTCGGGAGGAAAAAAAGATCCTCTGCTGCTCCCGTTTGAAACATCCCAGACGCTGCACTCGCAAAATTACACCGGCCGCTTTCTTGCACAACCATCTCCGGTGGAACAATTGAAAGCGTACGGATTATCATGGGTCATTTAAAGCAAGTTAATGCATTTTCTTTGCAGTATGGGTGCGTTTGAACTTGCTAAATCTAATATTACTGCCGACGGGGGTTCTGCGTGGGTGTGTTTTTAGTGCACTGGAAGGTAAAGATGCAAACTAGAGCTGATGGAGGAGGGCGCAGCGCTCCACTGCAGCTGAAATGCATTGTAAATACTGCAAACCGATCTGCAAGTCTCGCCTGAAATATGCAATATGCTGTGTCAGGGGTTTAAGGCCCATCAATTCACTCAGATTTAATTTGAGCGTGGGCTGAAAAACACAGCATGGCCAAATGGTGACACTCTGATGAAGTGAGTGTTTTACCATCACTGGGAGTCTGGGCTGGACTTTCAGCGCAGGCAAATCTGGAGTTGTGCACTATAGTCAAACTGAAATTAAAAACTGACCATATTTAAGTTCTTAATACAAGTTTCTGGCCTCGATTAATCTGTGCATATCATTACAAAGGTAACAACTCATTTTCTTTCTTTGTTTTTAGCAAAGAGCAATACAATGGTCTACCTCTAAAACATCTTTCATTTTAAAATAACATCGCTAATCTTCCCCAAGCCCTCCCATCCAATCATCTGGCTCCATTCTGATATGGAACGCCCTCTTTTCACAATCCAATCAACTCATAATGGATAAAATCAAGCCTTCACTTATATAAATAATTTATGTTGTCATACACAAGACAATTTTTTTTTAATTCCATTTTGCACAAATGCTTATTTATTTCTGAGCAAAATTTGAGATGGGATGATGCATATATAAATCTTTATTATTTTGCTATTATTTATACACACACTGAACAAAATTATAAATGCAACACTTTTGTTTTTGCCCCCATTTTTCATGAGCTGAACTCAAAGATCTAAGACTTTTTCTATGTACACAAAAGGACTATTTCTCTCAAATATTGTTCACAAATCTGTCTAAATCTGTGTTAGTGAGCACTTCTCCTTTGCCGAGATAATATCAAGATGGTTATTACATACATTATTCCGTTTTGCTCATAATTGCATTACAATTATATACTTTTATAAAAAATTCTAAATATGTGTATGTGTACAGTACACACTCAGTAGGTACACCTTGCTAGTACCGTGTTGAACTCCCATTTGCCTCACTGCCTTAATTCTTTGCATAGAGTTGATCAAGGTGTTGTTGATTGTGGCCTCAGAGATGTTGGTCCACTCCATATTCAATGGCTGTGTGAAGTTGCTGCAGATATTGTCAGGAACTGGAACATCCATGATGCAAATCTCCGATCCAGAGCATCCCAAACATGCTCATTGGATTGAGATCTGGTGACTGTGGAGGCCATTTGAGTAAAGTGAACTGGGATTGTCATGTTCAAGCTTCCAGTCTGGATGATTTGTACAGATCCTGTGCAACATGGGGGTGCATTATCATGCTGCAACATGAGGTGATGGTCATGGATGAATGGCACAACAATGGGCCTCAGGTAGGTATCTCTGTGGCATTTCAAAATGCCATCAATAAAATGCACCTGACCTGTGTTCGTTGTCCATAACATACGCCTGCCCATACCATAAACCACCACCATGGGCCAGCCTGATCCACAACGTTGAGACATCAGCAAACCATGCTCATGACGCCAACATTCTGACCCTCCATCTGCCCTGTACAGTGAAAATCGAGACTCATCCGTGAAGACCAGGCCAACGTTTTTCCAATCTATTGTCCAATTTTGGTGAGCCGAGACCCCGATGAGGACTGACAGGAGCATGCAGATGAGCTTCTGCTGCTGAGCCCACAGGGTTTCTGACAGTTTGTGCAGAAATTCTTTGGTTATGCAAACCGAGTTACTGTTGTCTTTCTATCATCTCTAAGCAGTCTGTCCATGGTCCTCTGTCTCAGACGATCTTGGAGGTGAAGGCATGTGGAGGTCCTGGCTCACTGGTCTCTGTAAACCCTAGAGATGGTTGTGCGTGAAAATGGCAGTTTCTGAAATACTACTGGCACCAACAAATTTTTCTAAATGCCTTTGGAGACGGCTTATTCTGATGCTCGGTTTGAACATTCAGCAATTCACGGACAACATCTGGATGACATTCTGCAGTCAGCTGCCATGTGATTGCACGCTCCCTCAAAATTGCTGTGGCATTGTGCTGTGTGATAAAACTGCACATTTTAGAGTGACCTTTCTCCCCTGACCTCTGACATCAACAAGGCATTATTATCGATATATACTGGAATATCTGATCAGAATTGTTATTACATACATATATTATGTTTTGCTCATGACTGCATATTACAATTAGATATTTATTTTATAATAACATTGTTTTGTCCTGACTGATGCTTTGAAGTCTATCACAAATAATTTTTGTAAATTCAACAAAACACTGCCAGATAACAATATCATCAGAAACCGCAATACACTGCAGAATAAATACACATAACAGAAAACCAAACAAAATTTGCAAGGCATTTAAAAAAAATCAACAAATTTGTTCCTTATTGTTAAGCTCTACAACTACTCCTTGAAAACCTACCCAACTATTCATAAAAACGGTGAGAGAGGACACAGTCGTCCTTTGTGCACTTCCTGGTAACTTGAGGCCACGCATATCTAGGTTGAGCAGTAAAACACAAAAGAGTTTCACATGTTTAATGAATGCCCACATTCACATCCAAAACTAACTAGCACCAGAAAGACACCCTCGCTAACAGCTGCATGGGAAGATGAAACAGAATAAACAGCTTCGGCTTTATATAAGCCATTTCATAACTAAATATCCTGAAATGCACTACAGCTTCCTCCCCTGCCCCCTCCACATCACAGGTGGTCGCTATCCCGCAGGGAAAGAGGAGGTTAAGAGGGGGTTGGGGATCGATGGACCTTTGGGTCTGGGTGGCCGAAGAAATGTGGGAAATAAATATGGACGAAGACTAGTGGGAGCCGTCCACCGGCGTCACCAGAAGCGAAGACAATCGGCGGGCTAAACGTTCCCACAGGGCTTTTGAGAAAACAGGAAATCTGGCACAGGCTATAGGCTGTGCTGGCAAGGTAGTGGGCCTTGCTCGGACGTGGGTTGCTATGGCAACTGCCGAGCCCGGCTCGATGGATCAGCACGGGCGCTTGTGCTTACACACACACACAGACCGGATTGCCAAGTGTAGCTTTGCGCATCTAATTTTCTACCTGTAAATGCAGAACCAAGGTGCAAATTATCATCACCACATGGCAGCTCCCTCCAGTTGTCATATTTTATCCTCCTTTTGTTTCCGCTTTCCCTCCTTTGATAAACTAATTCGCATTTACCTTCCGTTTCCATGCAAATCACAACTGGAACGGCCGAAAAGGGTTCGGAAAAACAAAGGAGGCGCTAACAATGCGTGATTGTGCTGGCTGACTGGGTTAAGTGATGTAAAGCGCTCGAATGAAAGGAGGAACGGTGGAGGGAAATAAACGAGGAGGTTCCTGTCCTCTGGGACGCACCGACACGTCTCCACCCTCTGCATCGACTTCACGATGACTGAAGTGCAAATGAACAAATATATAGTGTGCGGATCGCTCTCAGGCCAGAGTTTGGGCAAGACTGAGCTTCTTTAGAGTTGAACTGAGTTCCATTCATAACATTAAACTTAATTGAATCAACATTGACAATATTGCCTTTTTAGAGCTGTTACAGCTGAAGTTGTATTGGTTTCATATTTGAAATACTCTGTGCTGTGATTTTCATTTGTATTACTGTGAAGCTGCTTTTCAACATTATTGTATTGTATAAAGCGCTATATAAATAACCTGACTTGAGGCGGAAGCAGACGACCGTGTGAACGGAGCGCAAAAATAACCCAAACCTCAACCGGAAATCGTCCCAGCAGTCAACAGCTGGACCGCAATTACACTCCAGCGCTAACACCTCTGGAGCAATTACACTCATTTAGTGACCACAGACAGAGCTGCAGCTAGCTCTTTTTTACTGCCAGTGGGAAGCGAAATTATGATTGCAGCAGAATGTTTGCTGGTTTCTGAGAAATTTACAGATGTTTTTGTTTTCAAATGAGGTTCTCAGAACAACTCAAACATCCAATTAAAAATAATTTTCCATAAGCAAAACACCTTTTGAAAAAAACAAAAAACAAAACGTTGCGAAAGTTAAAATAAAAACTTCCATATTTGCACTAGATAAAAAAAAAAAAAACTATATTAGTTTTGCCTATATTAAAAATTATTCAGCCCTAAAATAAAAACTGTCAATTTACTGACCCTCGAGTTATTCTAAACCTCTTTTAATTTTTTTCAGCAAAGTAATATATATTGAAGAATGTTGATAACCAAATAGTTGACGGTAGCCATTGCTTTCCATGGTATGGAAAAAAAACTATAGAAGTCAATGGCTACCATCAACTGTTTGTTTACCAGCATTCTTCAAAATATCTTCCTTTGTGTTCAGCAGAAGATAGAAACTCTTACAGGTTTCTAACAAGTGGAGGGTGAGAAAATCATGACAAAAATTTTAGGTGAACTAGTTTAATCAATGATGAACTGACTTCAACAGGAATATTAAGTGTTTATTCTCGTCCTCTTGCATTATCGACACACTATTTATCTGTTTAACGCCGTAAAGCTGCTTTGAGAACATAATACATATCTGTGAGTTCAGAAACAGCTACTTTTAAAACTGCTTTTTTATGAATTCCTTTTAACAAGACAGCATCTGAAAAATGGAGTGTTGAAAAATAGACACTAAAAGAGGAAGTGAACAAGACAATGATGAAAGCATGTTTACATACAAGAACAACTGCACACAGATGCAATCTTTATACCTTATACACTAATATAATAACACTTCTCTTCATATTTAAAAAAGTAACATTCAGAAACATTAAGGAAGATGTATTAACAAATAGATACAGATATTAACAGACAAATTCGATTTTTTTTATCATTTTAATAAGCACTCTAGATTAAATTATGCATGTGCTTTTGATTAAGCAAACCCATTCACAAACACTTCCTTATGTACAAACATCTGTCTAATCCTTTCACATCTGTGCTGTGTTTGTCTGTATCATAAAGCCAACTGAATTCCAGCCATCATGATCTGACCACAAATTGACAGATTATTATTTTTTATGTAGCTTATCGCTACACAATGAACTGTAAGACTTAAAAATAAGGATTTATTTAAGATGAATTGATACATTTAGTATTATGAATTATGAACAATAACATTTATATCATTTATTATTTTCAATGTTAATTTATATCTATTGTTATATAATTTGAATATTTTTAATACAATATTTTTATTTTAGTTCAAAATGCATTCATTTTAACATTTGATATGAAATATTAAGTATATAGAAATACACATCAACCAAGAACAATAATTTATTCATTTGAATTTATCATTAATATTAATAATCCATACTTTCCTGTTTGTCACTGAAGCTGACACAATCTGTATTGTATACAGTGCTTTAGAAATTAAGGTGGACTTCAGTTTCCTCTTTCATTTTCCAGCGTGTTTTTAAGAACGTCAATATCATTTCTTTAATGTGAAAAATTCCAGCAGCTGCACTGGCTGTTTCAGGAGCAAAGATGTGAGGCTGGACGAAAAGTGCTGAATCAATGTGTGCGTGTGTGTGTGTGTGTGTGTGTGTGTGTGTGTGTGTGTGTGTGTGTGTGTGTGTGTGTGTGTGTGTGTGTGTGTGTGTGGGGGGGGTAGTAAAATTGCTGACTATGTGGATAACGACGGCTGTGAAGGAAACTAGTTCAATGACTGCGAATCCAATCAAACCCCGCTGGAAGTTTCACACGTCACAAAGACATCTCTGGCGATCGCACTTACGATTGCAAGACGCTGCAGTTGTAGAAGATGAAATTGGTGGTGATGAATTTGAGACCCGTCTCTTTGGACTTCAGAGAGAGCTTCACGACCCGTTTATCGCCTGGAAAAGAACGTAAAGAGACAGTAATGAAGAGAAAGGCAGGAGAAATGAAGTTAGCATGAGAAAGGCCGTTTGATGGTCTAATGCAGACAGCGCAGCATCTGTGGCCCGCTCTGCACATATACTCGCTAATGTTCACGTTTCTAATATATTTGATTGCGAGACCATTTATCCACTTCTTCTATCTGTGAGCGAAATGCACTTATGTTTCAAACTCAGCAACCCTTTTGCGTTCCATAATGACTACATCTCTGCCCATCAAATTATACTTGTGGGCCTCACTTCACTATAATTGACATAATATTTCCATTTGGACATGCAATAATTGTTATTAATGGGAATACCAGGCTTTCGGAGTCTAAAAGTTACCATCAGGAGATTTTGAATTCTTAGAGTACCTTAAAAACCAGAAAAAAATGAAAAGGGGGAAAATGAAGTAGGTCTCAAAGCTTCAGGAAGCTCAAAAGAGATGCATGTAATTATCAGTCATCACAAAAGGTAAAAAAAGACCGGCACCAAATGGGAAACACGGAAGGGAAAAATTAAATCAAATTAAATTTTATTTCTAAAGCGCAATTTGTTGGAAGCCGCTCTGCAGAGCAGCTTAATAGACTCGGTCAGAGTAGATGGATGAAAATGAGGTCGTGAGAGATGGATGTTCAGTCTGTCTGACTGTTGAAAGATTGAGACTGTTTCCACAAACTTCAAATGGACAAACAACTCTGTGAAACACGGCTTGTGGTAAACAGTTTGACCTGAAGACAGCATGACATATTCAACTGTATTTGTTTTTGTTCTCACCAAATTAAACATGATTCGATTAAAAACATATTAAAGGAATAAATGAAACCTGCACACTGTAAAAAAATAAACACTGTAATATTAAAACATTAATATTGTGAAATATTATTACAATTTAAAATAACTATTGTCTATTTGAATATATTTCAGCATCATTACTCCAGTCGTCAGTGTGACATGATTCTTAAGAAATCATTCGAATCTGCTGATTTGATGCTCAAGAAACATCTCTAATTATTATCAATGTTGAAAACAGTTGTGCTGCTTTTCAGATTCCATTTTTTTCTAACTAGGTGATGTTGGAAAGGAAATCCCCCAGGATGGGAAGGGCGAAAAGAGAATGAAACATTGTGAGGAACCAAGAATCAGCAGGAGGAGCCCATGCTAAATCATTTACAATATTAGACATATGATATTATGATGATTAAAGAAGCCATTAGTGCGGTCAGCAAGTCAACCAAACGAGAGCTCATCTGTCTGAGATCCTTTGCTGTTCAGACCTTGTCAGGGTAGATGCCATATTCAATATAACGTGAATGAAAATGGGTTCAACTTGAGGTTGCATTGATTTTTTTTTTTAAAGTGGACTAAAAATTTGTAAAACATGGGTTGTGTAAATTAGACATGGCCAAGGACGTTAAAACAACCTGTTGAATGAATTACACATCTGTCCCTCAGCCTCATTTTGATTCAAGTCCAATTAAACGTTGTGTTTAGACCAGCGTTCCTCAAATCTTTCCCTGGAGGTCCAATCTGCTGCAGAGTTTAGCTCCAACCCTGATCAAACTCACCTACCTGTGCTTTTCTGATGATCTTGAAGACTCTGATTAGCTCAGGTGTGTTTGATTAGGGTTAGAGCTAAACTCTGCAGGAGTGGGCCAGATTTGAGGATGCCTGGTATAGACGATGGCTCAGCCATGGAAAGGTGGAAGAGGGGTTTAATTTAGCTGTTGTATAAATATACCACAACACGGGAAATATATATTTTTAATTTCATAATATTACAGCTTTTTAAGATCCAATCATATCCCAATAGAAAAAAAATCAAGTCTCCTCCTATATTATTTCCAATTTCACTCAAAAACACATCACATGCTGATTTCAAAAGGATTTTAAATGGCATTTCATGTTTCTTACCGTATCCCTGGGTGACAGATGGGACGTCCCGCAGGGATGGGGACATGCAGAGGATTTGTCCTTTGGCCAGCACTTCTCCTGGACTCTCCGTTAGCTCCTCAAACACACACGTCACCCCAGCGGAGAGGTTCGGCACGTTAGCTACCTTCACACTCAGCTGGAGCACAAACACAAACACACACGTTCTCCTGTCAGACGTGAGCCGCATGATTAAAATGTGTGAAAACAGCGTTTTAGCACGGTTCTGTAAGCATTCATGGGAAAAATCAAACACAAATTTAAATTCTGTCACTCTCATTTACTCACTAGCATGTCTATTTAAATCTGTATGACTTTACGTTTTTATGTTGTTGCAAGAAACACAAAAGATGAAGAAAATTATATAAATAATTAATAACATATAATTAACTCAAGTCTTTATAACGAGAAACTTACTTTGTAATTTATCATTTGTTTTAAATAATCTGATTTATTTTCCAAATAAAGAGAAAATAATAAAAAATGACAGAGATTATATGAAAATATTTTAACATTTTTTTATTTTATCCACCATAAAAATAACCATATTGATATATTACAATATAAAATTAAAGCAACACTTCAATTCAAAGTTCAATTCGTTAACATTAGTTAATGCATTAAATATCATAAACTAACAATAATCCCTGTTTTATTGCATTTACTAACAGGTTATTTATTTTTACATTCTACATTATTATTTCAAGAAACAGAAAAGAGGAAGATTGAACAACATTCTATAAATAAATGATCTATCTATAAATCTAGAATTAATTTTATACATGCATAATAAAAAAACACTTTTGCATTTATTCTCTTCTCTAGTTGTCTAATAAATTGGACATTGTATATTACGAATACTGCTGTCTCTCTGACAAACTGCTTTTGTTAAATGCATAAATGTAAATTTCAATATAATAAATCCCTGAGCCACTCTTTTCCATATAATTACAATAAAAACTGGGTCTGTCAAGCTCAAAAATGACAAAAAGCACAATAAATGCATAACACAAGTCTTCAGATGCCATATGTTAGATCTGTGTGACAGATAGATATATTTAAGCCATTCTTCAATGACATAAGTGTGAGTAAATTATGTAAAAAAAATTTTTGGTATGAGCCATCCCTTTAAATCCTTTCCACCTTGTGATAGTCATTCTCATACAGTATGTTTTTATCAAAGCATTCACTATACTGTAAAAGCAATACTAATAAAGGACGCCGTTGTGAGTGTCCATAATAAGAATGCATTATGAAGAGTGATTTTATGCTTCTGGAGTAGGATATAAAACTCAATCACCTGTGTGGAAGCGGAGGTCACGGACATGTTATCAGGAGACACAGTGATGTCAACACACAGTTTCAGCTCCGTACTGAAGTGAAGCGGCTCGGTCCACTTCTCGCAGGCTTCCTTTCTGGAGCACCTGGAAACAAGCAAACACACAGATGAGTAAACAGAAACATCCCGGCCCGCGCCGGCTCGATAAGGCGCTCAAGCTTCAGTGAGCATGGTTTTCTTTTTCCCTGTCCACTCAGACCAATGCACGTCAAATATCCACCGATATCCACAGTCCCCGCAAATGGATCAATAATACAAAACGCTTTTGATGCTGCCTGTTGGGCAGAATGGACTCATATACCATGCAATGGCAGAGATGTGTAGATTAATATCTGTGCGTGAGAGGTCAGGGCCGCTCTTTATTATTTACACATGATAATGACAAAAACATGGAGTAATACGACTTTTCCCAAATATTGGTGAAACACTTTGTAGTTGTCAAGAAACAGTTGCAACCTGAATACTGCTGCATTCATTTCTAATTGAACTGCTTCAATTGTGGCTTATCCAATCCAATTTTACAGTCAGAATCATATTTTTATACAGCTTTGAGAGTTTAACTTAGACTGTTATAATTTGAGGCTTGTCAACTATTTTTTTTTATAGAATTTATTATACAGATTATCTGAAAATATTTAAACCATTTTAAATTGAATTCACAGGAGATATAAACATATATAATGCTATACTCAGTCTCCACTATAAAAATTACAGTAACGCTTTACATCAAGGTTTAATTAATTAGCATTTGCTAATGCATCAGACATCAAACTAACAATGAACAATATTTTTAGCGTTTAATAACACGGGTTAATGTTTATTTATATTTATTAATTATATTTGATGTATTAATACATTTTTAACATCGTGTTAATGTATTATGATTAAATGAATAAATAAACTGATAAATATGAATTAATATAATAGATATACAAATATAATATAATGTAGAAATATGACGTAAGTATTCAATCTAATCTTAAAATAATAAACAAATATGGAATCATTTTTATGATTCAATTTAAAATCCTAAAATAATAAATACAACTACAATTATATAAGTATAAAATAATATAAATATAAAAATTTAATATAATATAAAATAATTGTTTGTTCATTAGTTCATGTTTGTTCATAATACATTACCAATGTTGAAAATGTAATGTATGTTTTTTTGAAAATGTTATTTTTTTTACATTAAACTACACTAATAAATTCTGTAATTAATAGTTTTTCACTGATAGTTAGTGATACCTAATGCATTTGATAATGTTAATGAATACAATATTAGTGATATAAGGTTATTGTCATACCACGGACCTGTATTCACGGGGGGGGAAAAACTGAATCTGAGAAGCATAAATGAACATTAAGGGTATTGATTATCTCCTACAAGCAAAAGAGACAGAAATGTGCACGCATATCAGTAACAATGACTCCTGCGCCTATGCGCTCTCATCTGTTTTTGCCGCCGAGCGTCCGTGGGAGTGAGATGGCCTGCTTTCCTCATAACTACATCTGCAGGGAAGCTGCCAGATATTAAAGCATTCATAAAACTGGCATGTTCGTTAGACGTGTTAAGTGGAGTTAAAAGTCGCCAGCGCTTGTGCTAGCCTGCAAACGAGGAGGGTTACGCTAAAGTACACAAAGCCTCATCATAACCCGACCCCGATCATCTATTATAACAATGTTTGCGCCGCCGTTCGTGACACGCCGCATTAAAATACACCAACCTCGCTCCAAATCAAGTCATATTTTAGCGACTTCAGCCCTAAACGCGCCTATTGTTGATTACTGTTATATGTCAGCAGTGAGAAGTACAGTATAAGCTGATGATGCATAACGAGGCTCGCTAAATTAAATGCGCTTTAATTTTGAGGCCACTCCAGAGAGACTCTAATGAAAAACACACACGGAGGAGAGATAGAGAACAAGCCTGTAAAAGCACAGCCGCCCCGGATTACATCAAACACCTCAAGAACTAGAGACGAGAGAGAGAGAGAGAGAGAGAGAGAGAGAGAGAGAGAGAGAGAGAGAGAGAGAGACAGAGAGAGAGAGAGAGAGAGAGAGAGAGAGAGAGAGAGAGAGAGAGAGGGTAAATATTTGCCAAAAGCCCAGGTAGCTAATTCATCACGATGTCTAAGATGGCATTATTTTCCATCAGCGACAGCAAAACGTCGCATTTTTACCTCCAGCGCGCCTGTCTGTCTGGCAAATGAAGCAAGTGCAGTCGATACTGACAATGCCATTATTCACCAGCAATGCACACAGCAGTAATGATTTGTTTTCCCTTAATTATGCCCATATGTCTAAGGAAAGAAAAGAGAAACGGGAGCAGTCTTAATTAAAGAGATAGAAAAGGATATCTCTCGGTACATGCACCTTCAAGGCCTTCCTGCCCCTTTTCGCTTTCGTTTTTCTCTCTTTCCTGCGTTCCGAAATGAGTTTTTGTCCAATTAAACTGCACTTGTCTTTCTGGTGAACTGGAACTAATGTTATTTATGAGACATCGCCACCTTTCTCAGGTAGGGTGGTCCTGAGGTGGTTCCCAGGGCACAAATACCCAGGGGACAACAATACCACCCGCCGGAATGTTTCCTTGAGGACCGTATTGATCCCTCTCGACGCGCAGCATGTACGGCGAGCAAATCTGGGACAGGAACTCAGCGAGGGCTGTAAATTGCCCATGACAGGAAGCATACAGTGAAACAATGCTCGTGTAAGCAAGCAGTCGTTTAGCGGACGCTTTTGTTCAAAGTGACCTGTGGAACATTGTACGGGGGACAAATGCTCTGGAGCAACTTGTGATTAAGGGGACTGAACCAGTAACCTTCAGATCGTCGTTCAAGGACACGAAAAATGTTAAAATAATAGATCATCCAAAAATTATCATCATGCTGTTTCAAACTTATGTTTAATTAATTGCATTTAACTTTGTTTATTAAGCATTAAATAAATAAATAAATAATACCAATTAAATGGATTCATTTAGTATAAAAAATTGATTATAAATATTGAAACCATTTTTTTTTACATGTATTCCTTCTTTTGGAGGAACACCGAAATAAGTAAATAAATAAATAAAGTGTAAGTATTTTCTAAATATTTAAACTATTTATTCCTTCTTTTGGTGGAACACCAAAAATATTACAATCAATCAATAAAAAAAAAACAATTTATTTACATTTATTACTTCTTTTGGAGGAACAAAAATTATAAAAAAAAAAAAAAATCACTATTGTCAAGCCTGGTTCAATGCATCTTGATGCATGCATGAATGACAATTCACATGTATACATTTATCATAATTGATGCTTGCATGAATTAATTAATTTAGCTTAAAATTAAAGTTGATTCATATTCTATAATCACTTATATATATATATTAATTGATTTACTCTTTTAATTTAATTTACATGTACTCTAAGGAACACAAAGGTATTACAAATAAAATAAATCAGAGTTGCTCTTTTTCATTTAATGAAAGCACCAAAAATAAGCACCAGAAAACAAAACCGCATTAGATTTGGTCCACATGACTTATTGTATTTTTCACTGAAAAATTCATTTGCACATCCACATCTTTAAACTAGAAGGCGTATGAAAATTAATGATGTTTGATCACTATTGTTAAGCCTAGCACAATGCGTCTTGTTTGCACCAAGTTTGAATATGCGCAAGCATGAATTACACATTTCACATTTATTAATTTATCATAAATGTCTTGCATGAATAAATAAACAAACAAACAAACAAAGATACTTTAGCATAAAATTACACTAATTTACAAATATATTCATTTCCATTTACTCCGAGGAGCACTAAATAAGATATTAGAAAGAACATAAATCTCTGAGCTGCTTTTTTCATACACTGTAAACGGCATTTGACTTATTCGCTGCTGTTTTTCACTGAAAAACTCATTTGCACATGCATATATTTAAACTAGAAAACCAATGGCGTTAGCAGCCATTGACGTCAAACCTGGTGCAATGCCTCCTGACACCAAA
The DNA here is from genome assembly GCA_027422405.1 of Ptychobarbus kaznakovi. Classification (NCBI taxonomy): domain Eukaryota; kingdom Metazoa; phylum Chordata; class Actinopteri; order Cypriniformes; family Cyprinidae; genus Ptychobarbus; species Ptychobarbus kaznakovi. The sequence continues at coordinate 21,683,128 of CM049810.1, read as the reverse complement.
TCTTAATATGTGTGTGCACGAATGACACATTTATTCATTTACCAAACACATCCAACATGATTCACAGGACTCATTCAGCAACAAGTGAATGAGATTTAAAAGCTAATGAGGTCTGGTCTGTTTATCACACAAAGCTATTGTCTGACTTCAGAAGACCTGGAATATATTGCGTGAGTCATGGGATACCTTAATAGTGTTTTTGTCAGAAAACAGCTGCTTGGATGCTCTTCAAAATACCTCCGGCTGGTCTTCCGCAGAAGAAAAACAGTTATACGGGTTTGTGGGTTTGCATTTTTGTCCAAGTTCCATTCATTTTGTTCTTCTACGAGCCTTTTCTCATCGTCTCCCCATCTGAACTAGTTTGAGGAGCGGTTGAGCCACTGACTCATTTCTCCCCAGCTGAGATCTTCACTCTCTGAGTACCAGCTTAGCTAAGAAATCTATTATGCTTCCATATTCGGTGTCCTTCTTATGAGGATATTACCAGGATGGTTTCCACTGGTCTCCCCCCAATTCCAGTCCAAGTAATATTGCTTTATTACTTCTAAGGTCACATTGAACCCTGTGTAAATGAAGAACTAGGGCAGAAATGGGATGAAAACCTTGAAAACTCCAGCGGCCTTTCATGATGGAGAACTCCGATAGGGGTCGTCTGAGGTGTCTGGGCGGACAGATTGTTAAGATCGAGTGAGGGGTGAAAGACGGGGCGAGAGAAATCGATGGCGTGCATTAATTGATATACGTAAAGGACTAAGTGCTCTGAGCGTCTCTGGGTCAATTGTGTCTTTGACGTTGATTAGCGAGAGGAACAATGGAAGAAGCGTCCACCTGATTGAGTGAGGGCTTATTGACAAGACAACAGTTTTTCTCGGCGCCTTTCAGGACGTCTGTCTGGTACACGACCTTTACGCTTTGCAGACATCAGTCATCAGAGATCCAAACGACGGTTTTCTTTCACTTGACTTTCCCACTTGGTTGCAATCTTTCAGAAACTTGATGTACTAGATTTGAAGTGATGACACTTCCAGAGTACATTCCGTTCTTAAAAAGAACAGAATTACATACTTTATAATGTTATGAAATGTTAAAATGTTATTCTGCAATTTGAGTGGAGACCTTTAACAATGCTGGAAGATGAATAAAGACTAAAAACTAAAAATGAAATGTTCCAACTGAAAATGAATACAGAAATCTATCCATCCACCATCCTGCATAGACACACACACGCACAAATAAATAATATACGCACACACACATAATATAAAATAATATTAAGTATTATAGTTTACTAAATCTACTAACTAAAACTACAATTTAAACCATAAAAAAATTTTTTGCTACTTGAAAACAAACATCAGCTGAAATAAAAGAGAAAAGCTTTCACATAATTTAGCTGAAATTGATGTAATAAAAATAAAACAAATACAAATTTAATTAATAATTACTAAAAAAACAAAAAAAATCAACAAATAACTAAAACATGAACTAAAATGACAAAGAATTCAGAATATTAATTACAAAGGTAAAATAAAACTAATATTTATAGATAAATTACTAAAGCTGTAACTACAATTAAATTCAAATTATAAAAAAAATATATATAGTACATAGTAAAATGCAAGTAAAATAACAGTAATATGTAAAGTAACAGTTATATACATTTTTATATAATTGTTTGGAGAAAATCTTTCATTAAAATCTTTTATACATTTTTAATTATATAAAATACTATTAATTTATTATTATATTAATAACATCAATACAATCACATACATACAACATACATAATAAAATATTACAGAATTTATATAACACACAAAGAATACATATTTTTGAATATGGCCCCCAAAATTAATTCTAAATACACAAAAAAATAAACCTATTATAAGACTGAGTGCGGTATGTGTGTAGAAACATGAAAAACATCTTAAAAACCCTGGATTCACAAACATGTGGAGTGTTGGATGTTGAATGGCATGGTATTTTCTGAGAGCAGAAGATGCTCTAAAACAGGCATCAGATGAATGAACGTCTTAATGACGCGCGTGTATCAGCCTAGAAGCATCCAGTCCTCCAGCACAATTAGCACAAGTTTCCAGGAGCGTGCTAGCTGTGAGTACACCTAGAGCCGTCGGTACGGTCAACCAGTAAATGTGCAGTCATTGAATAGAACATTAATGAACACTGAGGGACACTCGTGAGAGCCGCTAACAGCGTCTACAGAGACCTGCGCGCTCTTAACAAACACAGCAACCCAACCCAACCTATGACAGACCCATCACATCAGACGAGCGCACAATAATAGGCCTGCTAAAGCTTTTAACCACAGTCCTTTCTACCAGACACTGTGCTGCTAATTTTCCCGAATCCACAAGAGCCCTTCGGTAGGGACAGTAATACAATACAAACTCCACCAAATGGGGCTGATTTGAATTACACTGCAAATCCATCTTCCAGCTTCCCCTCGTTGCCATGGACACAAGCCATTTCTAGAGGTACACTTTGGTGCTTTCCCCCCCCCTGCCCCCTTCTTCCACTCAGTCTCTCTCCCTTTGGCTCGGGCATGTTGGTGGCTAGAGGCTAAAGAGCTCTCGGGGAATTGAATACAAAGCCAAGACAACAAGGACAAGAATAAGATGCAGGTCAGAGCCACCCCCCTGTCCCCTCCTGAGCCAAAAAACGAGTCCGCTTTTGCCAACGGCTGACGGTGAAAGGCATCTCTCACGACAACGGTTCACGGCACGTCTCTCCGAGGAGAGCGAGTACTGGCAAACAAAACGAGCCGGACGCGATGAAAGGCCTCAGAAACATGGGGTTACATGTGTGTTTAACAAAAGTGGGCCACACGCGCACACGAACCCTGAACTATCAGATAAACAAACTCCAAAAATGACATTTCAAATCAAATTGCATAGATTTATTAGATGTGCCTTGAACACACCAAATCAATCATTTACGAATAAAATCTAATCAAAAAATTAATTATGCTTTACATTAGATTACAAAACACTAACACACAAACATTGTGTAACAATATTAAATAGTAGGGGTGTGACGAGACACTTATCCCACGAGACGAGACTGAGTTCACGAGAGCGAGATGAGATTTTTAGACTTCTTTTTTTTATCCTCAATGATGAAATATAAAGGGAAAAATAGTCTTTTATTCAACTGAAAAACACAAATTGCAAAAAATGTAGGTGCATTTTGAAATCAACTTGTACTTTATGAAATTAAACTTCTATTTTAATGAATTATAATAACAACATGTAAACTAGAGCTGCACGATTCTGGATAAATTGTTCGCTACTGTATAGTACTTATACTCGCTACTGCTACTATTTGATCGCTACTGTAAGTGTTTATACCCAAACTATAAACTTTTATCCCAGTACTTCTTAGGGATGCACCGAAATGAAAATTCTTGGCCGAAGCCGAACAAAATGAAACACTGTAATTTATGCCATTTTTTTCACCCATAAATTAAATAGCCAAAAAACTGTTTTGTCCTGCTTTTCAAATAAATCAACCAATCACAACAATTTAAAAAATTCCTTAACACTGAACTTCAGACATTTACCAACAAAGCACAATTGTTTGCATTTTTGAGACACCTTCTGGAATCAGGCGTGTATTTTTATCTGTACAAATAAATGCAGCCTTGCTGAGAAGACACTTCTTTTAAAACATTAGAATATATTACAGATCCCAATTTGAACACTGTGTGAATGTTATAATAAATGTATTAATAGAGCTCTTGTAGGGTGTTTGAAGCAAGATCACAATTTTTTAACGATTAATTGTGCAGCTCTAATCTAAACACTGCAAAATGTTTTGGAGGATATCGTCACGTTCTCGCGAGACCAGTCGGATCTCGTCACATCCCTATTAAATAGTTTATTGTGTATATATTCTATAACAACTTATTTTATTTTGAATATAGAATATACTGCACACATATATATAACCTATATACATATATACAAAAAAGTACAATATTGTTCAATTTTTTATATATATATATATATAATTATATTTTTGATTGTATAGTTATTATAATTAAATATTTTATATTATTTAATTTAGTTATTATATTTATATTTTTATTGTACATTATACAAAAATATAATTTTATTATAAAAATTCTATATAGAGAATGTGTACATGTACATACATTTATATACAATGTATTTATTTATATATAATTATATATATATTTCAATTTATATAGACAGACAGATAGATATTTATAATTTTGCATACATATAATTAATCTCTCTCTTTTGAGGGACATAACATTAAATATTACATACAAACAAACAGATTCATATTTTGCTTAAAATTTACACAAATAAATAAATATTTAGCACTTATAATAATCATATAAATGAATAAAATGTATATAAATACAATTATTTATCCTATATAGTTAATGTATAAACTTATCCTGTTACAAGAGAAACAATATTATATGATGAATATCATTCTAACATAAAATATTTCAGTATAACACCACATATCAAGTAGATGTTTTGAAAATATCAGACTGCTTCAGGAAGAAACCCAGCAAAACGCTGAACGTGACAACAATTATCACTGATAAGGAGGTTTGCTACGAACAAGGTTTGTTTTTATGATAACAAAACCTGAACATCTGCTCGACCAGCTTTTATATCACAGCGAAAACACAAGGCTGAGAACGGCGTCATCGCAACGGGAGAAATTGAGATACGTGCACATGTCCAAATATTAATTATATAGAGAAGGGTTCTGTCTTGTCAACAAAAGAACATAATAACCAGCGAACAAAACCGTGGGGTGTGCCAGTCATTATTCAGCATTACGTGCGCTGATAAAAGACCATAGATACGCAGGACACCCACTTACAAACGCTATCTGGATTTGTGAAGCTGAAATAAACGAACACAAAAGGTTAAGAGCAACTGTTCCAGTAATTATAAAGCGTGTTATGGTGCGATGGGAGGAACGGGTGTAGTTTTTTGAAGGCTCTTCTTGTTGGCTGTCATTGAGGCGAGAGAAAGACAATGAAACGGATGCGAATGAAAGAACGAGATAGAAAACACATTTTATTCCTACATTTCCAAAGCAACTAACAAGCCTCACACAATTTGAGGTATTATTCATGTCCGTAACTGTAAGTAGGAGCTACAGTAATAACACTAGAATAATAATACTCGCTAAGGGCTTTAAAAATGAACCGTGACTCGAGACACTCGCTCAAACATCACCTCTCCGCTCTCCTCGCCGCTGGAGAGGAAGACCGCACATCAAACGCAGAGAATAAAGAAAGACATGTATGACTGTAGGTCAACACACATGTGCATGATGAGCAGTGCATTGTGGGATTGTCTGTTCCTCTCACTCATTTTACTTCAAACGTTCCTTCTAACACGGCAATGTGAAACCATATGTCTGTCTAACCTCATCCATCTGTAAACTGACACCAGATCCAATTTCATTCTTCTCAGCAGAATTTCAACCTGATAAAACCACCTGTAATTGGAAATTACAAAGGGAGAAAAACGTAATGCGAATATAAATGCATCTATGTGCAATGGAAACAATTTGAGAGAAAAGTTTAGTCTCGACACAAGAAATTGCATCATTTATTTAACGACATTACAGCATTGTTACTGAAGCTTCAGGTACTGGTGCTGCTGGTTCAATAAAAAGAACTGACACATAAGAATCATTCATTCTGATTACTGAACAAGAGACTCTAATGAGCTATTTTTAGTGAATCAAACACTTGCAGCTTACAACTACTGTTATATTGACTAATATGCAGTTTACAGAAACTGACTGGCTGTACACACGGCAATAGGAAAGGAAACATTCTCTACGCTTAGTAATATTTCATAAACATAATTAATCTACAAATCTAAATTAGATTGTTAAAAAATAACCAGTTCATTAGAGTCATTCACTTAGGAAACAAATCACACTGGTTGTGCTTTACTTGTTTGATTTGCTGAAACGAAATCAAAATCTCAAAAGATTCATTCATTTGGGAATCAGACTACACTAGTCTCCTGAATGAATCACTCAGTTCTTTTTTAGTGAATTAAATGCACACATCACAACCAGTGCAGACCAAATCATTCCTGAACACTGTCTCTAATGAACCGGTTCAGTGCAGACCACAATCATTCAAATCATTCCTGAACAACTGTCTCTAATGAACCGGTTCTTTTTAGTGAATTAAATACACACAGCACAATCAGTGTAGTCCGATTCCTGAAGAAATGACTCTTATGAACCATTTATTCCAGTGAATTAGACACATGCAGCATTGACTTGTGAATAGTTAAAAATACACCATACACTGTGCAAATGTTTATTAAAGTATATTTACATTTTATTGGAGTAAAGTGTTCCTACTTCAAAATTCCACATTTAATTAAACGCGTTACTTTTTGTATTTTTGCAGTGGTTTGTAAAATGTATTATTTGTGAAAAAATGATTGTGTACAATATGTTGTCAAAATGTGGTGTTTATTATTAATTGATACATTTATTTATGTTTATGTAAAATACTGACATAACATTGTTTAATTTATTAATAACACCATTTATGAGATTGTATTTATTTTTTAACTTAAGGCCATTGCATACTGAGTCCGAATTTTTCGCACGTTGAAAAATAAATATGTCAATCACTTTTACACACTGCCCTCCGAAACGATTTTCAGCATTTTTCGAATCCGTAGCAATCATTTTGAGAGGTGTTTTGACAATTCAGAGACAATTCATACAAGCGAACGCCAAAATCCAGAATGGCGGTTGTCACGTCCATCCACTTCATCTCGCAGCACAAAGCACTGTAGTGATCCTTGCACACTTAATTCACAGAAATTGGTGGTCTTTTTTTAATAAGTGGCTCTAGAATCGCTAGCAAAGCATCAAACTGAGCCACTGACATTCTGAAGCAAACTTTAAATCGCCCGTGATAATCCCGCTGCTCCTTAATAAGAGAGGGAACTCCTTCCTCTCTATATTTCAGTATTGGATGGACCCAATATTTGCTTTCTATTTCTCATTTTAAGAAGCATCCTCACTACTTGAAGACTCAATTTAGTACTGTTTTGTGAATTTTTTTTCGCAACACGGATTAATTAAAATGCATCGGACTCAGTGTGCAAGGTTTCTGTGCGTGACAAATTTTTAGGATGACGAATACGAACTCAGTGTGCAAGGACCTTTAGAGTTAGTGGTTTTATCAAATCTCCAACATTAAGTATTAAACATTATGAATGACACCTCAAATTGTGCGATTTATTAAGTAGATGAGTTTGAGAGGGCAGGAACCTCTCATTTTCTTCAGAAAATACACATTTAGCTGAAAGAATATTATCTATACATAATCTGTAAAATCTGATTTTAAAAAGCCACAGTAATAACCCCAGAAACCCTCAATTCAAAAGCATAACAAAGCAATGGTCCAAATAATCAACAACCCACTCTAAAAAGATCTCAAAGATAGCTCAATTATTTTTGACAGAAACCTTGTTTGTATGACCTGCCATCTCTGTACTGATAATTATCCCACTAATGCGCTAGTGCAAAAGTCATTTATGAGTTATACAGCATTGTTTTATTTTACTACGCTGAGACAGGAACTCAAAAAGGTCACTTGTTGTATATTTAACCAGCGGGAGTTAAACATTCACCATGCAATACGAAACCTGAGTTAATATACTGAGATTCTCAGAGCTTTACTTTAATAAAACAGACTCGACAGCCCTGAGCGCTTGAGACACTAGTGTACCCGGTGTGTCTCAAGGTTGCCTTTTTTTTACTGTCAAAGCAAACAGTTTCCATCGACTCCGCATAGTCGCACTAGTCTGAGCGGCACAAAGCCACACAGCAGACAGCGTGTGACCTGACAGCACAGTCACCGATGTAATGTCAAACTCCTATGAATCATATTTTTTCATTCACACATCTGTCATCTGAACATGAAGAAACTGTGGCCGGGCGGGTGACGAGCCAGTTGAGGTCAAAGGTCAGGCTCTTTGGAGATTAGAAACTGGGTTTGCGCGCAATTAATACCTCTGCCATTAAAGCCATTGCTTTGCTTGATCTGCTGCTAATTGCGCTGTGCAGCGGCTGTCACAAGGTCATGTAAAGTCTGGGGATATGCTATTAATATGCAAACAAATGTCATTTTCCAACGGGTGCGGTTAAGGCTTGCGCTAATTATTCCATCAATCCCAGATTTACATCTTAATTAAAGATTTTTATCTCGTTGAAGGTATGGCGATGGTGGAAAATAGATCGGAACAGAGTTTTTTTTTTCCTCTCTGATGTGTAAAACTCTGCAAAGGTCTTCAAGGCACTACAGGAAGGCTTTATCACCTCTGGATAACTTTATCTGTGTCTATACGTGGCTGTCAAAAGCTCGGAAACGCTTCGAATGCTGAGTCTGGATCCAATTTGTGTAACTGAACTCATGCAGTGACTCTTGCTGTAGAGATTTCAAGTAGAGAAGACAATGTTTTGTGTTTCTGTTAAAGCTTCGAATGGCAATCAGTGATGAAGTACAGACACATTTGTAATGGATGTAGAATGCCTGGCAAAGTCTTCTAATGGTGTAATTGTATTTAACATATGCACACTTAGTTGTGACGCAAAATCTGATTGGATGAGCCATGTCTGAAGTATCACAAGAATTGAGGGTTTTAGGGTGAATCCCATTTCTCTGTCTTACCCCTTACCCTTCGTCTTACCCCTAGCCCTTGTCCCTCGAAACCGAGTGGTAAGCGCTAGGGGTGAAAACATACCCCTATGAAATGAGACGCCACTTGGTTACTGTTACGTCATCATACATCGTCGCTAGCGTGCTGCTACGTCACCAGAGGCGACAAGTGTTGATCGCAAACTCTCCGTCTGCAAGTGTGTGTTTGTCGATTGCGTGGGTTTAAGTGATGTTTTCTCTAGTCAGAGAAATGCGGGACTGTTTTGCAAATCAGCAATGTAATATTAGCGAGGAAAAATAGCGATTTTTAAAAACGTTTCAATTAAGAGCATGGTTGCAAATATATATGTAAGTTACAGGACTGTGTAGAGCACAAAACAAGACTGTCGTAATTTTAAATAAATTATTTAAGCCGAAAATACTCTCTGGATGATCTGGCCGCAGTGTGTTCTGGGTACCCCTTGGTTTCAAGTAAGCTCGCGAAAATTCTTGGTTTTAAGGGGTATCTACCCCTTCCCCTTAGCCCTACCCCTCGGTCAAAATGAGAATTGGGACAGCCCTTACTCTCACGTGAACGCGCAAAACTAAGGGTAAGGGGTAAGGGGAAGGGGTAAGACAGAGAATTGGGATTCACCCTTAGTCTATTACTTTTGAGGCTGCAAAAAACAAAGCCGTTTTATCACCTCTGGATGACTTTATCTGAATCTAAACGCTGCTGTCAAAAACTTGGAAACGCAATGACTGCTGACTGTGGATCCAGCTTAACCAAACCCACACAGTACCTCACACTGTAGTTTTCGCAGATTTGTGCGTTTTTTCCAATGACAATCTGTGATGAAGTACAGACACGTTTGTAATGCTTGTAGAATAACTGTTAAAGTCTTTTAATGGAGTAATTGGTCTTCTTTCTTGTCCGACTGTCCTGTACCTGTTATTGATTGTTTGTTCTGATTATGTTATTTTATTCATATTTAAAAGACAATAAACAATTGATGAAAAAAAGTGTAATTTGTTTTAAAAATGCACAATTATAAAATTATTATTTGTGGCAAAATCTGATTGGACGAGCAATGTCTGAAGCTGTTAAAGTAAAATAACAATTACTGAAAGTTTTTAATCTATTAGTTTTGACACTTTTATGTTACCGTATTTCTAAAATACCCAAAAATTGTATTACCATTCACAAGTTAAGGGTTAGTAAAAAATGTTTTCAAAAATAATGTTATTCAGCAAATATGCATTAAATTGTAGAAATGTAAAACTCGGCAATGGTCTTTGTGGAACTACAGGAAGACAAAAATGTTACACTTCCACTTAATTATAGTTATAATTTAAAATATGAAAATAATAGTTGTGATGCAAAGTCTGATTGGATAAACAATGTTTGCAGCTGTTAAGATAAAAAAAAAATCACAACAATTGAGGCTTTTTAGTCTTAGTTTTCAGGTCATTTCTATGTTAGCATACTCTTAAAATACTTCAAATGAGCTTACATGAACTACAGTTCAAAAGTTTGGGGTCAGTTATATATTTTTTGAAACAAAAGATGGATCACATCATAGACATGTAAAACTCGATAATGGTCTTCACATTACAGGAAGGCAGAGCAAAGCTGTTGTATCACCTCTGGATAACTTTATCTGAGTCTATACGACACTGTCAAAAAAGCTTGGAAATGCTTCGAAAGCTGACTCTGGATCCAATTTGTGTTCCCAAACCCGTACGGTGCCTCTTACTACAAATGAAAAGACAATGTTTTTCATTTCTGTAGAATCTTCCAGCGACAATCCGTACCCTGAGGCCTCGATCTCGACCGGTCCGCGCACACACACTTATGTCAAAACCTTTCCCATCTCTTTCCAGAAAACACTCCATAAATTAAAGAGCGTGTTCGGCGATCACACATGCTCTTCCTCTCCGGCTTTGACTGAAGGCAGCCCACTCTCTGACGGGAGTTCATCCAGTACAGGAGGGAGCAGAGAGCCCTGATGACAGCGGATAGGCAGCGTGGGGTGGCGGTAAGCCAGCAATAGCCAGACGCTTCCTGACGGCAGTAACCGGCCCCCATGACCAGCTGCTGCCTGCGGATCAACCGGAGGTAAGAGACAGAAATGACGGGAGCAGGAAAAAAGACCAGGGAACATGTGGGGAGGCCTGTCACCTGCCAAGTGCTGCATGAGGTAGTTGAAATGGCAGCCACCAGCGACGCAGCGCTCTGATTGGCTGGCTGGGCTCCAGAATTCCCTGAGGTGTCTTAAAGAGTGTATAAGTGAATCCCGTGTGGAAGGTGACGAAGTACAGACACGTTTGTAATGAAAACAGAACGACTGTCAAAGTATTTTACTGATGTAGTCCAGTTAAAAATGTACAATTGTACGATCTGATTGGATGTTTGAAGCTGAATTATTACAAAAACTGAAGCTTTTTAAGGGCTTTTTTATGTTAGCATATCCTTAAAATACTCAATATAAGCTCACGTACACTATCTTTCAAAAGCATAATTAAATTAATATTATTATTTAGAAAGCATGCATTGAATTGATCAAAAGTGTAAGTATATTTAGAATGTTCCAAAACTTAACATGTTTCTATTTTAAATAAACTTTCTATTCATCACAGAATTATAGATTTGTTTCCACAAATGTATGAAGCAGCACAATTGTTTTCAACATCGATGATAATAATAAGAAATGTTTCTTAAGCAGCAAATCAGTATATTAGAATGATTAATGAGTAACGATGCTGAAAATTCAGCTTTGCATCACAAGAGTAAATTACATTTTAAAATACATCCTAAAAGAACACAATTATTTTAAATGGTAATAATATTTCAATATTTGTTATCAAATAAGCACAGCTTCAGTGAGCATGAGAGACAAATAAAACATAAAAAAGTGTTTAGATTTAGATTTTACAGTCTCTGTCTTCTGTCAAAATTAAACCAAAAACATTTATGACTCATCCTGCACTACATATTTCATTTTCCAATCTAATGCTCACTAGAATGAGAATGTCCCTTTCCAGCAACCGATTAACCAATCAGCAGCTAATCACAGGTCATGGCAGAGACCACACTAAAGCATACTGACTAAAAATGAGGACGCTCTTCAGTAAGACCCACCCAAACTTTCTTTAAACAGGAAGTACATAAACACAGAACTGAAAATGCATATTAAGCATTTCAGGAGGTCAGTAATTACATTCAGAAATGTCACAAAACCTTCCATTTTTATTCGTATTTGAATGTACACAAACAACCAATCTCTTAAACACCATGTAATGCTTTAGTTCCTGGGACATAGCAAGCATATGTCAGTGTGCAGAATAACTGTTCTAGTCTGTGGAAGAGACTTACTTGTTATGCAGGACACACCAGCCGCAGTGAGGATCTCCTGAGCCCAGACACGTCTCACAGCTGCTGTACTGAGAACAGCTCTCCACAGGCAGACGACTCACCTGAAACACATGACAGACATTAAACTGACCTTACCTGAACACTAGCAGACAAACAGATCGCCTCTGCTAGCCAAATCACGACCATTTCCTGACATGAATATTACCAAATCATTTCTTTTTGAGAACAGAACAGATACAATACCTGATACACGACAGATATCACTCAAATATGTTTTATCATCAATCAAAAATGAATGCTCTTTTTAATGTTTTATTTATCTTTTTTAACAGTTTGTAAGTTAGGACCAAAAAAAAAAAATTAAAAAAAAAAAAAATTTTTTTTTAAATCTAATCCCAAATTCAGATCTTGTATCTAATTTCATACAACAATAATATTAATGAATAAAAATAATTAATAATACAACATTGGTCACACTTTATTTTAAGGTCTAAATCCCACTTTTAATGAACCATTAGCAATGTTTAGCTAATTTACTGCTTAGTAATAATTAGTAAGGTAGTTGTTTAGTTTAGTTATTGTGTAGGATTAGGGATGTAGAATATGAGCTTTATTAAGTACCAATAAACAGCCAATATGTTAATAATAGGCATGCTAATAAGCAACTAGTTAATAGTGAGAATTGGTCCCTATACAAAAGTGTTACAATGCATTTAAATAACAAATGTAAACATTTTGATATCATCCAATCAGGTTTAGCGAGTCATGTGACCCATGCCCTGTGATTGGATTATCTCTGCTAGTAAAACCGGTTCAGTTCATTTTCAAGAACTCTTATACATTTATTTTTGGGAACAGAATGCATAAAGTACCTAATGCTCTTCTTTTCATAAGTTCATAACATTTTTCAATTTAGCCCCCAAAAAATGTAATAAAAAAAGAGAACTGTAAAATGAAATGAATCCCATAAAATACTACTACTAATAATAATCATTATTAACATTTAATACAGTAACTTTTTAATATAAATAATATCATTACAAACGTTTTTTGAATAACTAAATGAATGATTTTTTCATGCCTTAAATATGATTTTACTGTGCTTGTTGCCCTAATATTTCTCCTTAACAGCCATCGAATCAGGTTTAGCGATTCGAGTCATGTGACCCATGCTCTGTCATTGGCTACAATCCCCACAGGCCCGAGTAGAGTCTCGTTCAGCCCTGGGACACAGTAGTTACAGTAGTTCTCACACATGCCCTCACTCAAACCTCTCGTCATCCATCTGAACCACACAAACAAGTTCAGCTGCTTGTAAACACTTTCAAACATCCAGGCTTTTCCTTAGAGAAGGGCACAGCAGAGACAGAGCAATGCAGCCGACAGTCAACTCACGCGGAGGAAAGAAAATATCATAAAACAGCACAGGGGAACTCATAAAAGAACGAGATGTCTAGGGGACAGTAATATAAGCGCTGCAGGTGCGAAGATTCGCACGGGAGAAACACCCTCACCAAACAGGACAGGCGTACTAGAAAAATGAATCAGCTGCCCAAAACACCAGCTTATATAAATGATGATGGAGTTGGAGAGAGTGGGAGGTCTAGGACAGAAATAACATGAATATATTCAATCTAAAAGAGCGGTTTGTGGATCAAAGTTGGTGTGGGCTGTCGCAGTCCTGATGATTGGCTTACTTAAGACGCAGAAGAAAAACAAACCCAAAAGCAGTTGTTTTTGAAAACCGCCTTTAGAAGCTCTAAAAATGCTCATTCCATGGAGTTGTAATCGCCTTTGATCGCTGGCAAGATTAGAGTTTAGAGTGAGAAAAACAAGAGGCACGGAAAAAACACACCCACCCAAAAGGGACACGGCTCGGCTTTCAAGTGCAGTGTGTGTGTGTGTGTGTGTGTGTGTGTGTGTGTGTGTGTGTGTGTGTGTGTTGTGTGTTGTGTCACTGTCATTGGACAAGGATGATGGTGTGTCAGTGTGATGGTGATTAGTCTGTTGACATGAACTAAGAAAAAGAAAGAAATGAAAAAGAAAGAAATTGAAAGAAATGAAAGAAGAAAGAAAGAAAAGAAAGAAAGAAAGAAAAAGAAAGAAAGAAAGAAGAAAGAAAGAAAGAAAGAAAGAAAGAAAGAAAGAAAGAAAGAAAGAAAGAAAGAAAGAAAGAAAGAAAGAAAGAAAGAAAGAAAGAAAGAAAGAAATGAATACTTATATTTTTTATGTTTTCAAAACAAGTCTCTTATGCTCAATGCCACATATATTTGATCAAAAATACAGTAAAAAAACAGTAATATTATGAAATATTATTACCAATTAAAATATTTTACAATTATTTTTCTCTTCAATGTTACATGATCCTTCAGAAATCATGATTTGCTGATTATTATCAGTGTTGAAAACCTAATATTTTGTGCTTTAATGGATGCTTTGATGAATAGAAAGTTGAAAAGCACAGAAGGAAGGAACACAGGAAAGTGATTTTTGTGCATGCTCAGTATATTCTGTCAGGAACGCTGTGTTTTGGACTGTCAGTGTTTGATGGATGAGTACAATGTTAGATAAATGAAAGGCTTCATATCTCTTTCTCTCCAATGAAACGGCTGCATTACCGGTGCAATTCCAAGAGCAGGATGGTAAATAATGACGCCGCTCTGAAAACTTGGCATTCACAGACCTTTTACTGACACATATCGGAGGTCTCCGAGCGGCAGCGGGCCATTTTGAGAGCAAACACGCTCTCTCACCTATCTGTGCACCTGCCGCAAATGAAATATTCAAATCTACAGACTCCAGCGGTCAGTGTAGGTTATGAATTATTGACTCTTGGCGATTCATTCACATTTCTTATTTCATGAAGTGCAGAGGGTATTGTGTGTCTACACGCAGATTCTGATTGGTGGAGAAATGAAGTAATCAGTGGCGACCCCTCAGTAAAAGATACACTGGTATAAATTAGGTCCAAAGTACACAGAAATTTGAATAATTAGGTAGTCCTTCATCAACATCCAAAAAAAAAAAAAATCTATTCAAACTGCACTAAAAAATGTATACATGAATAAATCAACCAATAAAATACATAAAAAATGAAATAAATCAACATCAAATAAGAAAAAGAATATAAAAATATAAAATAAAATAAAAAGCATCTTTGCTCAATGGAAATACATTAATACCAGATGTAAATAAATGAATACCAGGCCTTTACATGATATATTTTTTGACCTGGACTCTTATCCATAAGGACTTGAGCTAGGTTCTTATAGGAGTTCATAGTAAGAGGGATTCATTACAGAAAGCCATTTGTTTTTTTTATATGCACGTAAAGAATGTGACAATGTTTGCATGTGAGAATACAGAATCTCGTGGATGAAACATATAACGTATAAGAAAAAAACATTAAAGCTGCAGTCCGTAAGTTTTGCTCTTTGTCGCCATCTATGTTTGAAAACCTGGAATTGCAGTAACTTGCGGAATTATCTTCCGTGCGCGGGATGGTGATCCGGTGTTCCGGCACGGCTCCAGCGCGGATGAATCTAATGTTTTGAGCTGAATGTGTAGCTGTCACCGCACCGGTGTGGATACTGAACTCAAGAATCACAGATTCTAGTCTATAGAATATATGACCCAAATAAAGATTTTCACCATATATTACCATCTGAACAAGTAACAAGTTTGCCACGTTTGTTCTGCGCAACTGAGGAAAAGGAGCATTACAATAAATCACGCTACCAATGGTGATTAAATCTAACGATCGATTAGCTCATATCATATCAAACCAAGAAAATTATTCTTATTGTTATACTTTATTCTCATGTTTCTCATTATTAATGTTAACAACATCAGCATTGCGTGACAATGAGTATAGTGTTGTATTAGAGTGTAGATTTAGATTTCTGTACAGTCTAATATCTAATTGTCATGCCTTTCAAATTTCATATTAATACATTCTTTTAACCCAAAAAGCAAACTATGCTCCCTTCGAACTGGTTTTCTTTCAAATATAAATCTTGTGTAATCTCAGGCTATCTGTAATCAGAAGCACATTTAAAACTGGAATATAATTTAATTTCATTCACATGTGTTTCATAAACACATAATCCTTTCTGGATTACAATCCGCCATCAGAATGATAGATTTAATTATTCTAGCTGCTGTGAGAAAAGTCTATAAATGATCCGCCCCCTGCAGGATACTCGCGTGTAATATAGTCTACTAGCCGGGAAAACTTCATGTTTACAGACGTGACGTAATGACGCAGTGCCATGCTCAGATTTCCTGCGAAAACCTACCCGTACCACTCAAATTAGAAAACATTATTATAAGCTAACCGTTGTGAATCGGGCTAAAGGCGATAGTTTTGAACATTGGCTGGTTATGTACTTGCTCAAATATCGATTTCGGATGATTTTTAACCAAAAAAGTTACGGACAGCAGCTTTAAGTAAAGACGGTGACAATATTTACATGTGCCAAATATAGAATCACTTGGACAACAAACATATATACTGATTGCCAACATTACAAGTCTGTTCGGATTAGCTCCTGTATTTGCATTCATATGTCTGTGAGCATGCGTGTGTACATGTGTGCGTGCGTGTCTGTGTGAGTGATATTGTGTCTAGGGGGAGGGGAGGAAGCATATAACTGAGATTAATTGATAGCAGATATAAGTAGTATAACTTGTAAAAAAAACAATGATGTCCAGGCCTCCTATCCCACCGTGGCTATAACATAACATAACTTAAACTTAAATCCCCAGCCCATGTCATGCCACAACGGGAGTGCCAGGGAAAGATGCCGCTTACAAAAATATATACATCATTTCCAATTATGATCGAAAAATTAAAATGACTTGTTATTTCACTCTTTGTTGAGATCATGATGGCTTTAAAAAATAATATTAATATTTAGTTAATATCAGTAGATTGTCATAGTTAAAGAGTGAAAGTTTGTGTTTGGGACAATCGTAAAACAATAAAATGCAGACATAAAAAGTATATAAAATATAAAAATAAAATTGCATAATGACCATTTTCAAAGGACAAATTAATAAATAAAAAGTAATATAAAAGAAAAAAAATTGAAAGTTGCAATTTGCAAAAAAAAAAACAATCCTACACTGTACAACAGTTTGCTGCAGTGAGGTACTAAAGCTGTTATGTGTGAATAAAAAAAATCATAATTTAGTTTTCAGCTGATATCTGCTTTTCCGTCTCATAAATAGTAACATGTGACACGTCATGATGAGAAGCAATCATTCGGAGTAGGTCTGGAGTCATGAATACTCAATCTCTTCAAGTAAAGCCCAGTTCAACCTCTTGGCTGGTGTTTTCAGATTAATAAACTCAATCTATCCGTTTATGATCTCAGCATAGAGAAAAGCTTTTAATCAGCACGAGGCCTGATCAATCATTCGAGGGCCGTCTGAAGCGTTCACGTGAAGAACATCCCTTCAGTTCTTAACACAAATATCGATGTCTGGAGTTCAGCGGCGGAGCTTTAACTCATGAGTGAGTCTTTTGTGGGAGTGTGACGGCTATTAATCTAGTTCCACACTCGTGTTTACAGTGCCTCCCTGAAACTCTGGGAACCGCCCAGATCACTCCAGATGATGCCTTGTGCATTAGCATATGGGTGTTTCTTCAACTAGAAGACTTACACTTTATTCACACATTTCTTTAGTAACGCCATCTAGTAGTAAACAAACGCAAAGAACCAAATCTGCCATTTTTTCTGACCAAAAAAAGCCATTTCCAACACATCACATGTATGTTATGTATTTCCAGCACGTCATGTATTTAGTTTGAAGTGGAAATGATGATAAACATTTAGTTAAACCGCAGACTCATTTGTCTTACAAGGGCTAATTTCATTGGTAGCATTTTATAAATCCTAAATGCAAAATATTAAATGATATTTGCAACATTTTTGCATTACTTGACCAAAGTACAGCTAGACTGCAAATAAGGCAAAATTAAAAATTCTGTTTTGAATTCAAATGATTTAATAATAATAACAATAATATCTAATTATATATCTAATATAATAAGAATATATAAATAACTTTGTTTTTACTTCTCTCTCCACACACACACACACACACACACACACACACACACACACACACACACACACACACACACACACACACACACACACACACACACACACACACACACACACACACACACACACACACACACACACACACACACACACACACACACACACACACACACACACACACACACACACACACACACACACACACACACACACACACACACACACACACACACACACACACACACACACTGCAATAAATACTGCAATTGTTATTTAATTCTGTTTAATTCATAATAGCATAAATTATTAATTAATATAAAGATAAAGATGTATATATATATACTTTATATAATACAATTATACATAATTTACCCTGTTTTTAGATAATATTACTTAAAAATATTGATATATTTAATACATGAATACATAATTTTCCCACAATAAATACTGAAATGGCTTATTTCACACTATGTTTAGATCATGACAGCTTTAAATAAATAAATAAATACATTTTAATTAATAACAGCAGATTGTCACAGCTTAAGGTTGAAATATGTGTCTGGGACAATCACAATACAATAAACACAAACAATTCAGAAAATTAGTCATTTTTATTAGAAGCTTTTATTATTAATAATCAATAACCTTAAATGTGGCATATAAATAAGGTAATAAATTAAAAGTAATAAAAAATACACTTAAAATCTGTAAAGTTTTAATTAAAAAAGAGGAGTATTTGAAGAAACATCCATGTATCTATATTTATCCATGATATCATAAAGTTGATGTCATCGCACACATCATTGAGCTGCTTTACTTTCAAGCGTAACGCTGGTGAAATTAATACCGCTATCTGCACGGCTAATTCCTGCCTACACCGCTCTACGACGCCTGGAGCACCAGAACATTTGATCATGCTATTATTCTGAATAGTACTGATAAGGATTTAAAAATATCCTCGTGCTGAGGACCGAAGCTTCGTTCAGCTCTCTCAAAGACGGTTATGTTTTCCGTGCGTCACTTGAACTCCATTTTCTCAAGGAAACGCACACAAAAAAACGGGGTCTTTCAAAAAATGCACAAAGACAACAAATTTCTTTCTCCGAAGGAAAGAAACGAGCATTGAAAAGAGAAAGAGAGGAAAATGAAGAAAAAGCTCCAGCTGTACTGTACGAGAGTGTCTCTCCGTCTGTTCAGCTGCCGAGGAACCTCGACGTATCCTTCCTCTCCTCCGGCTGTATAATGGAGCATTATGGGAAGAGCTGTTATTCCGCTCGGCACTGGATGGAAATGCTTCCCCACCATCTCTTATTAGGGCCAAGCAGCTGGGGCTGCCATTCAGAGTCGTGAACCGGCGTTTCAGATTCTGTTTTTCTGTCTCGCAGATGTTAAAACAACATATCTGAGATTCCGGTTCGGGTCTTAAGACAAAGCGGCGTGCGCCCACTCCCTCCGCACAAATGTGCCTTTATTCTGTCCTCGCCGCATGCCGTAAATGTTTATGCTGGCTTTATGAAATAAATTAACAGCAAACGTCAAGCAATTAAACCAAGAACAATAGTGATCTACAGAGGGCCGTGTGGAAAATTTGGGATCCAAAATCAAATTTAAACTGGAAAGTTGAAGGATTTAAAAAAAAGTTTTGCTCAGTTATGCTGAAAATATATATAAAGTTTTTTTTTTTTACATTTTAAAAACTTTTTCACAAGTGGTCTCTGATTTTTGAAACTCAAAGTTCAGGACTGAAAAAGATAATTATGAAATGATGCATAATATTTTGGTAAACACATCAGTATACAGAAAGGTTTAAAAGTTTGGTGTATGTAAGATTTTATAATTTGTTTTAAAAAAAAGAAGTCTCTTATCCTCACCAAAGCCGTATTTACAAGTAAGTTTTTTTTTGTGGAATTATTATTAAAATAACTTTTT
Source organism: Ptychobarbus kaznakovi (assembly GCA_027422405.1). Classification (NCBI taxonomy): domain Eukaryota; kingdom Metazoa; phylum Chordata; class Actinopteri; order Cypriniformes; family Cyprinidae; genus Ptychobarbus; species Ptychobarbus kaznakovi. Next base: position 21,663,051 of record CM049810.1, on the reverse strand, counting down.
TCTATTGTATTTGTTTAAAAAAAATGTGTTAAAAAAAGTTCAAAAGAACAGCATTTATTTTAAACCGAAATCTTTTGTAACATTATAAAAAAAACGTCACATCGGATCCATTTAAAGCATCTTTGCTGAGCAACAGTATTCATTTCTCACCAAAACTTTTGAACGGTATTGTATATTGTTTAAATATACAACACTGGCAGACATTGCAAGCAGATTTGTTCCTTATTTTTTCTCAAAATAAATCAGTCTCAAACTAAATATTTTTTTTCTCTACTGTATATTGCAAAAAATCATCATGTCAAATAAGATAAACACTGGATATCAGTATCAGCCAAGATACTCATTTTGTATTATCTAAATGAAAACAAAAAAAGAGCTGTCTAAAAGAGAGAAGTCAGTAACACTTTATTTAGGGTCTCTTAACTAGTTGCATGCATATTACTAGAATATTAGTCATTTATTAGTAGTAATTAAGCACTCATTAATGCCTTATTCTACATGACCTTATTCTACATCCCTAACCTACCCAATACCTAAACTTAACCCTACCTTACTAACTATTAATAAGCAGAAAACTAGGAATGTATTGAGGTAAAAGTTGCAGTTCAGAGTGAATAAGTGTTCCCTATTCTAAAGATGTACCGAAAAGGCTGTCCAGTAGACATGCATATATTTTTCCTGGTATTAGTCTCCTCATCTCATCAGAATTCATTCTCACCTGTTTGTCACTCAGCAGATAGATGTACTGATAATCAGGACTGAACACCATGTCACGGAGAATCGGGCTTCCCTCCACGACGGTGACCGTCTCATACAGCAGAGCGTTCTCCGAAGGCGGCGGTATACCATCCACTCGAATCTGAAAACATAACAAAAGATTGAGTTCAATTCAACATCGAATCAAACTTTTCTTCTTTACTTCCATAATGCACATTACGAAACCTAATTTTGAACGATCCCTCAGTGTATAAAAATATTCAATATTCCATGTTTAAGTCACTGTTACTTGCCGTTTCTTTGTAATTACAAGTTAATTTACTAGCAATTTCTGACTGAAGTTTGTTTCACCACCATTTGTTTTTTTTTGTGAGACTGTCATCCAATCACCTGACTGTATTTTTTGTAACTATTAGTAAAATTTACTAGCAATGTCTAAGCGAAAATCGTTTCACCGCCTTGTATTTCCAGTGTGTCTCTCCCATCCAATCACCTGACTGTATTTTACTATGTACCCGCCCACTTTTCAATCGAAACAAATTGCTTCCATTGTCCTCATTTGTAAGTCGCTTTGGATAAAAGCATCTGCTAAATGACAATTTAAATGGAAACAAAATCAAGTCCCACCTTACATTATTTATGAACATAATAACCATACTTCGATCACAAAAAACATCATCAAATATTCTAGGACTGCATTTTAATAGCGTTTGATTGTGAATTCCAGGTATTTTACTGTGATTTTACCGCTCACAGTGTTTCTTGTTGGTAGCATATCATCACTTATGCATCCGATTATTACTGACACACACAGTACTATAATTTTCCTCATGAATGCAGAATTCTTCGGCTGACCTAGAAAACGAACGCAGAACTTTGAGCGAACGCGTGCCGGCAGTGGAGAGAGATTACAGCATCTGATCAGATGTGCGATAAAAATCTATTACATTTTAACAACACACACACACACACACACACACACACACACACACACACACACACACACACACACACACACACACACACACACACACACACACACACACACACACACACACACACACACACACACACACACACACACACACACACACACACACACACACACACACACACACACACACACACACACACACACACACACACACACACACACACTCGAACCCCCGCTGCCTCATCATTAGCGACTCCTCTGTTTCCTCACACTGATAATTAGTGTAGTTGAGCTTGCTGGGTAAAAAGCGAGCTCTAAATATGTCAAATTCAAAACATCTTTGAAGTGACGACTGAGGGAAAAATCACAGAGAGCGGCTGACAACCACATTTAAAGTCAGAGAGCTCACCTATTTCCCTACCCGCGGAACGGCTATGTCCTAATCAATTCTGACGGCAATGTGATAGGAGATTGAAACCAGGATGCAAGTAAACTAAATTCCCACCGAAAAGGTACGAAATGCCATTTGGGATACGGCAGAGAGATCAAAATAACAAGAAGCAGCGAAACAAGGTGCGAGGTGGGAAAAAAATACCCGAAACAGATGCACTGGCAGCGGACTTGGGCCGTCTCCTAAATATCTGGGTCGGTCTGAAGTGACAAACATCGTTAGTCTGTTAATTAGCTGCCTCCTCATTGCAGCAGTTGCAGTAATTAGGGTTGACAAGGTGGCATCAATTAGTCGAAGGCTGCCATATTGGGTGTCACATATCGCCGGCCAAGTCAGAGCCCACGTCTCCCCGGGCAGCAGGACAGAAGGCCTAGAAACACTACGGACTCTGTCTGCGATTCGTCAATTCATGCGCCACCAGCTGTAGTGTCGTTTTTCGCAGCTTTCAGCTACAGAGATCCCTCGTTTAAACGGATCGGTTTAACACCAGCTGCCAGGTTTTGAGATACCCTTGTGGAATCGGATCAATTTGTGAAAGTAGAAAGCAGTTCAGTGGAAAAAGAGAGACAGCGTGTATCCATCAAAATGTTATTGATTCAAATACACTTAAAGGGACAGTTCACCCAAAATAAAATCTACTTAACACATAGTCAACTAACCCACATGTCAACCTGTATGAGTTTTTCTTCAGTGAAGACAGCAGGGCCCAAGCATCAGTGAACCGCATTAAAGGTAAAAAAAAAACACGTTTAAAAAAATTATATTATATATATATATATATATAGTCTTACAGGTTCACATTTACATTTATGCATTTAGCAGATGCTTTATCCAAAGCGACTTACAGTGCATTCAGGCTATACAGTTGTATTTGTCAGTATGTGTTCCCTGGGAATCGAACCCACAACCTTTGCGCTGCTAACGCAATGCTCTACCACTGAGCCACAGGAACATTTATGGAAGAGAACTAAATATCCACCATTCTTTTTTATATTTTGTAACTTTGAAAGGCTTTGTCTTTATAATAAGGACATTATTTTTGCTGCACTGATCAGAAAAAATAGTAAAACCAACATGACAAAGAATCGTGATAAAATCGTGAAATTTAAAAAAAAGAAATTGCGCCATGATATTTTTGCCATATCGCCCACCCCTACAGTCACGTTGAGCTTCGTTTATAAAACATATACGTTGGTCAAACTCTAAGGAAACCATCTGTGGGTACTTCATGTGAATCTCTCAAACAAATCAGATGTTCTAGAAGCATTTGTGTCATAAACAGCATTTAATTGGTTTATTAGACAAAAAATGTAAATGTAAAATCTCTATTTCAGATTGTATAAACATTTACACACACACACACACACACACACACACACACACACACACACACACACACACACACACACACACACACACACACACACACACACACACACACACACACACACACACACACACACACACACACACACACACACACACACACACACACACACACACACACACACACACACACACACACACACACACACACACACACACACACACACACACACACACACACACACAGATATACACACACAAACAATAAGAAATTAGTTACATGCATGCGTGTGTGCGTAATTAAGATACACACACACACACACACACACACACAGATACACACAAATTAAATAAGAAATTAGTTACATGCATGCGTGTGTGCGTAATTAAGATAAACCTTTGATAACAAAAAAAACATCACAAAATTACCCAAAAGCATTTAAAAAAAAATTAAACTGGGCACATTGATCACTGCAGCGTTGCTAATCAGACAGTCATCTGCTAATGTCGATAATCTCAAAATAGGCAAATATTGACAGATTGGTGTATAACTAGATTACAATGAGCTAAAAAAAACCTCTTATTTTAAACCTCAAGAGGAAAAATTATCTTCCGCCACAAACTAAACAAACTTTTATGCCAAGCACCCAGCGCTCTTTCTGCCTAACTACAGCTTCCATCCATCAACACTCATGCAGGGGTGGAAAATGGAAGAGTGGAGGAACTTTTACACTGGATTAGAGGAACGAACAGGCGTAGCATTGATTGTTCTGGGGACTTTCAGACAAAATGACACTGAAATCCCACAGACATCTCTCGATAGTCGGCGAACAGGGACGATGGGCTACAAAAATGCCAGCAGCATTCAGACCGGGCGAGCGCTGCCCTGCAATCAGGTACACTTTTCTGCCTGTCTAAAAAAAAAGAATCAGTGGTGAACTTAAATGGCTTTCAGGAGGGCATGTTTTAAGATGTGCACTCTTCTCCCTAGGCAGGGAAACACTTGAGTGTTTGAAATGCAGAGTGCTTGCTCAGCCTGCCGAGAGCTGACCCCGCAACAACATCAAACGCCTCAGATGAGGTAATTGGAATTTAGATAAATATCGCCTTCCCCCCTCCGTCTCTCAAATGATGCCGGGGTAGCAGCGCCTGCCTATCCATCTATTAATTAACCTGCCGGAGTCGTAGCCCTGCGCTGCGGCGAGCGACCGGAAGACTGACGGGTTTGATCATAGCCCAATTTTTCCCTCATCGATCACAAAGGGGGCAAAGAGAATGAGGAAATTACTACAGCGGGAGAAAGAGGAAGAGGGGGTCATTTTTTGGCTAATTTGGGTGCTTGTTTTTTATCGATTTGAAGTCCTTGTGAGGGCCCGCGCTTCAAGGACTGGGTGAACGAAGCTCTTAAGTGGAGCGGGATTCGTTTCCCATCCCTCTCGCTCTCACTCTTCCAGAGTACTGTACAAAAATATGTTTTTTTTGTTCACTGGATTCATCTTCAAACAACGAGATTATTTCTGCAAGGACACGAGATGACAAGAGCCTCTAATTCTTTAGAATTCATTCAACAATAATCAGCTACAACGGTTGCATTTTAATAGACCACAATAGATCTGGTTATTAGTATTAACAAAAACCTTACATGGTAAAACTTGAAATATCTAAAATATATTATAGAAATATATACAAATATTAGTGGTCAATCGCATTTTTTTTTTACTAATTAATCACAATTTTTTCCCTGAAATTAATTGCAATTAATCGTTAATTGTATTTCATATTTTTAACATGTTAAACTGAAATATTTTTAATACATTTTGACAGCACTAAAAATATATATTAAGTGAAAAAGTTAAATCTGATGAAATATACTTTAATGTTTTGAAAAAATGCTGAAACTATATATATATATATTATATATATATATATATATATATATATATATATATATATAGTGTTCAAAAACTAAAATATTATATTTTTTATAAAAAGTTCAACAATATTGTCAATTATAACAATCTGGAACGTTTCTGAAAAGAAATGAGAAATTATGTAAATTACCGATTTAGTCTTCCAATAGTAAAGTAGTAAAAGTAGTAAAGCTTTACTACTAAAGTAGTAGTAAAAAAAGTATTAATAAAAGGTAATAAAGTTGTAATATTGGTTAAATAAATAAATAAATAAAAAGTAAAAAAATATATATTAAAAAAGGTTTTTAAATAGAAATATATCCAGCCAAGTAATTGTAACAAAGATGTGGGGAAAATACATAATTACAACTTATTTATATAGATATTGTATTAATAAAATACAAAAACAAAATAATAAACAAAACAAAAGCAAATCTAAACAAATGAGTCTCCAGCATGTTTTTAAACATGTCTGCAGATCTCAAGTCCACGGGGAAAGTGTTCCAAAGTTTAGGAACAACAGCCTCAAAAGCAGAAAATAATATATAAAAAAGATCAAACTGAATTTTTGAGATGCTATAATCTTTACTATCCACTCAGCAGTGCACAGCTTTCAGCCTCCACAGAGTATTTGCTTTAAAACTGAAAATGCCATTGAACAGAGAGAGAGAAAAGCTATAAACTAAAATACAACAACTAACGTGTGTATAACTGAATGAGACACGGAGAGGGTGTGTGAGACATGCTGTCGACTAACACCACTGACATATGGGGAGGAGGGGCGGCCCAGCAGAGCTTCATTTATCACTCACATCAAAGAGTGAGAAGAGAGAAGAAACAGTCAGAGAAAAGAGTGAAAGACACAGAGGAGGAGTGAGAGATCGCAGGATAAAATTGGGTTTTGTAAAACAGAAGAGGACGGTCTGAAAACTCAATCACATTGTAATGACAACATACAACGATGTGACAATCCCAAATACAGACTGATCCTCGTAAAACACAGTATTTCAGCGTAGATACTGAAGGACGGCCACACAGAAATGATACGACACAGACGCGCTCGACAATCAACAAAAATAACTAACTCGTAAATAAAGAAGCACGCTGGAAACTCCCATGTACAGCACAAACATCAGCTTGCTGATAATGGCACGAGCTGTTAACATGTGGTCTTATTTAAAATGGGTTTTCATTTGATCCACAGCAAGGTTTATGTTTTTATTGGCTCGGACGAATGATTCATAGCTCAAAGTTATGTTATTCTACTGAGCCAAAGTACCAGACATCCCAGTTTAATGTTACTTTGTTTTCTTTTGAACATGGAATATTATAATAGTAACACAGCAAGAATCCAAAGACACGACAGCAGTAGATAAACTCCTGATCTGTGCAAATACTGCACATTTAAAATAAGTTTGAACCAGAATTTATATTACAGTTAATAGCAAACATCGCTTCACCTGGACTTACCCATGATGCTAAACTAAAGCAGAAAACACCTCTACTGTATTGATTTTCAATAACTAATGCACTTTACTACGGTATATTCTACACATATTGTATGAATAGTAATTGTTTTTTACATTGTTTTGTTTTGCTTTATATACAATAAAACATCACATTAATAATAATAACAATAATAATAATAATGTTTTTGTTAAAATAATCAATGCATTTATAAAACAATAAAAGCAACTGCACTCTCTTGAAATCACTTTACAATAATAATAATAATAATAGCTATTGTTTTCATCATAAATTATCATAATATATAGTTTAAAAATGATAAAACAACAATAAAAATACAATATTTCTATACTTATTTCTAATAAATAATATATAAAATACACCAATAAAATGCATTTATAAAACAATAAAAAACAACTATAATAATAATAACAGCTATTGTTTTCATCATAAACCATCATCATATAGATTTTTTTTATTATAAAACAATAAAAAATACAATATTTCTATGCATATTTCTAATATATAATATATAAAATACACCAATAAAATGCATTTATAAAACAATAAAAAGTAACTTTACTTGAAATCCAATGCATTTTACTATAATAATAATAATAATAATAATAATAATAATTTGCTATTGTTTTCATAATATATTAATCAATATATAATTTAAAAAAATCAATAAAAGTTAATTAAAAAACAATGCAAATATAATATTTATTCTATTACTACTTTATTTAAAAAATACTATCAAATGCATTGATAATAATAACAATTGCGAATGCATTTGAAATTTAATATTGTTTTTATAAAAAATTATATTAATACTAATTTATCAAAACAACAACTATTATTATTAAAAACATAAAATAATATTTTGAACATCATGTAAACAAACAAACATATAAAAGAACTAACAAACAAATAAAGAAATAAAAAAGTTGAATGCTAATTTCCTAGTGTCAGCAAATGGAATTGCAGCAATAATGACTTACACCGTTATGAATAAGGACTGAAGCAAGGTTCATATACAATATAAGGCAAAAGATCATAAAAGTAGTCCATACGACTCATAAACTATTACAATAGTGAGGAACAGACCAGCATTTTTGTAGACTTTGCTTATAATCACGTGGACAACTGGATCAACTGGATTAAGTCACGTAGGTAATCTCGAAAAACAGATCTGTTCGCTGCACGAATGAATCACTGATGATTCAATAATAAATCAAGCATAGCTAAGTTACTTTATGGTGCTTTTGTATCCTTGAGGCATTCAAAACACCTCTAGTGTTTAATGGAAGAAAGAAAGTCTGTATCCATTTTTAGGTGCACTATTCCTTTAAATAAATAACACGTATTACACCTTCAACCAAACGCCACTTCCACTGGATACCGCTGATCCCAGGGAACTGTCACGGCTCTCCACACGCCGCAGTTAAAGGGGATTACGGGGTAAATTAGATATATTTTGCCCTCCAGTGTCAAGAGAGGAATGATGGGATATTACACTGTTGCTTTTACTTTACATCTGCCCCATCTTCAGGCTCTTCAGGTTCACTGTAGCCTTTAAAAAGGGTCTCAGATTCCTCGTTGAGCCTGATCTATTTTACATGAGCACCCCAGTAATGAAAAAAGCCCTTCGCTGTCTCAGAAAATGAGGTCAAAATCCTCAAGCTGCAAATTCATCCTCTTAGGAGAGCGAAGGAGACAAAATCATTGCACCCCAGGAACCGAACAAAAGGGACTGTAATTCAATTAGAGTCCTTATCCCGTTTCGTCAGATCTGGTCGTTTGCAGAGACAGGCATAGCTGACGGAGTTTACGCCATCAACACCTGCTTTGTCTCACTCTATCCTAACAAATACGAGCAAATAAACCATCAACACCCTCTTCCTCTGCAGCTGCGGGCACTTTCTACCGCATTCCGTGACCTTTGACCTGTCTTGACCTCTGAACTCCAGTGTCTGCGCACGGTTTGGTTTTAAAGGTCACATGATCCACAGCACTTAATGCTTTCAGAAATGCACACAGAAAGGCATTATGGGTAAGGAATGCTGTGGTGTGGGAAACTAAGTCTTGTGCGGAGCGACTACATGTCCTCTGACGCCCTTCACCCTCCACCAGCGCCTAGTTTCACTCAAACAGCAATTACTCAGATTCAGTCATGTATACCAGTCGCTGTATAATGCCCAAATTACAAGCTCACCATCGCTGGAATGTTTTTATCAGGAGCAACCTTTCAATTACATTTAGTGCTAGTTTCGGATATCCGTACGGAGTAAATTACAGCCCACTCACCCAAATGACTTCGTCCACATTTTGGGGGAAATGCAATAGGATCGATGCAGCATTAGGTGTTTTATTCATTTGAAACCTTCATTAAATGCTAAATCTTAATTTAAGAACAAACTTGAGAACAGCAAAATAAAAGCGCACTTCATTTGAAAGCCTCCAGAGCAAAACGTGAGTAAACTTTTGATGAGTACATAAAACAAACAACAACAATAATACAAATTATTTGTCTTTACTTATTTTAAAAAGCATTCATATAATCTATAAAGTATATAATATTATTAATATTAAAAAATTATATTATTATTATTATTAACATCGTCAACAACAATAACATTACCATGTACTCTTTATATTTGTATTTTTACTCAAAGCATATTTCTACTCTTTTTTTCCACTTAGTGTACATATTATTATTATTATTAATAATCCCTAATAATAACATTATTATTACTATTACTATTTATTATTATGTATTTCCTTATATTTTCATTTACGTGAAGCAATTATTTACTATTGTTTACTTCTGTTTAAAGTATTATTATTATTTGTATTAATAATAATAATAGCAACAATAATATTTTGCATTTACTTTATTTACTCAAAACATTTGTAATCATTTACCATTTAGTTTAGTTTTTTTCTTATTATTTTTTTCTTATTTTCATTACCATCACAAATAATAGCAATATTTTAGTACAACTATTATTATTATGCATTTATATTTTTTATTTATTCAAAGCAAATGTTTACTCTAGTTTACTCCTAACTCAAGTGTTCATAAAAAGGTCCATAATAACAATAATTATTATTATGGAATAAACATTATATAGTCACTAAATATTCACTCGGCTATCTCTAAAGCTTATTTGAATATGCTTCATGAAAAAAAAATTATTCTTTTGATAAGTTTTTTTATAAATAAAAATTATGCTAAATGCTGTTTCATAGCCTGTAAGAAATAAATAATGTTTATAAATCTCACAAATTCTCTTAATGGCATGGCAGAAAGCTCATTTTGGACCCGGCATTCTTCTCGTTCCTATACAATTACTCTCCCTATCGCTCCGAAAAACAGCCGCCAAAACAAATGGCTGAATTAAAAACAAAAGGCAGAGGCAGCATCTGAAACGCGGTGATTTTGTAAATCCCTGCAGGTGCACAGGTGGGACGTGCTGGCAGCAGAAGCAGGGATTTGGGATTTGGGTTCAGGCATCTCATGGGCTGTCACACTGAGCAGAACGAGTGTAGACAGGAATGTTACTTCTCTCACACGCTTGTCATGGGCCAGAGACCAGTCAGGCTTCTCTGATCACTGCGGACCTGCTGCTCAGGTGCTGAATCCCAGCCAAGGGAGCGTCAGCAAACTCACCTCTCATCCTACAAGAGAGAGAGAGACTCTAGGGCCTGCTGCAGGGAGAGAGAGCTAAGATGTGTCGCCACGTTAAGCTAGAAATAATCTGTAGCTCATTTTGGTCACATGGCCATATATTTCAAAAGATGTGTGATTAAGATGCAAATAACAGTTAGCATTTTTAATGCTAAAACCTTTATTTTTATGTCAAAAGGAACTTGACATGATCTTTGACATGCAAAGAAGTTTGATATCAAACAAAAATGCCGAACAAAAGTCCCAAATTAAATAATCGCAGTTATACATGATGACATGTTTAAAAATGTATATAAATCGTTTGGCTAAATATCATTAAATTAAAAAAAATCCCAAAATAATAACAACGGAGTAAGACTAACCTGACGAGTGACAAATAAAAATATGAAATATAAAAACAAATTACAATACTGTTTATTATTTTTACTAGTTTCTGTTTCCCACGTACTAGTAGTAGTAGTACTAATAATAATAACTTTTATTTATTTATCTATTTTCTATTTATTTATTTTATTATATTTTATTTTTATTTACATTTTAATAAAATTTTTACCTAAATAATATCAATGGAGAAAAGTGTGCCATTTTTCTCATGTTATAATTTTTTATTGTATTTTTATATAAATGTTAATCTTTTTTTAAATTCTTTTTTTCTATGGTCTTTAGTCTCTGCCTTGGAATTTCATTTGAAAACAGTCGTCCTGAAATATAATTAGGGATATTAATTTCACCCTGGTCTCATTTCTCCTTGCCTAGAGGACAACTCTAGCAAAAAGTGGCAGAGCTTACCCCACTCACCCTGACTTGAGCTCTTCTGTTGTCATTCCAAGAAGAGAAGAGATGGAAAGAAAAACACAGGCAAAACTTTGCCAACGACCCCTTGGAGACTCCTCGAATTCCAGCGTAAGCTTATTAACCTCTCCTGCCCAGATCCAGACAGAGGCAAAGCCAACATGAAACCGCACTTAATCCATCAATTAATCGCGCAGGAAATTGCGTGTTGCTTTTGCACATCCATGCGGTAACACACAACACACACATACAGGAGTGTGCGTGCTTTGTATGCGTTGGCACGTCGTCAGTGATGTGTTTGGAGTTGAGGGTCTATGTTTGTGTTAGCATAAAAAAAGTTCAGCGCAATTCAAGTTTCCACGGCGTTAACCCCGTTTAACTTGCTGTTCTACTTTGAAATATAAAAGGCGATGTCTATTCAGGCCTGAGACTCATCCGAGAGCTACTTCATTCACAAAGGGAAGTCAATTACAGCTTTGCTTTGTCAGGGGAAAAAAAACAACAAGCACCAGGGCGAGAAGAAATGTATGAATTTTAAAAACCAAACGCTGATGGATGACGATGCAAATCTACGCTGAAGCCTGAAACACAGGAAATGTAAAAAGGAAATCGACACTAACACAATAGTGATTTAGTACAGCAGAGGTATTGCCAGTCTAGACGTTCCAGTTTGGACATGTTCAGTGGCAAGTGGCGGTGTGACAGAACTATTTTCGTCAGGTTATGAGGAAGTAATTGTTGTCCAAAACAATTATTACAAAAGGAGGTACACATACAAACCTTTCTCATTTCATTTCAATTCCAATGTTAAAGGTGGGGTATGCATTTTTTTTAATGCTTTAGAAAACTGAGTCAGGCCCAGTATCAAAACAAACTTTTAGCCAATCAGCAGTAAGGGGCGTGTCTACTCATGATGAGTAGGAGAGAGCGCTCATCAGTGCACATGACGGACATTAGCCGAGCGACGACAGAAAGATACAGATGGCGGATATAAACAAAAGAGGAAAACGTCTGCGGAACAAAAGAAGGCTTAAACAGTGTCTCCACTGGACGCGACAAAGCGACCGTTGAAAATCATTTGAAATTTGTGTCAATAAATCATAAATAGAATGTGGCAGCAGTTTACTGTCGGGGATTTGTTGTGTCGCAGTGCATCCAGTGTAGACAGCATCACTGATTATAATGAGTTCATTAGTTTTTTGTCGCACTCGCGTCCAGTGTAGACACGGTGTTACGATAAGGCAAGAAGTAGGACCCGTGTAAATATTGGATCAGCTTTCCAGTGCTGGAAGGCCTGCATTGTATGTCGAGGTTGCTTCGTTTCTTCTTGAGTAACATTGGTTTTGCTTTGTTATACAGAACTAATCGTTGCTGTACGTATGTGTGGGCAGAGCTATCAAAATAGGGGCGAGACCCTTTTGATGTAGGGGCGTATTTGTTTTGGTGACTTCAAATGTCAACACTGGCTACCAGAAATTACTTCCCCCACCTTTAAAATGAACTCCTGCTAAAGAAATCTGCGTCAATTGTAGGGATGCACCGAATGTTCGGCAACCGAAATTGTTCGGCCGAAAATAGAAAAAAAAACTCTTTCGGTGTTCGGCCGAATAAGTGAAAAAAACTAATTATTTGTACCGAACAATTACGTTACTATCAAATAGGGCGCGCAATAATGCAGCAAACACTCTGCAGTGTAACAATTAAAACTGCAGAGAGAGAGACGCATGTTATGTTTTCTAAAAACACCACGAATGGCATGTATTCAAACAGCGCTGCACGAGCTCGAGCCCAGGTTCAAAGAGCAAGGAAATTCTGCGCTGAAACACTTACTCATCATTTGCTCATTTTTATATTTTTTTAAAGGCGTGTGACAATGTGATACGTGTGACAAACATCTTCCCAAATTCGTAATGAGATATATCTGAGAAATATCTGCATGCTGTTGTCAACAAACAGAAGCACTTCCTGGTTCCTGCATATTTCCGCCAAAATAAAAGCTCCATCAACATTCATAAATGTTAGTATTGTAATTTTACCTGTTCTGTAAAATAAAATAAAAAGTAAGGCAATAATAATGATGAAAATATTACCCTACAACAGCTGTATTAATACATTTACTATAACATTCACCAATAGTGTTCAAATTGGGATCTGTGATATTTTCTAATGTTTTAAAAGAAGTCTCTTCTGCTCAGCAAGGCTGCATTTATTTGTACAGAAAAAAATACACGCCTGATTCAAGAAGGGGGGGTCTCAAAAATAATGTCTGATAGGATGTATAAAATGTTCAGTGTTAAGTAATGTTTTAATTTTTTTTATTTTTTTTGTAAAGCAGGACAAAAGAGTAAAAAGCCGATTTTGGCTATTTAATTTATGCAATAGTGAAAAAAATTGCAAAATAGGCCAACATGAGGGAGAACAATTTTGAAAAACCCGTATTCGGCCAGTGTTTCATTTTGTTCGGCTTCGGCCAAGAGTTTTCATTTCGGTGCATCCCTAGTCAATTGTTTAACAATAACTTCTAATGCAAATCATGCAGATTGTTTCAGAAAGGTGTATGATTTATATATATATATTTTTTTTTTTTGCAACAACTCGAAGTTGAGTAATTAATGGCATAATTTAAATTTTTGGGTGAACTATCTCTTTAATTTGAAAGTGATCAAGTGAACAGATTAACACGGAGTTGCTTGAACTCTCAATATAACAATATTCTAAACATTCTAAAAAGTCACAACATTTTCATTATCAGGCAATAAACATAACAGCGAATAGTTCAATACATGATGCCGATGTTACAGGACGATCACATCCTAATTTATCACAACCAGCACACGTTTTCAAGACTTGGGTTCCTGTTTCTGTTGACCGTGTTCATCCGAGGGATGAGATGCCGTCTTGCACACATCATTAAGTCAACAGTGAGTCCCACTCATTACGTGTTGAAACAGTGTTTGGAATCAGGAAGGACAAACAATAATCATGTCGCCATGTTTGAGAGCAAACACAATTAATAGCTCTCTCGCCATGCTGAAGTGCCCTTCGGGTTAACAAGACGCAGACGAGTGCTGTAGCGCGTTGGCTAGCTGCTTCTTACGCTCGGACAGATTTGAATAATGACGCTACAATTAATTTCAGCTGCATTAGCTTATCTATTCGAAATTTTTCATTGCTCTTCCTCATGCTTTGGCGAAAAAGCCCTTTAGCTCGAGTCATAAACAGCAGATCGATCAACGTAATGGAAGATTCCTGGCTTGATTTATCACTGGGCACGATAAGCTAATCAAAAGACATGTAACTCTGCGTTTAGGCCTCGCATCTCAAAACTAAAAAAAATATGCATTGATTAAAATACAGATTTTTTTCAGTTTATTGTGCTTAGCCTGGCCTTGAAACCCAAAACGCTGACAAAAACCATTAGTGTGAGACTGAAGCTGTCCAGGTGGCTGTCTTCCTCTCTCTGTAGGCTCAAGACAGACCTATAAAATTACATGACGGGCATTCCACGCACTTTAAAGCTAAACAGAAAACCAGTCGCTGTGGTTTCCCCTCTTAACTGACCAGAAAGAGCATCACGTGCATCTTAAAAGGAATCTTAAAGTGGTAAAGTTGCTGCTTTATGAAACCACCTGGTGGTTGAAGGGACAGTTCTGACAGCATTTACCTTCAAGTTGTTCCAAATCTCTGAATTTATTTATTCTGTTGAATATAAAAAAACATTCTGAAGAATTTGGGTAATTAAACAGTTGCTGGCCCCTATGGAAGCTTGTTTCCACCATGGCACAAAAAACAAACCCCCAAAAAAATAATAATTGTGACTTAATCTCAAAATTCTGACTTTTTTCGTAGAATTACACGTTTACAACTCACAATAGCAAGCTATAAAGTCAGAATTGTGTGAAATTAGATTGCAATTACGAGAAATAAAGTCAGAATTGTAAGTTATAATCTCGCAATTCTGACTATTTTTCTCACAATAGGGAGAATCTCACAATTCTCATTTTATTTATCAGAATTGCATATTTATATCACGTAATTCTGACAAATCTCAGAATTGTGTGATAAACGCAACTGAGAGTTATAAAGTCAGCTCACAATTCTATCATTCTTAAATTGCGAGTTTATATCTCACAATAATAACTTTATAACTCAAAATTGCATGTTTATATCTCACAGCTCACTGTTCTGACTTATTTCTCAGAATTTCAAGTTTATATATCACAGTTCTGACTTTATAACATGAAACTGCAAATTCATATAACGCAATTCTGGGGAAAAAAGTCAGAATTGAGAGATGTAAACTCATAATTGTGAGAAAAAAAAGTCTGAACTGAGACAAAGTCACAATTCCCTTTTTTAATTTGTATTCAGTGGCGCAAACAAGTGTCCATAGGTCCCCACTGACTTCCATTGTATAGAAAAAAATACTTTGGAAGTCAACAGGGACCAGAGACTGTTTGGTTAACCACATCCTTCAAAAAAATTAAATAAATAATATTTTTTTGTATTCAGCAGAAGAAATACATACACGTTTGGAAGTGACTTTGTGAGTAAATGGCAGAATTTTCTTTTTTTGGTTGGACTGTCCCTTTAAGCAGCACCTCCAGCACATCCCGATTTTCAACACCTAATGGAGCTACAGAATCCCAGACTTCCTGAAACACTCAAAACAATCTGTGAATAACTCAATGCGATGGCAACAAAGCACTTAGTGGGTCAGTAATAATTCATCCATCAATTAAACTCCGTCTTTCTTTGTTTCCAGTGCTTTTCTTGGGTTTTAAGACACACTACGCCTTTAAATAGAAAAAAAGGAAAAACACAACAGCCGTTTTTCAGCCGTTTTTCTTTTGTTTATTTCTGCCACATGGAAGTGGGTGGAGAAAATGATTGGCCCCATGAAATGAGAAAAAAACCTGGTAACTCCTCACCTAACGGCCTGCTTACACTATATACTACCTGTAAAAGAACACACCATTGGCTTTTGTTTATGTTTTTTTCTCTTGCTAAATAATTCTTTGCCGATCTAATTCAGACCTTTCTCTAGAGGCTGCTGTGCCCATGCAACATCTTTGAAGTGGGTGGAAAGGAAGGGAGAAAATAAACGGCGGGATTGGCCGGAGCCATTGTTAAGGGTGCGCGAGACGGCCACTCCATCTCTTGTTTGAACAAAAAGCAACCCTGTGAGACTTGCGCTCGGTCAAAAAAACTTAATATTGACCAGTTTTATCACTACACAGTAACTCCTCTGAAAGAGCTCCACACTGCGGCTAGAAACACGTTTACAATACGTCCATTAAAGCCTGAAGAGGATAAGAAAAGAGCTTACACGTTTATGAAAATAAAATATATACAGTTTTTGGTACCTCCCGAACACTCAACAGCAAAAAAAAACTAAATTATCTAATAAAGAAACACACCTTTTAAAGAAAAGGCCTATAATTTACATTCATTATCAATATAATTAGCTAATTTTGTCTTGTTTTTAATCTTACGTAATAATTTTTAGTTCATTACTTCCATAATGTAGCATTTAAAAAGTATTTATTGGTTAATATTTCTCCTGCATCATTACTATTTATATTTGTGGTTTACTCAAAATATAACTAACTATTAAAAATGACCCGAATTGAAATCAAATAAAATATTTTACACAAAAATTCTCAATTGAAATAAAGCTAAATTACTAAATAGAAATAAAACAAAACTTACCCTAAATAATTCAATTTGATCCATCGTGGATATATTGTTTGGAAGCTTTGTGACGGTGCTGCTGACAGAACTAATTCAGATTCTCTTCAAAACCTTTGACGCAGAAGAGACAATTGTTGAATAATAGTTGATATTTTTTTTTTCTACACAAAAAGCAGTAAAATTACGGCACTGGCATGGATTATTTTGCTGTGCCCGGGACCCTTGCTGTCTATGGGAGGGTCGGCTCTCGGAATTATAAAAAATCTTCTTTGTGTCCATCTTTGAAGGATTGACAGGAATGGAA
This sequence comes from Ptychobarbus kaznakovi, assembly GCA_027422405.1. NCBI lineage: Eukaryota > Metazoa > Chordata > Actinopteri > Cypriniformes > Cyprinidae > Ptychobarbus > Ptychobarbus kaznakovi. The sequence continues at coordinate 21,645,765 of CM049810.1, read as the reverse complement.
AGAAAAATAATATTATAACATACAAATAATACTGAAACAACACTTTAAAGGATTAAGCACAACACAAAACAACCATCGAGCTGAAAATGAAAATAAATAGAGAAAAATATTTTAAAAAGGAAGAGAGCAGGGAAATAAAGGAAACGGCCTTAAAGAAAAGGTTTGGGAGGTGTACAGCACCTCTTCCTCCCTGAGTAAACGGCGGGTTATGAGCCGCATACGTATTTAATTTGACACTGAAAATAATTAATACAATATTTTACATTTTACAGTATTATAAACATACAATTAAAAAGTAATATTTTTTTTTTTATAAAAAATGTAAAACATTTATTAAAAGCATTTAAGCTAGGATGCTGAAATAGGATATGGCTTAGTTAGGAAATGCAGTAATACGTTCTTAATGTATCTGGCAGCATTCAGGAAATTTGTGAGAATTTAATGCAAATAGACGGCGTACTTGTGTGAAAGCGAGTAAGTGTGTGTATGTGTGTGTGTGTGTGTGTGTGCCATCCTTCCTGTCAGATTAAAAGGTCAATGTGTTTAGCTTTTCTGCGAGTCTTTGGCTTCAACATTATACTGACACAAAAGCCTGAGTGACCGCCAGAAAGGTTTTACATGAGAGAGAGAGAGAAACAGAGAAAAACGGGCCTCTTTTTCAAAGAAAAGCTCAAAGTGAACAACATCAGATCTCTGAGAGAGAGTCCTTTCGTTGTTAAAGCATATGCTAGTCAGACACGACTGTGTGGAAACTGCTTAACATTCATTTATACAAAAAAATCTCATCAACTCTCTCTTAGGTCCAAGGGCAAACCTTTACATGAAACTCTCACTTACTCGTATCCAAACATTAAAGGCCATTGGCCCCGTTAATAACTGTTATTATAGCGACGGAAGTGTGATTGTTGATTATTAGCACTTGAGTCACTCTGAGTAGCAATCTCACTGCGCTCATATTTCCACAGAACAGGTGCTCCCTCGACATGAGGCCTATTTTTGGGGCCTGACCAGTGGCCCTGGTGCTCTATAACACTTCACTTACACACAACTCATTCAGCACTTCCCAAACACATGTTCCCTAAATCCCTGAATGTCTGTACCAATTATAAAAAGAGATACCTCAGATTGTTCCTTCATGACGGCTTGAGATGTGTTCAAACCTGTTTTTCCATAGTTTGAAGCTAAATAAATAAAATGTGTAACATTTTCACTAACTGTGGGAAAAATGAACAGTGCAACTTGGGCAGTCCGATTCACAATTGAACGTATCTTAAGAGTGATTCTCTGAATGAAAGACTCGCACGCTTACAAGCTATTGATTTGAATCAGTCAAACAAATGACTTGAATCCACCCTAGCATTTCCTGATATATAATCTATAACACACTGAAGTGCAAATTATCAACTTCCAGCCAATATATCAATAATTTATCATTATACTATGATACAATTGGTATATTGTATTTGATATTGATAATTATAATTATTTAATACTGCTACTTATATTAATGTTGATAATGATAACAATGATTATTATTACTACATAATAATTATTATTATTATTACAGACTCATGTGATTTGAAAGTATTTTAGTTTCATTTTATTCAAATAAAAAAAAAAAAATTCCAACATTTCCGGAATTTGGGTTGCATTTTTAATTGTTTATTTTGTTTTATTTGCTGTAGAATGAATGATACAATCCTTTATATTTCAGCAAAAGTTGCTTTGCAATATTTCTTAAAAATGTAGAATCACCATTTAATTGAAGAATCAAATTCTGGTTTACAAAATATATATCACGAGGTGAAAAAAAAAATCATATTTCATTTTGGATATTCATCATGGATCAATGAATCACACATGAAAATACTGTGGTATATGAATTTGACTATTGTTTAAATCCAAGTACCATGTTATTCCAAATCTGTTTTGTGTACTTTGGCACCACCACTGTTCTTTTCTAAAGCCTTTGTGTTTATCTATCAAAGCCCCGAGCTACACGTGGGATAAACCCCATTTTTTGGGATGAAATGGCCTGCTGGAGGGAAATAAAAAAACACGAACCAACCACGGAGGATTTCACCTCCTCTCATCTGACCCACTTCTTTCAGAGTGTCATTCGAGAATGTTCTGGTAGCTCTTTAGCCGCTCAGTGGGCACACGCGTGCTTCTCTCTGTATCACATATTAGCCCGCAACACCAGAGAACGGCCGGCAGTAATGAAGCCATTGTCCTGAGGTCCAGAGAGGCACAACAGGACTCTAGTGTCTGCGGCCAGCCATCCTGTCTGCTCGTCTTAGATCACCGTGTGCGTGTGTGCGTACCATGGCACCACCTGAGGGAAGTGCTCAGTGGAGCATTAACCCTTCAGGACAGACACTGACGGGCCGGGGAGGTTTTAAGCTCATTAATTGCATCCGACCCCCTCCTCGCCACACACAGACGCAAGATGCACATGGACAAACACACACACACACATGCAGCAGACCACTAAAACAGAAGTACAATAAGAAGAGGGACCACCACGGGTTGCCTCAAAGGCATGCAGGCCTGCAGACGCCCTCCCCCGACATCCATCTTTCTTCACCTCCCCACCCAGGGAGATGATCTCGTCTGGGCGGCCCGTCCTCGGCTAGGCATTGGGACAAATTGTTAGCGACAGAGGTAAGGTAGAAATGGGAGCCGCAGGGGGGCTTGTGAATTTCCTTGAAATCAACCCTGACCCCCTTTCTGAAGCACACCCAGCCCCCCACACGATCACGGTGTCTTATCTATCATTCAGCGCTGGGCTATCAATGTGTTAAACACATGCAGTGACCTGACTGCAAATGCTCTGATCCTATCAGTCATGTGACCGGCGTGAGACAACGGCTGCATGAAGAACAGGTTTGATGGCAAGATATTTAATCTCACCATCAATATACTACATACTGAATATTTCACTCAGATTTTCCATTCAATGTTTCATTTGTGGTGTTTTGTGAACTGTCATGACCATCATTGAATGTGATGTGTTAAGGAGACTAGTTATCATGACATTTTAAAACAGCAATTAAGACAAAATGCTTACTAGAATTACTAGTGTAGTTTGATTAACAAATGAACAAATCTTAAGAGACGATTCTTTTAATAAGACATTTATGCAGACTCAGAAAAAGCTAATTGTACGAGGAGATTATTTGAATGAATCACTCAAAAAGAATCATAAATCTACTAAGATGATTCTTCTAATTAGACTTAAAAAAAACTCAAACAAGTATATTGAATAAGCTGATTCGTTAAATGAATCACTCAGAAAGATTCACAGATCTAATAAGATGATTCGTCTAATAATACATTCAAAAAGACTCAGAAGATAAAAAAACTGCATAAGTGATTCATTCTTTAAATGAATCACTCAAAAAACTCTATAACAAATCTGATAAACAAATCTTAAGACTCTTTTAAAATAAGATGAAAACAAGCAAATTACATGAGTCAATTCTTTAAATGAATCACTCGGAAAAAACTTCTGATAAATTATTTAAAAACAAAAATAGCTATCGATTTCAATCAGTTTAACAAATCATATATTCTTTTAATGAATCAAATAAACAACCGAGTCAAAACTTTTAACAAATCACCCAAAAAACAAAGAGCTATTGATTTGAATCAGTTTAATGAATCATATCATTACTAGTGTAGTTTGATTCACAAACAAACGTGTTATGAGTCATTTCATTGAACGAATCTCTCAAAAACTCACAAATGAACAAATCTAACAAGTCAATTCTCATAATGATTCATTCAAAAATACATGAAATCAATCATTTAATAACTCACAGTTGGCGAACTATAATCTCTTTAAGCGAATCACAAATGAGCATTACTTCACTTGAAATGAACCAAGAACTGTCATTATGGATAATGTTTGTGAGACTTTTACTATTTTTTGTTAAAAATCATCAGTTACAGAGAGACATACATAATGAAATATACAAATTAAAATATATATATTTATCTTGTTTTAGTTTAAAACAATTCTGCAAGAAATACTGGTACAGACTAGCAATTCTTGAGTTTTATGAACAGAGCTAGCTTTGCAACCTGCATTTTTCCTTAATTTCTCAGACATGACAGGGAGCGATGCATTTGTGTGGATTCATAGTGTTGAAAATGCATTTTCCCCTCACGGGGGGCTTTCAATAATTTAATGAGGAGATTTTCGCTCTCTGTGCTTCCCTTCCCAGTTTTATTCCGGGACCCAGGAGATGCCACGCAAGGTCAAGTCTAAACGGGCACACTTCAACCATGCAACAAAGCCCAGGACACTCCCAGGCTTTACGGCCTAATCCTGCTCTAGACGCCCCAGAGGATTCTGGGAGAACTCGAAGAACCTTCCTCACGACAATACGGCAAACGTTCTAATCTAATCTCAAAGCGGGAGAGAAAGAGAGACAGAGGGGAAAGACAGCGACAGGAGCGAGATGAATGAAAACAAGTCTCTCTCTTGGGAGAGTGACAGTTTTTGCGTTTTCCGTCTCCTTGGTAACAGAATAATAATTGATTTACCGCCCAAGAACCAGCCTCCCATATCAGATTTCCTGCCCTTGAGAACGATTGTGTCATATTTTAAACAACAGCCTGTGATTTCAGAAACCTGAAAATGATTTACTTGTGCTGCAATGTTTACTATATAACTCGCCACAAATAAACACGCACGTGACTTTCACCAGACTGGACGAACGATCATATTAGGAGCTTCAGGCTAAGATTTCTGCTGTGAAGCCGGGCCATACACTTCAGAGCTGTAAGGGAAGCTTAAACTCTGGCGATCGATACGATTGATCAAGATATTTTCCAATCTGTCTTTTATAATTGGGAGAGGATATACCGCCCGTCAGAAACAGATTAATAAAAGAAAGACTTATGAGACGAGAGAGGTGAGAACAGACTCAAACAGTATTACGGCGCAGCCCGTTTCGAATGTGCTGACCAAACAGGACATATGCATTTTAATAATCCGGCAGAAAGAGAAAAATACATTATCAATTCAAATGTGCTCAAATGCCCATTCAGTCGGTTAGCATGCACTACATTTAATTCCGCTCCTTTTAACAATAGGCTGAATGGATTCTGCATGCTGGCACCTATCTAGAGCCCGTTTCACCGGCAGACGCAAAGGCGCTAATTGAGAACACAGCTCCTTTCTGTATCGGAGTGACACTGCTGATTCAACTATTTACCAAATGAGACGGTAGAAACGCACGCTGTGTAGCTGAGAGCTTAGAGGACTTCATTTTTCCACGCTGGCACCAGGTTTGGCTGCGTGCCGAAAGGAGGAACGACGGTACAATTCAACGAAGACCTACACAGGTGTCCAAGTTCTCCCGGGACCTGATCTAGTAGGTGAACTCTTTCAAGGACATGTCTACGTCCTATTTCTCCCCCAAAATCAAAGGAAACAAAAGAGTTATTAGCCTATTTTTAAAGACTATTGAGATATTTCACATTGCAAAATATTTAGATTTTTCATATTGCAACATTAACGAGAATAAAACATTATTTTACTTATTGGAATTATTTCAGTTGTGATGCATTTATCATGGTGGTATTAATATTTCATTTCATTTTTAAATAAATTATTTAAATATTAAAAATGTATTTCAATTTCACTTTATTATGTAAAGAAAATTATCACAATTCAATATAAATTTCAAAATAATAATAATAAACTCAAATGTAAAATGGTTACACACATTTTTTTTCTTTCTATTTTGGAGTCGTATGTGATCTGGACATGTTTTCATCAAATTCACCCCATTAAGAAACCAGGCTCACCTGAGCTCATCCAACTCAGACACTGTTCTTCGCTTTCACATCCACCTTTTCACTCCATTTGGAGGCCCGGCTGTGACACGTTTAATATTCCTTTGACATTTCTGTCTGATTTTTATTAGTTTCCTTCATCTTTATACCGTCGCTCTGGCCTTTTGTGAGGGTCAATGTGGATTCCAGACCCTCCATCACTCCATCAAGATGGAGAGGAGAGAAGGTGCACAGGGCAGAGGGGCTCAAGGGAACTGTAAATGTCTGCAGCGTGAGGCAGCGCTCCTGGGGTAAGTCAATCCTGAGGTCGGCTGGTGGCGGATGGGGATGGGACTGGGGGGAGGAGGGGCGGTAACTGGATTTGGTGAAGCATGCAAAATTCACACTAGTCTGTAATCAGAAACACGGCATGATGGAAGGAAGGTGTCTCAAATGTCAAAAATAGAAACAGAGAGTCATTTCATTCTTTTGTTGAATTCTGAACTGGATATATGGCCAACCAAAGCCTGAGAAAATGTGCACTTGAAAGAAAATCATGTTCTGAAGAGCAGCTCTTTGGATAAACAAGATCAGATCCTGTCAATTTGGAGATTAAACAATTAACATTTAAATGGACATCAAACATTTAACTTGAATTAGGGACCAGGATATCATAGAAACTACTGAATTTGATCAGCAAGTAAACACCAAGCAACATGTTAAAAGCACTCGGAACACCTAAGCAACCCACATAGCTATGGGCTAAAAGCCAGTCAGAACATCTTAGCAACAACATAGCAACGTTATAAAAAGGCACTCGGAACCCCTAAGCAACCACATAGCAACATTCTAAAAAACATGTTCATACCGTTAGCCTAAATCCGATTTTGTGCATATTGGGATGGAATCTGATTTGAATACCTGACTGTCCACAACAGCATATTGCAACTATTTGTGTGTCCTCTTTCATTTTTATGGAATGTGCATTGGTTTCTATGGTAATGTCATTGCGTTGTTGTGCCTACCTATGCTAAATACAACAGTAACAGTTTGCAATACAGATGTTGTCTTATGACATGAAAACATGTTGCCGTCACGGTTGCACTGTATTATTATATTTCGTCTTGTGAGGCAGCGGTAGAAACACAGGAAGCTGGAATGTGCAGCTTTATTCCGTGCTGCCATCTCCGTTACTTTCAAAACTCAAAGAGGTATGTATACTAGCAGTATACTGCTATCGCTTGCACTTCGCAATGACACAAGCTTGTTTCTGCAAAGACGATCAGCATGTTTTCTGCAAAACATGTCCAAGGTGTCTAATGTGTTTACATTTTACTTAGTGTGAAGAAGTGAAAAAACTACTCTAAATCTGATCTGACCAGTCAGAATGAAATGGATTTCCAGAAATGCGATTTGAATAGAATTCCAAACCACATATGAATGTAGTCCGAAACAGATTAGCACAAATCGGTTGTTATGTAGTTCGCTGCCATTCAGACTAATATGATAGGATTTCAATCGGTTTTGCACAATCGGATTTTCGCTCATTGCCAATCCTCCCTATACGCAGAATACGCAAGCTGCGTCTTGCTCTCAAAGATGATTTCATACTTTGGTTTTTGAATTTCTATCATGAATGATAATTTATTGTAATGCGGTGCTGTCGCCCTTTCTACGTAAAAATTTGTCAAATCATGTAACGTGAATTTCGTAAAATCTCTTGCTCGAGACCAAAAAAAAAAACGAGTTGAAAGCTAAAGCGAACGCGATTTAGATTCACAGTTTTGCTTAGGGCCCCAGAAGTCTAGGATCGGCTCTGTCATTAGCAACCATATAGCACCAGGTTGAGAATTCGAATTGATTAGTTTTGCCGATTAATCGGCACAATAGTCATTAAACTAGAGGTTGAGAATTCATATTGACTAGTTTTGCCAAGTAGTTGGCACAATAGTCGATTAAACTACAAGTCGAAAATTCGGATTAATTAGTTTTGCCACTTAATTGGAACTGATGGTCGATTAAACTCTGGACTCTTGGTAGTACCTAGAATAGCAAAGTCCACTAAAGGAGGTAGAACTTTTTCATATTTGGCTCCCAAACTCTGGAATAGCCTTCCTGATAATGTTCGGGGTTCAGACACACTCTCTCTGTTTAAATCTAGATTAAAGACATCTCTTTAGCCAAGCATTCATATAATGCATCTCATAATCTTGTACTGCAGTTATATCTGATCAAACATGCACATTATTATGCTTTAGCTTGGGTTGAACAAATCATTTTAGCTTGGATGGAACAACAGCTACGCTAATTATGTCTCTATTTGTTTCTCTGTTTCTGCCACAAGCTTCAGTCTGGATCCAACCCTTAAATGATCCGAGATGACCGAACACCTGAGAAGAGATGATGCCAACCCCTCAGACAATATACAGAATTAACCAAATTTTGCCATAAGTTAAATATATTAAGTTTCTGCAATATATAAATCTATTGTAGAAACTTAATTTCCTGAAAAGCTGCTTTGCAACGATTGTATCGTGAAAAGCGCTATACAAATAATCTTGACTTGAATTAAATTAAACTAGAGGTTGAAAATACAGACTGAATAGTTTTGCCAATTAATCAGCACCGATAGTCGATTCAACTAGAGGCTTGAGAATTCGGATTGATTAGTTTTGCTGATTAAACCGCACCGATAGTCAACAAATGTGCCAAGTTTCCACTCAGTTTGTCATTAAAGTACATAGAGAGCTACAATATAGCATGCTATCTTTTCAACCACACATCATTATTTATGTGTTACAGACATTTAAATAGCAGAAGTACAAGGAAATAGGGATGCACCGAATGTTCACCAACCAAAAATAGCAAAAAAAAAAAAATTATTTCAGTGTTCGGTCGAATAAGCGAGAAGACTGAATAAATTGTACCGAACAATGACGTGACACGATCAAATAGAGGCGTGCACTAATGCAGCAGACGTGTCTGCAGTGTGGAAGCATTTAAAACTGTACGAGAAAGAACTACAAAAGGTCCAAAAAATGTGCTTTGTTGGTATAATGTCTGATAGAATGTAAAAAAAAATGTTAAGTGTTCAGTAAATATTTTTAAATAGTTGTTTTGTAATAGATTTTTTTATTAAAAGCACTTTTTGGCTATTTAATTAATGCAATGGTGAAAAAAAATAGCAAACTAGGCCTACATGGGGGAACAAATGCGAAACTCTTCGGCCCAGAAGTTTCACTTTGTTCGGCTTCAGCTTCGACCAAGAAATTTCATTTCGGTGCATCCCTAAGATGTACTGGGATAAAAGTTTATAGATTGGGTATAAACACTTATTGTCTGCAGTAGCGATCAAAATGAAAGTATCTTAACACTTGTATTATAAACGACAACCCGTTTAAAAAGTATTTGTCATTTAATCATTCATTCAGGAGATTCCAACAGTGAAAGAAATCTTTATGAAGTGAGACACTGACTCCATTTAATTTTTATTTTGTTCAAATGAATATATATTTTTAAAAGACTTTTTGTCAGAACTACTAGTAAATTACGTTATTTTGTTTAGTTTTCTAATCTTTTTTTTTCAGAATCGTGATCTCCAATTTATATTAAAAAAAATTGTGATTCTCAATTTATCCAGAATCGTGCAGCTCTAGTTTACGTGTTGTTATTACTGCATATAATTCATTAAAATAGAAGTGTAATTTCATAAAGTACAAGTTCATTTCAAAATGCACCATTTTTTGCATTTTGTGTTTTTCGGTTGAATAAAAGACAATTTTCCCCTATATATATTTCATCATTGAGGATTTAAAAAAAGAAGTAAAAAAATCTCATCTTGTTCCCGTGAACTCAGTCTCGTCTCGTGGGATAAGTGTCTCTTCTAATAGGAGCAAATAAATTGTGAAAGTGTTATAATGCAAATAGTGCATAAATAAAATGTTATGACATCACAAAGGCATCACTTCCAAGCTACATGCTATTACAGCTATTGTGTTTTTATAGGTCCTTCGGTTCATCGTTCGCCTCTTTGACAGCTTGAACATTCCACTGATAAGGCTGTTTAGGTTAGCAGGACGTTTAATTTAAGATCTGTCTGGGATGGCTATGAAACATTTCCACAGTGAAGTGTAGCAGACTCTGATCCACTGACATGTGTTCATTGATACATCTGTTCCCCAGCTCCAGTACACAAACCATGTGGCCATAAAAGATCACGCTAGCACACTCAAGGCCGCTTAAAACAACCTTCTGGAAGCAACACAAACACTTCAGGAAGGACTATGTCTGAGTGCCTCAACGACACGCCGGTGATGGAAAACAAACATGCCGTCATGTTAACAGCTTTACAAGTCACACGGCGGTCCTGTCTTCAGTCTCTCGCCTCAAATGAGACGCTCTCAGACAGACGTCTACAACCTCACGTTGTGAGATGTCTGTTTGAACATCCTGATTGTTTTGCTGAGGACAGAACAGATTTAAAGGTATATTCGAAGTTGTATACATAAGTGTTATCTTTTACCACAACTACCATCGACTTGATTAAAATGTCATAAATAAAATTTAGAATAATAAATGTGTCTTTTTTTATTTGAATAAATAAATAATACTATGTATCCACCTTTTTCTTCAACGCGGAAGTAAGCCTATAGTGAGACTTCCGGTTCATTAGCAGCTATAGGTAAATAACGAGGAGAATAACAACATGCAGTAAACGGTAAAACTGTTTGCACTACAAACCAGTGTGTTCATAATTAAGATAATACATTCAAATAATATGATAAGACACACTAATTTTCAATATGAAGCAGCAAAACTAACTGTTTTGTACAGCTAAAAATAGCTGGATGCGGATGAGACCGGAAGCTAGACCCATAGAATTTACAAATGGCCACGCCCATTTTTACGGCAAGAAAAATGTGGATAAATTCAATAAATAATTCAGGAATTATTTAATAAATGTTTTTTATTTAAGTAATGAAATATTTCTTAAAATTCTGTACTGAGTACTGCATTATTTTATTTCATTATTTAAATGCATATGTCCTGTTTGCATTGTTGAGTGCTGCATTATTTTATCAACAAATTAATTAATTAAAATGCATAACAATAAATGTATACGTTTTTTTTGTTTATTGTACTTGAATTTACTAATTATTTCATATTTATATAATGCTTAATATTATTTATTATTTGTATTATCAAAAAAATGATCAATTCAATAAATATTTTAATTATTTAATAAATAATTATCAATTAAAATATTAAATGATTTATGAAAATTCTGTACTATTGTGTCTGAAGTAAAAAAAATGCATTGTTTAGATGCTGTAAAAATGAATGAGCATTATAACAAGTACAGCGTGAAAATGATTTATGTGACATTATATTACAATATAATTTTTTTTTACACTTTTACAATTTTACACAAGAGTTTCTTGAGATTAACTTTTAGTAGGTGACTTATTTTTGCCCCTAAAAGCAACAATAGTGGAATTGAGCATTCACAACAAAATACCTAATATCATCCGATTCTAATAAATCAAACTATTATCTAATATCGCCCAATATATTGTGTATTCTTACTCAAAACGCTTATGCAAATGTGCTTATCATGCCCTATATTCATCTGATTGTTCCACTATTTTAAAACTGACATTGTTTCACTGCATGACTATTTTTAACTTGCATTGGTGTCTTAAAATATTATGCTCCTGATGTGAAATGCTGAAAATATATCAAGACGTGTGGGAACGGCTAAAGATATTTGTCTAGAAAATATTTATATAGACTAACGACCAAAAAAATGTCCAACAAAGCAAGAATATGTCCTGTGTGAAAGCACCCTGAACAGTGAGATCATACGCAATATTTAGAATATGATGAACAGAACAATACAGGCACACCATCATCATAATAAACGGCAGATGAACTTATAAATACCTAACATCTATAGGCGCGGTGGCGGGTGCCCGTTAGTGCGAGACGGAGATGAGAAAGAGGGGGTTGGGGGTGAACTGATGGCTTCCTCCTCAGGGAAGTGGTGCCTGAGAATGCACTCTCAGGGAGTGCCAGTCAGTCAAGCCTGATTAAACTCTGGGATGATGGGGGGGGAACCAGAAGAGAGAGAGAGACATACACTATATGATGCTGTTTATAGCCGATCTGAGAGCGAGAGGGGAACATCACCCCCTGCATACCTCACAGTAGCATCTGCCACATCGCCTCAAAACAAACCATAACTAACAATCAGTAATTACTGTGCGAAGAAATGCCAAACAATCGGCCAACCGTAGCGAGAACTGCAACGCTTTTATCCCTGACATCTGCATATCAGAACACGTCACAGCAAAGAACTCTTCTGTGGTTCGATTGAAACTTTCACATGAAATCGTGCAATTAAAAGGCCCAAGGTCATACTTCACTCTTTCCCACCTTTGATGACATTTTTTTAATTATTACACAATGCTTCTCTACCATTGACAAGTTAAGCGATCTGCGTTTTCACTGCTATACCGTATTACAGTGAAATAGTACAGTATTATATAGGCTACTATATTTTACGAGTTTTTTAAAGCCCCTCGTATAAAGCTTGTCACATGTTTAGAACAAAGTGTATTATGCACTTTCTCCGCAGCAGTTCAGTCTGTGTCCTCCTCCCTATAGATATAGATATAAAAATATATCGATATATCGTACAAACTCGATATACCGCCCAGCCCTATAATGTGCACACCTTTTACTAAAACGAGGGAATGATTTGATTGGCAACTTGAAAATAACACTTTGGCAAGGAAAGAGTTAGGAGGCAAAGTTGAACTAGAAGCCATGTGAGTAAATACACAATTACGGCACTGGCAAACACAAGAGGCCGTGTGTCAGGGTGCCGTCACAGCCGTTAAGCCACGAAAAAGACACCGACGATGTCCCCATGCGCTTGCGCACACAGAATCTGGTCAGCTCAGATAAAAGCCCACCAGTAGTTGGTACAGGGGCCAATGCCAGCTAAAGCTAGTCAGTAAACAATAGGTCAGAATCTCAGCGCAACAGAACAGGAATAACCACTCGGCTGTTTTGATTAAGTACGACTTGAGTTTGTCTGCAAAAGTCATTAAGAGTCTGAATGGGTGCCAAAGGAGAAGCGAAGATGCTCGAAATTCACTAATGGCGCATGCACCAATTTCCGTTCCGCCCATGTGCACAAATATGTCTGCTCACGTTAAACATACACTTTGTATTTAGCTGGTGGGGGATGCAAAATACCTATTGTTATGACCTGACTCAAAGGATGCTCAGATATACAGTGCAAACTGCCATTCATAGGCATGTTATTGAAAACAGGCACAATTCATTTACAAATCCATCTAGGGAGACAATCGCGACGGCATCCGTCACTTCCTGGCACCGCCGATGCTAAACACCTCGGAAAGCGCGAAAGCACAGTTCGAGAGTAATTAATTATCTTTCGGGGGAAGGAAGTCATTGTCACTCAACACGGATTTCAATACAGCCACAAACGAGGCACAGCCACCAAATACAGCTGGCAAGATGAGCACGGTCGCATCTGGAGAAGATGAGCGTGCATGACTGACTGATTCGGTTTATTCATTTCTTTCTGATTTTGGATGGATGAAATCTTGCTCACACAAAGTCCTTGAGAAAGCTTTGGAAGCATATCAAAATCCGACAGCCTCACAATTGTTATATTTTTGATAATGGGTTGCACTTTAAACTTATCAGAGTAAACAGCAGTGTTTCAAAAATCACATAAAATTAAAACATTTTCAATTGAATTAATTGCAAATAAAAATGAAAAAGTTTAGTTTAAAAAGCCCATTCAAATTCAGACAGCATATATTTCCTATTTTTTATTGCAAATGAATAAAGAAGTTGTATAATTATCTTTGATAATAACGTATAATAATTAAGACTGTAGGTTAAATTTAAAAATTGATTGATTAAGATGCTATGGCAAAAATAATATACATTCCAATCAATCAAAATAATTTCATGAACTGAAAATCGTATCTACCTCATGAGACAGACAGACAGACAGATGTAAATATACATACTATAACATCTTTAAAAACTTTGCTAAGGGTTTATACCAGTTCATAAACAGGGCAAACGAGAACAACTTCATTAAGCAGGTTTTATGCGACCGCTATTAACGAAGGCAAAGGAAAAGACTCAGCCTTTGTGTGCCCTGTCACTCGGCAGTATTATGCTCTATTGAGAAGCTTTTCCTGCCTTCCACTTCCTGCAAGACAATACAGTGAACAATGTCCCGTAATCATAGAATTAGAGTGCAACACAAGACATAAGTGTTAGTCTGCATCGTTTAACAGAGTCATTTTCCAGTTCTATCTCTCAGAAGATGATCAAAAGCAATCAATTTCCATAAAGTTTTTCCCTGCAAGGATGTATTTCTTGCTCGTTTGCTCTTAATTTGTTTCTCAATCCGTAATTCTCTCAGATGGCTAAATGTGGTGAAAGAGGGTGGTGCTGGGACATAAATGATTTGCTTGTGGTTTTGACAGAGAGACTTTAAATAGATGCTTACAGATGACTCAAGAGCTGCTGAGATTCTGAGGCTACTCTCCAAAACAAAAGTTGTATAACAATATATGTTATAATTATATATACTTATAAAAACGACTATATCAGAGTTATACAGTATAAGCTTTTTCCAGCACTTGTCCAAATTGCTGAAATTGGAAACAAATAAACTACTAGTGAAAAGAAATTTATCATTTTTTTCCCAATTCAATAAGTGCACTTGTCTTCTATGCAAGGATATGAAAAATAATTACTCATCTTGCATTATAGTGCCCAAAATAAAATCTAAAGTAATGTGTGTGTGTATATATATATATATATTAAAAACAAAAATAAATAAAATATAATATAATGAATTTTTTTTGGGAAAATATACTTAGTAAATTATCAAATGTTTAATTATAATAAGAATGTTTTTTTAATACTCAGTGCTCAATTATCTTGAATAAGTAAATATCATCAGATGTTTAAATGAATTGTATCAGACTCTTTAATATTTAATAATTATTTGCACAATAAATATCTACAATGTTAATCATTTTACAGTACTAATTTAAATTCCATAATAAATAACATCTGCAAATTATTTCACTTGCAACGTGCCACATTTCTGGGTAAAAACAGGATAATCAGTGAACTCATTAACTAAGAGTTTACTCTCCTAATTAGCTGCTTATTAATAATTAGTAAGGTAGTTTAGGTATTGAGTCGGGTTAAGGATCTAGAATTTGCAGAATAAAACATTAATATGAGCTTTATAAGGACTAGTAAACAGGAAACATGTTAGTAATATGCATCCTAATACGCTACTAGCTAATAGTGAAAACTGGTCTTTAAAATAAAGTGTTACCAAACTGTTAAATAAAATAACTTACACTGCTGTTCACAATCACATTTTATTATTAGACGATGTTATGTCAACTTGTGTGTGCAGCCAGCATCCATAAAAAAGTCAAGTGAATGACACAGAACACAAAAATATTTATATCGCTCCTGTCTGCACATCATCTGTTGTGAAAGATCAATTAAAGGTGTCAGTTGCAGAGATCCAGTGTAACTTTAGCAGCCGCTACAGAGTTTCCAGCGCCTCCCTCCATCTCAATCTCTCTCTCTTCTCACTCCTGCCTCTTCCTGGAGGAATGACCTAGTTCCAGGTGCCTGGCTCTGACACGCAGTGCGAAAAAATCCACTTTCGCTCGCTCCCTCCCACCGCTGCGCTCCTCAGATACGAGTCCCACAGTTCTTCAGCCCTGACATCAAACATCAGGCCGGGGCGCTTCTCTCCAGCCCAACAAAATGGAGGAGAAGCACTTTCCCCCGAGAGCAAACACACCCCGGCCAAACGTTCAGCTTAGCTCACGACGCGGATTCTTTCTCTCACCTTTTTTGAAACCCATCTCGCGCTCTCGGTTAAAACTGAGGGTCATATTTAGCACTGGAAATCTCAGGATCTGGAATCCGGAGCGCTTTTTACCTCAGAAAAGCCGCCGAGTCTGGCTGCCGCTGTGACCAATGCATTTGGAAGCTGAAAATGTGATACAAAGAATACAGAATTAAATATTTCCAGCAAACCCATTTACGATATTCATATCTGCACCTCTGAAAGGAAAAGGGCCTCTGTCGGAATCGACGTGAAATGCGACACGGCGACTCGCTTTGTTTTCGTCTGCGGGTTATTTAGCGAATTGTTTTCTCTGGGCTTGCTAAAGCATATTTACATGAAGCGTTTTCCTGTTTGCTGTTCAAATAAAGGTTCTGCCGTGGTCATCCAAGACTGAATTGGATGAGGCTGCTGTCGAACGGGGGCAGAGCGGAGTGACGCGTCTTTCCACCATCTGTCTCTTCCAGTTATTTTACGGCCTCAGATTTGATCCCCTGAGTTGGCCAAAGCTAATTACATTGGACAAACCATATCCATATCTAAATACTCACAGCGGATTGCTTTCCATTATTGGCATGCCAGACAGGCAGAAAAGCTTCTATCAACACAGAGGGAAAGGGAAAAGCGTAAACAACCCGGATTTCCAACCTGCACATGCGGATGCCGGAAAGGCCAAACTGCTGTCGTCCTGACTCGAGACACACGGAGGACCGCTAAATGTAAAACGGCTGACTGTATGTAAACAGCTCCCAAACCTTTAAATGATTTTCCATCATTTTAGATTACTGGATAAATATTTTAAAACTAATTTAGTAACAAAGTAAATTTTTTATATATATAATTTTTTGTATTAAATAAATATAAAATATAATAAAAGAAATATGAAAGAAATGTGGCAATTAAAAACAATAATATATGTTTAATATATAAATTCATAAATATAACATTTAAAAATTATATATAATATAATATAATTAGTGCTGTCAAACGATTAATCGGAATTAATCGCATCCAAAATAAAAGTTTTTGTTTACAGAATATATGTATATATAAATGTAAAAAAATATGTTATGTTTATATATTCAATATATCTATATATAACAAATTATATGAATATAGATATATACATTTAAATGCATATAAATATTTTCTAAATATAATCTGTATGTGTGTGTCTTTATATATATACACATAATAAATATACAGAGTACACACACGTATATTCTGTAAACAAAAACTTTTATTTTGGATGCGATTAATCATGATTATTTGATTGACAGCACTAAATATAATATAAGGATATACAAACAAAATAGGGATGTAACGATTACCGGTTTGATGATAAATCATGATAAAATTCTCGTTTCATTTTTTAATGATCATTAAAACCGTATATAAATAAATACTCCAGCATAAAGCCCAGTTTTCAGTAACAGTGTCGCGTGCGCTCAGCAGCAGAGTAGTTTCGTTTTGAGTGAAAATAGAGCGGAAAAGCTGGGAGGTTTTAAAAGAGTGCTGAGGGAATTATACACATGAATATATGAATGAATTAATTATATGAATGTACCTCTGAAGGTTCTGACTGTCTTCAGAAACGATTCGATGGCATTTTGTTTTCATCTCCGCTCCATGTAATACCTAAAGAAGTGTTCTTAATCACAAAACGGCTTTGTTCACGGGAAACCGCTGTAATTCAGCTTCTCCATATAAAGCGCCACCTGCTGTCAGAGACTGGATTTACAGAGACTCATTGCCTGTGTGCCGTTTCTGTCTGGCCAAAAACTGACCGAATTTGCATGCTCTGCTGTACATTTAGACCGGTTGAGGAAAAACAAGCGTATGTGGATTCTACACATTTAAAAAGTAATCTAGAACTATTTATGGAGCAGATAAAATACATATAATCATTTATTAATCAATTATCATTTTGACTTAACCCTTTTCTTTATTTAAAGGCTGAAATGTGAGGGTTACCTTCGTATGAATCTTTATCAAAGCTTTATTTGAACATTTACATTAAATATTTGAGTATGCTATTAAACTGTTGTCAGTCAAATTGTCATTTAAAATCCAGACATCATTGGTAATGTTATTGTTTTAGTGATTATGCAAACAAAGTCATTTTATTTGTTGTTTGTTGATTTTTTATATATAGAAAACTTGGTGAAGTGATTTATGTGTCGGTACTTTTTGAACAGCTCCAGCACATTTTAACAATACCGTGATAATACTGATCACCGTGATCATTTTGGCCACTATAACCGTGATAAGAAATTTTCATACCGTTACATCGCTAAAACAAAATTAATTAAATGATATAACAATAAATAAGGCAGAAATATTACTCATATTGGTTGATTGTGATATATATGTAACGATTCATCTGGATACAATGTATGACGATACGATTCGATGCCACGGATATCTCACCTTTATTTTGGCACTGCACAAAATGTCCGTCTATGCATTACCACAACATTCTCGCACGTATCAGGACTCGATATAAGGACTACCCGAAAGCACAAGGCGAGCATTTAAAACGCTCGTAACAGTCTTCATTAAGTTTTCCACGCACTGCACGCACACACAACTGAAGTCAGCCGCGTCAACTCCGCGCGAATACTGAGCATGGATGAATAAATACAGAATGCATGTTTTGGCTAATACTTGTAAACAGTAGGTTAAGAAAAGCATGTCTTAATGTAAACAGTGGAGAAAAAAGGCATGTGTATCAGTAATTAAATCTGCGCTTTCATTAAAGTACTAATAATAAATCTAATAAATACAAGTGCTCACTGCTCCTGACTAAATAACCTTTGTAACATTATTCATTTCATTTATACAGTGAAGAACTACATTTGATTATTATATTTCTGTATACCTGAAAATATATTAGAAGCTGAAAAACCTGAAAATCACTGTTTATTGAACTTGTGTCTGTCTTCTATTGTATTTATTTTCTTATTGCTTGTAATTTGGTTATCTATAAAAAATATTTTAGCAGCATTTTTATTTATGTTCAAGTTATTACTCGATATATCGATCGATATACTCCTGTAAATCGAATCTGTAAAATGTTTTGAGGAATCTGCAAATATATATGAGAATCGATATATCGAATTATTTACACACAATTAATTGATTAAAAAATAAAGAATATTATTTATATTTATTACTTTTTTGAAAAATACTAATGTTTAAAACAAAACTCCCTCGTATTTCCAGGTCTCCCATGACCCCTTCTAAAACATAACTAGATTTTATTCTTAAAATCATGCGCAACAACAACAGGACATCAAAGAACATCTGTGAAGCCAAAAACCACCGACCAGCAGATGGACGCGCAACCTGTGCAAACAAACACAACAGCCTGCAACTTCTGTTCCTTTAAGATCACATATCATAACACATCGTTAACAAACAAAAGAAACCGTTTTTAAAGCGTTCTTTATTCAGCCCCGAACATTTGCTCCAGTATTTCAGCAGGTCTCACAGAAACAGATGGGAAGTGAACGGAGCTACAGCGACGGAGAGAATAAGAGCAGTGTGTGTGATCGTACCACGCAGGTCATCCACAGAGCTCTCCTTTGTGAAATCCTTTATTAAATAACTCCTCTCTAATCATGTGACAAGACGACTACTTGTACGGGGAGTTTTCGGAGACCCCTTTCACTTATCTCTTTAGCAGGACAGACAGAGCATTCAGCCGTCTGCAAACTAGTGCTATCTTAAATCAGACGGCTTGTTTGGAAGAGACATTTGCTCTCAGTCTGGCCAAAACCACAACAGCCACTCTCGGTGTAACCTTATAGCGTAAAGTCTACCGTGAATTCATAAGCAAAGGGAGTATATCCGATCCGCACTTAACAAAATAACATTAGCGTCCAATATCAAGAGTCCTTTCGCCACCAAATATGGATTTAAATCTATAGGGCGACACGCAACAGGGTTTATTAGTCGTTTTAATGCATCTGTACTCAGACGGAAGGGTCGTTTCCTCCTGGGCAGCGGCTGTGCAATAAATGGCACGGAGGTTGCGTGTAGCTCGAGGAGGAGAAACAAATGGCTAATCTTATGGCTCATTTTAAGCACGCAGCTCCAAGGCTAGCGGAGGTGAGGACAGACGGAAATTGAAAGATGACGGAATGGGAACTGAATGATAAAAAGTGTCGAGCTGCTAGCAGGCAGACTGAAACGCGACGCTTTATTTTGTGTCTAAGCGGAAAAATGTTCGCTAGAATTCCAATGGGAGCTTCCTCTATGGTAGTGAACGACAAGTGAGGCATGTCTACACTGGGGTCGGGGGAATGATGGCTGTCTGACTAATTGGTGTCCTAAATAGGACGTCCTAAATAATTAGGTGGGTTTTGGGTTCATCTGGAGCCCAACAGGACCTGTTTCCTAAAGGACGCTTACTTAAGACATACAGAACAGAATTATATTTATATACATGACGCTGCATCTCAAAAAATTGCAACACAAGCACTAAAGACATGACATTTGAAGTAGCAGTGCTTCAAAGTGGAGACCTGCGCGGGACAGATTTTTCACTACCGCAAGACTCTGTCCCGCGCCCGCCCGCTCCCGCAAAAATATATCTTATCGGTCCCGCTCCCGCCCATGACATTCATGTTTTATCACGCTCCCGACCGCAAAAACCCGCATAAAAGTAATCTATAGAATTTGTTTCTGTAAGATCTCCTAAGCTCCACAACATCCCAGCATAAACGCTCCCAATAAAAGATTAGTTATTTAGGCTAAGCATCAACATTCACAAACCACTGTTATTTTTAACAGAAAAGCAAGCATGGGCTGCTGTCAGCATGGTTAGGCATGGCAAAATGCGAGCAGTGCTTCCTTTATTATCACTAAAAGCTTGCATCTCAGTTCATCGCGATCTCATAAAGCTCTGTTATAACACAATGAACATATACACAATGTCTACACTTCGTGTATTAAAATGAGCCGATTCGTGAGCACGCAGTTTCAGCACTGTGGCGAGTCACCTCTGACTGGTGAATCAACAGCTGAGTCTGTGATTGGCTACACTGCGCTATACCCTTTAAACACGTGTTATAAATAGAAACTCTGCCTAGCTTGCACATGTGAATCGTTTTAATGTTAATATTAGTTGTTCCTTTTGCTTTTGTGCAACAGATAACAGATGTTTTAGACATTTTATGTTTAGATCATTTATATTTTGCGGGAGTCTGGCGAATAATTTTATTCTCCCGCATCCCGCACACACACACACACAAGTCTCTTCCCGCCCGCACTCGCCCATCAAGAGTTGTCCCGCACCGCACCCTGTTGCATTGGGTCCCGCGGTACTCCCGCGGGAGTGCAGCTCTCTACTTCAGAGGGGATGAGTTTAGAGACACAATTTTACCCCATTTTACCGTGCTAATGGTCCAAAAGCTCAATATCTTATTATTTTATACTATATTACACAATGTTTATATAATTATTATACTGTATAATAATATTTATTCACTCCTGCTCAAAGTTTTTTTTAACTAATTAAAACAATTATAATTCATAATAAAAAAAATTAAGAAAGAATCATTTATTTAAAAAAGACACATTAACCGTTTTAGAGTTTGTCTTTACTCTTATATTTTTTCCAAAAAATAAATTCTGAGAAAAAATGAATCATGGTTGTATCCACAGAAAAATGAAGCAGCACAACTGTTCAACATTAATAATAATAATAAAAAAGAAGAAGAACAAATGTTTATTGAGCAGCAAATCAGCATATTAGAATGATTTCTGAAGGATCATGTGATACTGAAGACTGGAGTAATAATGCTGAAAATTCAGCTTTGCTTCACAGAAATAAATTACATTGTAAAAAATATTGAAATAAAAACAGATATTTTAAATTGTAATAATATTTCACAATTTTTACTATGGTTTTGATCAAATAAATGTATAAGAAACTGCTTTAAAAAAAAGGAAAAAGAATGAATAATGAATAGTATATTTTAGGTATTTTTTATATTATTTTATTATTTGTATTATATGTATTATTTATATTGTATCTTGTTTTAACTGAAATGGTTTCCTATTTCCAAATTTACTCACACAACTTGTTCACTGGTTAACAGCTCTATGGTTTGTGTATATCTAGTTCCAAACAAAAAAAAAAGAATAAGAAAAAAATTAAATACATTTGTAATGCATTTACTGGTTTACCCATAATAGGCATTGCCACAGGGTTATTTAATATCTAAACCAATTTTGTGTTGAATATCCAGCATAGTGACACACACTGTTAGCGTGATACAAAATGACTCGCAGCGTGAAATAAGATTTTATTCATCCCGCCCATTTGTAGTCGACACAGTTCCTGAATCACAGTAAGTCGGGCACTTGCCCAGGGCCTTTACGGCACACGGCCCCAGACAGGTGCTTAAGAGCTGCCCTCCTAAACACCCCGCTTCCATTTATGAGACGCGTCTGTCTTGACCTTTAATGAAATTATCAAGCCTCCCATTAAATTATGACACGAGGCGCTAGATAAGAGCCGTGTCCGCGCGGCAGGTGGCCCCGGCCGGCCTCGTCCTACAATACTACACATAGAAGCACTGCTATTCATTAACTTGTACCTGTGACAGCCAGGCGCTGAGGTAAAGTGATTACTGCCAATGTGTGGACATACACCGGGCCAAATGATGCTGAACGCAGCGGCTCTAAAGCACCTGATGATGTCATCTTCAGGACAATGATGTCATTACTAGAGAATTAAGTTAACGGGGTTTTACCAAATACTAACAGGAGGAACCAGAACCTGATAAATTGATTATCAATAAAACATATAAAAAAAAAAAAAAACTGGATTATTTCTCAATAAATTGCTTTGTAAAAAAAAAAGACGACGCATACCACCAAGGACGTGACAAAATGACAACTATAGGGAGTAATTTAAAATTCACACAACTTTATTTGTATTCTGTTATATGATCTATTTTGATTTACATCTTCAAAAAACTGCTAATATTCTTAAGTATTTAAAAATTGATGCATTTACTTATTCAAAAAGCAGTGTAAATTTAGTATTATTTATCTACAATTATAGTATTTGTTAATATTTGAATAGCTTTATATTTAAATTTTTAATTTCAATTTTAGTTTTTTTTAACAATTTTATGCGTTTGCCATTTGTATTTATATTTATTAATATTAATCAATTTATCTTTATTTTTATGTATTTGAATTTTTATTCAGTTTAGCTTTAGTAATTTTAGTACCTAGTAGTAGTAATATAATTAGTGCCGTCAAATGCTTAATCAAATCCATAATAAAAGTTTTTGTTTACATCATATTGTGTATATTTATTATGTATTTATAAATACAGACCCATGTATATATTTAAGTAAAATACGTTATGTTTATATTACATATATTTTTATATAATATAAAATATAGGAATGTGAATATATAAATGTAAATATTTTCAAAATATATACTGTATGTGTGTGTATTTATATATACACATAATAAATAAACACATTACACATACATATGTAAATTTAAACAAAAACGTATTAAAATAAATGATTAATCATTTGACAGCACTAAATATAATATAACTATAATAGTGCTAAATTATTTCACATAATTTTAACATTTTATTATTATTATTATAAACAATAACTAATAATGTAATATCCTATCCAATATATTAAGACATAAAAGATGGGAATATGAAAATGTACTGTAAACAAGAACAACCCAGCAAGCTGTACAGTATGGTATAGTAATGCTATTGTAAAATCACTGTAGTCAGAAACACAAATGCAAATGTCTTCACTGACAGCTCGCAGGAAGAGTTTCATGTGGATACAGCAGGACAATTTCCCCGTTAGCTCTTTTATGAAAGTCTAAATTTGTATTTATAGGCTGTGGCACTTGACCCACGTTTATTGACTTAAGTTTCCATTACATACAGCGAACCAGAATCCCGTCCTAAATCACACTGAGATCAAAAGCAGCCAATGTTAGTAAGTCTAAAAGTGAAGGTTTACCTCATGCTTGGATGTAACAGTACAGTATTATAATGCCAGACACAATTACAGTGTAACACTGACTCAGATAAAGCTCAATCCACACAGCTGAACCGAGCACAACAGAGCCTGATGTTTATGGGACTTTAGGGCTGAATCAGACAAAATGTCAAAATTAAACAGTGGTGTTCAATAAATCCAGTGACATTTCAATGACATTTTAGCCAAGTAAAGGACAATCAATAGACTCCATCTAAACACAGTTTAAAGCTTAAAACGAGAGATCTGCACCACAAAGTAAAAACAAAAAAAATGAGTTGAAAAAGCACCCTCACTACATGCAAAACAGCTTTGTACAGTAAAATGAATGGCGAAGATTTACAGTATCATATATTAAAAGAAATAAGCAAAGAGATGCTATTTTACAGTGACTTGGTGACAAAGAATCAAGTACAGTTAAAATTCCCTTAAATCACTGTAACACATGGCTTCAAGTGACTTATTGCTAATATAAACCATTATATTTTTAGTTTTCTAATATTTTATAAAACCATTTATATTTCTACAGTATTGTATTGTATTATCATTGTCATTGTTAACTAAAACTATTTTAAATATGTTCAGTTGCATGAAATAAAGTAGAAATAATATGAAATATAAATGTTTAAATGTAAAAATTGTAAACTCAAAATTAATAAAAAATTAACAAAAACTAAACTGAAATAAAAATAAGTTAAATCCAAATAGAAAATACAAAAATCACATACAATTACTAAACTAAATAAAATTTCAATGAAAATTTTAAAATACTATCCTAGTATATAAATAATAACTACTAAAATAAAACAATAGATTTTCAAAAAATTATTACATTTATTTATTAATAATAAATCACATTAAACTAGTCTTCTACCAAACAGGCTTTTTACAGTTACCAAGCACTGGCAAGTGTGCATAAATCTGCCATTTTTGCAAGAAGCCAAACCATCCATCTTATAGTAGGTCTTCAGAAATGACAGCGTCCTACATCAGATCTTAAAAAAGGTTTTTAGTAATTGATGATCTGCTAAATGCAAGTGAACACACTTAAGATGGTCTAAAAAGCTGCATCAAAAATTGAATAGCAGTAAATTTAGCAAGTGCTCAGATGGTCCAAACACACCAACACGAGCGCTCAGAGGCATCGAGAAATCATCTAGCGGTCTTCTGTCTGTCGCCGCTCCACAGAGGAGAGCAACACATCTGTTACCCAGGTAGAAAACAGTCGTCTAATTAAAGGAGTTGAGCAAGACTCCAACTCCAGCACTCTCCTGGCTTCATTCTTAATGACACGGGGCTTTGTTATCAAGCGCTTGTAATGCGTCGCAGGTCGACGCACCCGCGGTGCAGCCCGACCCGAGATAAGACGCATCCCTCTGCGCCCCGTTCCATGACAGCGGATTTACGGCAAACAGATTTAGCCACGATCAAACGTGGCTGAGGGCCGAGCCGCTCGTAAATCAGCCTCCTGGCCATTTCCACGCCCGCGCCGCACTCTTCAGCTGATTTACGCTGCTAAATTAGCTCCAATTTCCAGCCCAATCGCACTTGGATTTGAATAGAGCAAAAATGAGGCACAAAATGGCCGATGGAGTGGTCAGTTTTGACCTTTCAGACACGTTCCATTCGGGCTCCTTTCTGAAGCCTTCATCCGCTCGAGACAAAGATGCTAACATGGCGAAATATAAAAGCTGAACGAAAAAAAGGCAGGTGATGATGAAGAAGAAATTAAAGTACTTGCAGCTCATGCATGATTATGAGGATTAGAGTGGCTCAGTTGATGGTGCTCATAAGAAAAGCGCCATTATTGTGTGAGCCGCGGCACACGGTTGCAGTGAAGCACGGGGATTTGACGCTTTTTAAAAGGCATTAATCAATTTGAACACTGCGACAGGGACACTAATCTGCTGGATTCAATCATGTATCATATGTCTAAGACTGGGTGCAGAATGAGAATTTTCACCCCGGCGTATTTATCTTTATAAAACATAAACACGATCATACCGGATCACAGGCGGCATGTGTAATAGGATCCATTTCTTCATTTTAAAATTGCAGAATTGCATTTGCAATAGTATACTAGCATGCTACTATACACATGCATATGGGATGTTTCGGTGCACATGGCAAACCAGAATGACCTGCTACATTTGCAAAAATGTGCACTGCAGAAAATACTGTATCCCACAATGCAATGCGCTTGACCTGACTTTCCATTTCATGTGTGATGAACAACCCCTGTGTCATGTAAGATCCTAACCAAGCAGAATTCCATCCGCTTTCCAAACAAAATCAGTTCCTGATTGGAAATCATAGAAAATCTACTCTTTTCCTCAAAGTAATGTCTTTAAAATGACAGATCACATTATAGCAGTGATGCAAAAATTGGTGCAGTTGATCAGGTTCCTTTGTACTTTCAGTTAGCAAGTTAACAGTGTAACATAGTGCAAACTGGTTGGGAAACACTCTTTTGATTAGCAGGGATCACTGTGTATCGCAGAACTAATCACAGTTGCAATCTTCTTCTTGATTCAGACTGCCAATACACATTTATACATGACATTATAAAAAAAAAGCAAAATAAATATTTATATTTCCATGATGATAACTTGACTCACTGAATTAAACATTCAACATGATGAGTTAATGCGACAACTCTCGCTGTTCCCATTCTTTTTTCAAAGGAATTTTATGCAAGAAATCCACAATATTTCAATTATGAATAAAGAACATTTAAATTCTGCTTCCATTTCACGTGATCAAGATAACAAAACAGTTGTAAATAAATAAAACATCTAATTTAAATAAAATAAATGCATGCAGTTAGGAACAAAATGCTCTAAAAACTTAATAGTAAATAGCAGCCAATGATCTGAGTGAATTATTCAGTCATGTGACTAGAGTTGTTACTTTTAACATACATTTTCTAGGAAAAATTTTTTTTCATTAGTTTACTGATGCTTTCTGACTGACTGCATGCATGCTTTCTTACCCAATTTTTATGAAATTTGGTGCATGTGTGAAAATTTGCAATAAAACTTCTAGAAAAAGCATGGATGGAAACTCAGCTCATGAGGCATACAAGAGTTTGAAATGTTTACAGTAGAATAATGCCGTCTGTTTTCACTTACTATTTTTAATAAACAGCAGGCAGTATATATATTGTATATTGAGTATATACAGAGTTAGTATTGCATTCCAAACACAGCCAATGACTTCCTCTTTTTGTGAATACAGGAAGCACAAGGTCGGGAGGATGAGAGGTCAGCGCAGGATGGGCCATTTTGGTGATATACTACATCTACCTTGAGATCCTTTTAGCCGCTAAATAGACTGTGCAATAAACCAACATAAAAGCACCCGATTAAGGATTCAATGGCAGACACGTACATCCATTTGTGCACGTAACACAATGATATACATGCACACGGTTCACCTACACTGCCGGCTCGGCAAAGGTGTTCCATAAAAAAAAATTCCCTGACAACCTTGGGTTTATTTCCCAGCGGTCAGACTATCTCCTGGTCGTTTCTGCTAAGGTTGAGACTTCAGAATCCTCCGGCAGCCCCGCGGCTCTGTGACCGGCATGTGAACAGCACAGGTGCAGGGGAAAATAGCTGGCTGTATTTATTTTCATTTGCCTATGCACTTGTTGCTAAATATCAGGAGAAGTCCTGATAGACCAGACATGGATTACTGCAGTCTAAGCCACAGGCACAAATGCTGCGCAGTGTTTTGCACAAATGGGATGTAAAACTAGATATTTAAATTATAAGGAGAAAACATGGTTGTTTGTGTGGAACACTTGCTGTCATGTTTCTAGACCGTTATAATTAGGGTTAGAAATTATGGGGGAGGGGGAGGCAAAAATACCACAGAAAATGCCTATCGAATTATAAATTATGGGGCAAAAAAAAATTTGCATGAATTCCTGTTTTTTTATTATTAAATATCACTAATAGGAACACTGTGAGAATCTGTGTCAAAGTGATTATATTTAAATATTTTACATAAAATGGAAAGCAATATTATATAGTTTATGATTAAATAAATAAATAAATGCATACCTCTTAAATAAAAAATGTTGGGGGGGGTTACAAAAGCAAAAAATTACCCTGCATAAATCTGAGGTAATTGGCATTAAAATGGATGTTACGTTATATATTTTATATGGTTAGAATGAATGAATAAATAAATTAATTAATTAATAAATAAATCAATAAAAGCATGTATGCCCCTTAAATAATTTTTTTAAGACAAATAATGAATAAATATTGTTATTTTTATAGAGGAAGTCGTGGCTTAATGGTTAAAGAGTCGGACTTGTAATCGAAAGGTTGTGAGTTCGAGTCTCGGGCCGGCAGGAATTGTAGGTGGGGGGAGTGAATAACCAGCGCTCTCTCCACCCTCAATACCACGACTGAGGTGCCCTTGAGCAAGGTACCGAACCCCCAACTGCTCCCCGGGCGCAGCAGCATAAATGGCTGCCCACTGCTCCGGGTGTGTGTTCACGGTGTGTGTGTGTGTTCACTGCTGTGTGTGTGTGCACCTTTGGATGGGTTAAATGCAGAGCACAAATTCCGAGTATGGGTCACCATACTTGGTCGTATGTCACGTCATTATGAAAAAATATTACTGATAGATGAATGGATTGATACATACCTCTTAATTTATAAATGTTGAAAAAAAATTCCCATGCATAAATTTGAAGTATCTGACATAAAAAAGGGATGCTAAAGTAACTATTTTATATGGTAAATAAATAGCAAATATGCAAGCATGCCCCTAAACTTAAATATTTTACTACAAAAAAAATTACCCTAAATGTGTATCAGGGAAAAAAAAAATATTATATTACTGGTAAATTACATGATATGTATTTTATATGAAAATAAATAAATACCATGAAAATCCTTTCCAAAGGGAAATATTGCAACTTTTTGGAAATGTTACTTTAACATTGCTGGCCAATGAGTCAAAAGACAACAGTATCACAAGTCTCTATGATACTACTATGGCTTCATTCCCTTAGTTTAGTTAATTGCCCATCAGGTGAAAAACAGGTTTGAATGCTTAGAATGTATAAACATAACTGTATAGCACACACAATTTGAGCTATCATTCATGTGTGTAGCACAAACAGCCTGAGGCCCTTTAAGAGACATATTTTAGCATTACTAAGTTAAAGCTATGCTAAAAGACTGTATATAGGCACTTATATAGGCGGGATGATTCACAGAAACTAGATTGTAACAAAACTCTCCAGTATTTTGACTCCAGGAGTCAAAATGACCGACTCGACTTGCAGCCAACTAGGGACAGGAAGCACTAAAGACTCATGGGTGATTTCCGTACAGCTTGAGAAAAGCGGCTTGCTGTCTCTTTTCTCCTGCCAAAACAAACAAGCCATTGCGAGGGGAGATATGGAGCAATTACCCAGCCTTCTCCTGTATTCTCTACACCACATTATAGCAGGTAGACCAACACTCTCAAAACCACTGAACACAATCACCACAACAGGCCTTTCGGAGACCGTTTACAGAGAGATAAAGAATGCTTTCTGTGGCTAAATGAGTTATATGTAATCATCTATTCATATGCCAATGAAAGACTAGAGCCGTCAGGAAAAAAAACACTTCTTTCTTGTGCCAATGTTCAAATGCAAAGCTGTTTTAGTAACTAGTATGTTTACTAGGAGTGGATAAGCAACAATTCATTGAAATACAAGAAATATTTGTATAGGCTATCTACTTCAAATAAGCGCTGTTCTTTTGAATGTATTATTTATCAAAAAATCCTAAAAGGACTGTATTATGGTTTCCATAAAAATAACCACATTAACACTGATAATAATCAGAAATTCATATTTAACACTAGAAAGAATTGATTTCTGATTTCTGAAAGATCATGTGACACTGAAGACTGGATTAATGATGCTGAAAATTCAGCTTTGCATCACAGGAATAAAATAAATTGAAAACTTTTGAACAGAATGAAGATGTGCTTTTCTTGTTTTGCCTAAATATCATATTTTTTTTATTTATTACTGCCCCTCAGAAGCTACAGAAGATAGTTACATGTTTTCCAGAAGACAAATAAAGTTAAATTTACCCTGATCTTCAAATTCAAAAAGTTTTGAATAAAGGCTCTTAATGCATGGTTTTTTCCTTCTGGAGCATCAGTGAGCGTTTGAATCTTCTGTAATAAAATGAGTCCCTCAGTTGTCCTCGGTGTGAAAAGATGGATCTCAAAATCATACAGCCATTGTTGGAAAGGGTTCAAATACACAAAAATGCTGGAAACCAAAGAATTTGTGGGACCTGAATTATTTTTCCGAAGAACAGCAGGAAGTTTAACTGTTCAGGACAAACAAGGGACTCATGAACAACTATCACATTTTGTATGATTCCTCTTACTTGGTAAAAAATCAACATTTTGCAGATTCTGCAAGGTGTATGTAAACTTTTGACTTCAACTGTATATACACATACAAGATATTTTTATATATTACTAATTAATAGAAGTAAATTTTTTTCTTTTTTGGATGCCAGTTTTGGCTAATAAATCAGGTTTTTGCTCTACATTTGAACTCTTTTGGGTCAGGGTTAAACATTTAAGTGGTTGAGCAGTAAGTTAAGTTACATTTAGTTCCTAATGATTCATTGTTTGATTAAAAACACATAGAAGACATACAAACAGTAATCCGATCTAATTCTAGACTGGAAAATTCAGTTTTCCTTGGAATACGAGCTAAAGCCATCCACACTTCCTCCACATCTCCTGTGTACGCAGGAACAAACAGTACATATGTGAAATTATAACTACCAGCCTCTAAGCGAGTCTCTGCCTAACACCGACCAGATTCGTACACAAACCATTTAACATTTCATCCTGACAGAATGTTTGCGAGAAAATACAAACAATACGATTTCCCCACATCTCTGTTTATTGTGATTTGCGGTCAATATGAAGGCCATATGGATGAGGGAGCGTTTCTGTAACATCATATAATCTCCATCAACAAACAGAGATGCTTATTATCAGCACGACCACAAGCGGCGTATTCTGTTTATTAACCACGGACAATCACACGACTATCAGCCAAGAACTCCAATTCAATCTCCGGATGTATCCCTGTTTCCAAACAGTCTGATCTGCAGCGATCCAGAGGTATATCACGACATGTTTAGACACGAACTCCCGTAAATAATCCCAAACAGGACGGCTCCCACAGGACTGACCCCTGCTCCCTCATTCCGATGGGAGAATGGATGCGATCGCATTTATATTCTCCAGCTGGGCGCTGGAACGGCGAACGCACACAAAACCGTAGCATATTTTCCTCCCCATCTACCTCATTTTAATTATGATGTCTGCTGAAAAAGAGCCAAGTCAGCTTCTCAGAGCGATTTCATCGACCTCACATCTAATATAAATCCTTTCATTCTCTCAATGAACTGTAAATTAAAGCCGTTGCGAATAAAAGTTCCTCGCGATGACCTAATATAGGGCACGTATCAGGCAGGGTGCTGCTGAGTAATGTTAAACTTTCAATGCCGACTGGGTTCTCTCTCTCTCTCTCTTCATACACAGCTTGAACTATTTACGACTGGCCAAAAAAACGACTCCACCCTCGAGATTCAGTGTGCATATATGGGCCGAAATGCTAGCTATGAACGAGTCAAGCTGTTGTTTGAGGGGGGAAAACGTATTAACTTCTGTGGAGAACCATCATAAACTCACCAGTGGGCATATTATTCTTTAAACATCCCCAGCTGTCGCCTGCTCCGGTCTGGATGACGGAGTCACAAGGTGGTGCATTATTATTATGGCTTTGTTGGTGGTTTGTGTACGTGTTGGAATGAAGGGGAAAGGTGCTTTTTTTAAGTTGCAGTCTATGTGCAAAACGTCATTGTTTTGAGATCTAGATGAACGGCTAACTCAAGATAATATATTTAGGCTCACTTCAGGTTCATCTGACCCCCATCAGAAACACAGCCCCGAGGAGCACAACAGACTGTAACGGAACGCAGGGGTCTAGAGATGAGTGTTAAAAATGTATTTTTAACTTAACACGCTGACTAAAAATCATAACGCGCATGGTGGGGCGCTCTAAAAACCTGTGAGAGACGACACAGGAGTCAAAGACGTCAGTCTGAATGTGTAGGGCTCACTCTCAGCATGCTAATTAGATCAAAACATTAAACCAAAATACCAAATCTATTTATTAAATCTATTTCATATATTTTTGTGTGTGCACAAAAGTGTTCAATGTTTCTTGAGAAGCAAATCAGCATATTAGAATGATTTCTGAAGGATCATGTGACACTGAAGAGTGGAGTAATCATGATGAAAATGCAGCTTTGCATCACAGGAATAATTACATTTTAAAATATATAGAAATAGAAAATTGTTATTTTAAATTGTAATAATATTTCACAATATTACTGTTTTTACTGAATTTCTGATCAAATAAATGCTGCCTTGGCGAGCATAAGAGACATTAAAAATAAAACAAAAAATGTACCAACCACAAACTTTTGAAAAGTAATGTACACAAAACATACCGGTACACATAAAATAAATGTATTCCACCTCTCTCTAAATAGAGTTAAAAATTGTGAATTGTGACAAATGCCTAGTTTTTACATCTACGTGAAATCCAAATTGCCCCTATAATGCACTTTCTTGTTCTTGTACATTATTTTTAACTACAAAACACAACAAAAGTTTGCATTTGCAATCATTAAAATGTACAAAAAAACTTTTTAGCTGATGTCACCAGTCCCTCTTACTTGTTCAAGTCCAATCATCTATCATAGAAATCACAAATCAATCAAATCTCTATGGATGAAAGCAAGTCTCAAGCTCTCACTGAATATCCTTTTTAACTCTGAAATACGTCACGCTACAGAAGTAACACTGTAGCGCACGCTGTCGTCTTTGACCTGACGAAGTACAGAATCAATCATGGATTGGAAGAAAATTATAACGGATTAGTCCATCAATCCACTTCAAATATTACCAAACTCACTTATCCACATCTTCTACATATCACTTCCCAATCAAACAACATCAAGAAGAAACCAAAAACCCTATCTCTCTGTAACAGTCAGCGGTGGAAGACACAGAATGGCTAGTTCTTACCTTCTTGAGGTGGCCACTGCGAGTCCCCACGAACACCACTGAATAACCTCCGTAAGTGTACGCAGCGACGGACGCCATACCGTCAGCGCGGTCGTCAAACAGAGGAGTGCCCTCAATGACCCTCAGTCCTCCGAGAGGCTGGTTCAGAACCAGGCCACAGAAATCATCGCCAATCTGCTTGGGCTATGGGACGAAACCAGAAACAATGCAGCGTGATTAGTTAATATTCATAAAATTGTTTTTATTCATGTTTTAGGCTTGACATAAGCCATGTGTAATAACAGACATTGCTGTCCAAAAGCCTACACTGAAAATAGCATTAAAATAAAATAAAAATAAATAATTCAACTAATAGATACTTTTTTTAATTGAATGAAGAAAAACGAATACATCATATTTCAGATTTATAAAAAAAACTATATAATGATACTGTTTGTAAATCTGTTGCAGGGATTTAAAAAAGCCAAAACAAAACAAGTAATTAAGTAAAAAAATGGCATAAAATGAATACTAAATAAATTAAACATTAAAGATTCAGTTAAAACCACTACAATTTTGTTAGAATGAAAATAAAATAAAATAAAAAGTCCATGCAAAAAAACATGAAACAAAACCATTTTTAAATTAATTGTAAAAAACAATACAAAATATTTAAGATTCAGTAAAAACGACTACATGATGGGGTTAGCAAATAAAGTTAGTGAATAAAATACAATACAATAAAAAAGTCTGTCCTTATTAATATAAAATAATTACTTATTGGTGCTTTAAGGACCCTTAACAGCAAATGCTGAGTAGTCCATGTTATCCTATTGTTTAATAACCTTTAGTAGATCTTTGGGATATTAAAGTTCAATGAGAATGCAAAAATTAAAACATTATTTGTGTGCCAGATTTCAGGTTAAACACTTCAATGTATTTACATTTCACAAAAAAAAAAAACATCCATCCACACAAGCAAACAAATACCCCAAAGACCCAACAACAGCTTTCTCCAGCTGTCGTCAAATCACAGCATCTCAGACAGGAAGTGCCAGCTAATAGA
Source organism: Ptychobarbus kaznakovi (assembly GCA_027422405.1). Lineage (NCBI taxonomy): Eukaryota > Metazoa > Chordata > Actinopteri > Cypriniformes > Cyprinidae > Ptychobarbus > Ptychobarbus kaznakovi. The sequence goes on along the minus strand of CM049810.1, from coordinate 21,611,801 downwards.
TCAGACAGAGAAGAGCCACCCAAACAGAGACTGTGAAAGTGAACCCATGGGGATCAGACCAGGGGCCGGCGCACACCGACCGGTGAGACATGACATCATCCTGCAATCTACCTCACTGTCAGTGCTTTATCACTTCAGATGTGCTCTCTCCTGAAAGAGGCACCTTTACCCTCTGCGTGGCTCGGAAAAGCATTATTTCAGCCGCTTTTAATGGCTGTCCACTGACACAAAGGAGGAAAAACTACACGAAAATCGCTGTATATAATTTCTCCTCAAGGAAATGTCAGAAGAGTTATTCAAAAATCAATTGTGTTAACTAACATCTGCAACACATCAATCGGCCGAGTGGTGATGTCATCGAGCACAAAACCTAGTCCCCCGGTTCATCCCGGAGGTGAACGATTGACTCATTACCAGGTTCTCGGAGCTCGACGGAAAGCACAAAGCTATTTAATCTCGCTTCCTCTGGACCTCGGGCATCCAACGCCACATAGAAAACCTCAGTAAAGTGCAACGTGAGGTCAGCTTAGCCTGCGTATGAATGACATCAGCTCCAACAGAAACACGTTTCACGGCAGTAATGACGAACATGAAGGTGAAACAGCAACAGCTGAATTTTTTGGCACCTTCCGCCCAAATTCTTTGAGGCAATGGGCGTCTTGAGAGCGTGCCGTTGAATGATGATTGAGAGAGTGATGTTGGCCGGTGGAACGGCTTGTTTTTGTGCACGCATATAAAGGATAAATGTATTAAACGAAGCATGAGCTCGCGGCAGACACGCACGCTCTCATTATAAGACGGAGAGCCGTTGCCGTGCATGAGAATGAGCTAATAATACCCGGCAGCCACAGCGCTGGAATCAGGAGAAGATTTGCATCAGTCATGGGGAACCGTGTTGTTGCTCATAAAAAACAACCACAGCCCTCCTCAAAGGAACGAGGTCATCGGCACTCGCCATCTTCGCCCCATCTGCTCTAGCCGGGCTGCGAGGTGTTGTGCTATTGTTCCCGGCGCAATTACAGCCACAAATTGTCCTCTCATCTGGTTGTCCTCCAGGCAAGTAAGAAGGAAAAACAAACTCACAAACCTCAAATGTTTTCTGTGATTTTTTCAAGGGGGAAAACACGGCTACTGTAGCGCGAGAGTTTAAGTTTACAAGCACAGTCACTAAATAACTACCAGACAACTAACATATCAAACGACATGCAGCAAAATGATTCAATATGTACGCTAGGGTTGGTTCAAAACTACAATTTAGGCTTCGGTACCTAGAAATAGAAACTTTTGCTGAATATGCATGGCACAATTGCATACTTCAAACAATTACTAAACTAATACACATTAAATCTGTCATGTTCATGCAGAAAACAAACGTATTAACAACTAGCTACTTATAAATGGCTTATGAATTAAGTGCAAGTCTTTTCCAGTTGATTTGAAATCATTTCTTTGAATATTCCAGTGCATAAGCATTACATATTATTACACTTTAGCAAGAAAATATCAACCATTAACTTGCTTTGCTCAAATAAGCACACACGAACATGAATAATGCACAAAACCCCAAATTTGACAGCATAAACTTTCTTTAATGCCCTTTTTTCCTCGGTCATGCATGCTCAGCATTTCTTGTAAGAAAGTGCATGGAGTCTGCATTGACCTTTGTAACACACTGAATATTAATATAAATAACAATAGTCTATAAATTCCATAATCAATCAAAAATGCATGTCTTGATGCATCCCTAATTGCCAATTTAAAATACGGGTTTTGTACCATGGTACTTTTTGGCACGATCTCTACTCTTTGCTAATTATCTTCAAAATTACAGGATGTTTAACCACAAAGAAATTAATAATATCTAACTTTTGGACAGAGTTGATGTAAACACACTATTTAAAGGATTTGCAAATTGCAGAACAAGCCTACGGCTAGCTTCGAGGCAGATAAATATCATCAAGTGTGATTTGTCACCGAATTACAGGAGACAAATATTAAAGATTCATAAATAAAGCATCAAGGGTTTTCAGAGGCAGGCCGTGTGTGGTACACTTGACTGGTTTAAAATGTCAGAGAGGCGTATTGATTTTGATGTCTAGCCATCACCTTCTTCATCTCTCACATAATAAGCTATTGCTTCCCACCCTGTCTGGTTTTAATAGATTTTTCATCAAAGATACATTACATCAGATTAAGATGTGTAATCATGTTAGACAGTTTCCCTTACACAGGCATTCCTGAAAAGTCTGCAACATGTCACAATTAGGTCAATAGGAATCATGTATAGCATCCACATATTAGTTTTTCAGAAACAACAATGAAAGAAAAAAACAGACAACAGTCTAATATTATGTGAGCACAGAAAAGCGTGGGTACCTTCTGTGACACGAATACATGCTTTAACAACTTGATTTAAACAAGGAGGACATGTTCCAGGATCAACATTGGAATTACATAGAAATCGGTCAATAAGATAAGTCTAGGGATTTTCACACTTTATTTTAAGGTTCAGTTCTCACTATTAGCTATGACTTCTGCCTCAGTAAATTTCTAATTACTGATTATTAATTGTTAATAAGGTAGTTGTTAAGTTTTAGTTTATGTATCGGGGTGTAGAATTGTGGAAGCCAACCCCAATATGTGCTTTATAAGTACTAATAAACAGCCAATATACTAGTAATATGCACGCTAATAAGCAATCAGTTAATAGTGAGAATTGGTCCCTATACTAAAATATTACCAAAATATTATTTACCTCTGATTGTAGGACATTTAAGCTCATAGTTAGGGTGTAGAGATGTACCAATGTTACAATTCTGGCAATTTCAATAAGCCAAACATTATTTTAACATGGCTGAAAAATGGCCACTTTTGTGAACCTATACTATGTGGCGGAAAACGTTTTTATATTTTTTTTCCAGAGGAAAGAAAATGTATTACTCTATCACGAATCACAATAATTATAGTAAATGCAAAAATATTCCTGCTGAAAATCCACTATAACAAGCATATGGTTTAAATTAGACAGTGACATGCATTCTTAAAAGAGAAGTGCATGTCAAGAAATGGTGCACTCAAATGATTCAATATTTGCAATAATCTTTTGCCATTTCTTTAAATTAGTGCTAGATATAAGGCAAGGTTGTCCAAACTGGTTCCTGGAGGGCCACTGTCCTGCAGAGATTAGCTCCGACCCCAATTAAACACACCTGAATCAGCTAATCTACTAGAAACTTCCAGGCAAGTGTTTTGAGAAAAGTTGAAGCCAAACTGCAGGACAGTGGCCCTCCAGGATCCAGTTTGGACACCCCTGGTATAAAGTAGCAAAAAAATTATTAAATGGGCTGAAACTATTAAAGATCCAACATAGGCGGATACTAATAAATGTATTAAAAACATACATATTGAGCGTTGTTGGTGCTGATGAATTGTGCATTGGGGACTGCCCAATGACTGTCTGAATAAGAAGGTTGATAAAACAATGTTGATCCAAGAACCAGCAATCCAGGAATTTATTGATGCTGAAACAACATTCCTGTCAAGCAAACATAGTCCTACATACCCCTAACCTTAATCCCAAAAGCCAGAGAGAAATAATAAGTTGATAAGAATAAGAACATGGCTGTTGTTAATGCCAACCTTAACTCAACCAGTGTAACCCTGAACCTACCCCAAAAATGTGATTGGTAGGTGAAGGAAAGCACCATACTTGGCAAAATCGTGATCACAAATACTTGCAAGAAAACAGATCCAGAGCAAAAGTTAACTCACCGTATTAATACAAGGCAGTTCCTTGTTGAGCAACCATGGCAGAGACAGCTTTCCTTCCCCGCGGTAACAAGACTTGATCCTCTCTCGCATGGCCAGGTTGATCTGGTGCAACGTGAAGAGGCACAGCACTGTTTCTCTCGGTGGGTTAGCCCTGTTCTTCTGACCCTGGGAGAAGATCACAAACAGGACATCCTCGTCCTCAGAGAGGCCGAGAGCCTGGGCCAGAATCTTCCCAGGACGGTGTTTGTAGGCGGCTTGGACAAGTTGGTATTCCACACCATCTTTAGTGCACCCAAGTGGGAACTCGATGTAGGAGTAGAACTCCGTGTCATTGGCGCACATGCGGACGATTTTTGAGGTAAAGAACTTCTCGCCCGTCGCATCCACCTGGGTGAGCTGGGTATCCAGTTGCAAAGTGAGGAAATAGATGTACGTGCGGCTGGAGAACCCGTAAACGTAGTAGATGTCGAATGCGGGATATTGAGACAGTGTGTCTGAAGGTATCTTGATTTGAGAGGACACAAACTCATCTTGGTAAACCAAGCTGAACATGTCCATTTTCTCCTCATCTGCCACCAGTTTACGGCTGGATAGGGTTGGGAAATACTCAGATTTGCCATCGATGGCAGCGCCGATGAAGAGGCGGCTGTCACCTTTCTTTTTCTTCTTCAAGTCTACGTCGTCATCGCCCACCACAACTCCAGCCATCCCATCTGGCTCTTTGGCTCCCGAGAGGTAGTGTTCTTTACGGTGATGCGGTTCACCAAGCTTGAAGAGATCTTCCAGCCGCAGGAACTGGCACACGCCCTGCCAGATGCTTCCACAAGCCACCAGACGGTTGCCAACATAATCAACCAGCAGCAATTTGTTGACGTTGTCTGTGGATTCCAGTTTCTGAGTGCATGGTCGTACGCTGGGGGGCGGGTAGCACTTGGCGTTGTCCTCCACGGGACCCATTTGGTGCGAGCGCATTTCGGTCAGATTGGCGGAGAGCTTGTAGACTCGGTTTATCGCGCCGACGAACACCTCGCCAGTCTTGCGGTGCACGGTGAGGTGCGTGAGGCTCGTGTCTTTAACCCTGAAGCTCCCGGAGACTTCAGGGGGTTCAGTAGGAGTCATGGGAAACGCCATGATGGTCCTGGTCAAAACAGAGACGGAAAATACCAACAGCCACAAGGACCTCATGATTCCAAACCTTCTAATGTGGAGGGGGGAATGAGACGAAGCTCTTCCCTCAAGCGTATTCCAGGCTTTTTCTTCTTTTGCTGTCTCAGTGGTTCATGTCTACAATGAAAGAGAGAGAAACAAGGAAAAAAATTAGTTTGTTTGAAAATGGATTATGCAGGCAAAGCAATGTCTTATCTTTAAAAGTTTAATTGCATTAAAGGGGTCATCATACTTTACAATTTAATTTTCTCCCCCAAGGCAATACTTGAAAGGCAAAGCACAGAAAAACTGTCACAATTTAGTTTTTTGATCCACACTCTGACCCTTATAATGAGGCTGGGAGATATGAGCAAAAATTCATATCTCTGTATTTTTGGGCTGATTTGCGGTATGAGGTACATATCTCTGTATTTTGTATTAAACAAATAAAGTGAACGTTACCATGTTAGGCATATGTCAGTGTTTCCCACACATAGACTTTACCTGGGCAGGACGCCCAGGTATATTAACGGCCGCCCAAGTATATTTGGCGACACATTTTTGTTTTTACTACTATTATTATCTCTTACACTTAGAGCGCGTCTCTGTCAGCGGCACATGCAAACTTTCTGTCAGACCATCTGATGGGCCAAGCCGCTTAAACTTAAACTATAGGCAACTATATTTAAATATTTTTTTTAAAGCCCTTCATATAAGGCTTGTCACATGTTTAGAACAAAGTGTATTATGCACTTTCTCCGCAGCAAATCAGTCTGTGTCCTCCTCCCTATAGATTTTCTTTCCGATGCGCTCGTATCAAACTCGATATTAACGGTATTGCTTCATACCGTATCACTTTAAAAAAATATATCGATATATCGTACAAACTCGATATACCGCCCAGCCCTACCTTATAATCAAACAGCTGTTTCTTGCCAGTAAGTAATAGAGTACAATCCTTCAATAACAACCTCTTTCTAAAGCTGCAATACCTATAAGCATCACACATTTAGATCATGCTAAGATTATAATGCATTAAGTAGCAAAATTACATATTTTTTACATTGAGATTCTTTGGTAGGATATGCAACAGGGCTAGAGCCATATAAAGCCACAAACACGTTTGGCAGATTTTCCCACATTTTACTGAGAATCCCTGAAGCTCAAACAATTGGCGTCATTAGCGCCAAGATCTTGTATTCAATTCCCTGGGAATGCATCAACTTGATAAACTTGATAAAATGTATACCTTGTCTGCCATAAAACGCAACCAACTTCCTTCGTACTACTTCACCGTGATTAGTGAGGCCAAGTATCTGAACATCAAATCAGCATTGTTGGTGCGTAAATGTCAATAGCTAAGTGTTGCACGTATTTATCTGTCTTGTACACATGAACAAGACGCTCTTGCAGACTCTTACCGGAAATTAAGCTTTGAGTTCTAGTAGAATGAACTTTGACAATAACCGATTTTAAAACCCAACAATCAGAATTTCAGCACTTTTGCCTGCGACTCAATCCATCCCTGCCTGCTCTCCATTTGGAGGCATTAGTGACTCAGTGTGGACTGTGAGACCGTGCGTGACAGCTGGGTGAGGGGATTTTGGGGGTATGTATTGATCGAGTGGCTTCTGTTGGTGCCAAGCCTTGTCACTGACACTCCTTTCACTCAATGGATTGCTAATAAACCTTTATCATTGCAAGCACTAATCCCAAGCGCATTTGTTAATTAGGAAGCAGCCCTTAACCAGACAGCAAGAACAGGGAAGGGAATCGTAAGGAATTTAACAATTCCAATTCTGATTCAAGTGATTCTGTATTTTTAACAGTTCTTTGTGAAAAGGATGGTCAATAGTAGGGCTGCATGATTATGACAAAAATCACAATTGTCAATTATTCACCTTGAGATTGTAATTGCGAATTTTAATAACGATTATTTTGAACAGATTTATGCCATTGTTTGAAGCTGCATGCCATATTTTTATATAAAATATATATTTAAAAAAGTCTGAAAACACTCTTCCTGAACTTTTGCTTTTCTATAGCATTGAGCCTCAAATGACAACTATACACTGGTTTGGTTTCTTCTTTAAACACAAAAAGGTAAAATTATGCATGGTATAATAATGTTATACTAAACCTAAAAGAAAAAAAAAAGAAAAATGTGTTTACTAAAGCTATATATTTCATTTACAATTAAACAGAAAAAAAATTTAATTACAGTAACATTTTACAGTACAATTTATATCATCAGGGCTCCAGAATAACATTGGAGAGCAGTGGCACCAGCAGCTGATTTGGTAGAACTGAACATGTAATATTACAAGTTTTGTCTCTTAGAAATGCACATTAGAACAGGAGCTTGAGTTCAGAGTAGCAGGAGCTTGAGTTGGGATGCAGATGTACATTTCACAGTACCATTGTGAAAACTGTAACAGCCTCATCTTTTATACATAACCAAAAGTACAGCACCTCAAGTCATTACCATTACTTGCATTACTCATTACTTCCACTGACTGATCCTAAAATATATCAGTGCCTTTGTTTTGTCTCAAGATGCACCCCAGTAATGTTTTTTTCTAAGCATGTTTATAAAAATTACTTAAATGTACTAATTGAACTATGGCCTAATCCTGGCTTAGTCTAAGCACTGTCTGTGAAACCGGGCCCATGTGTTTTGTGCTAATGGCCACTCCAATTATTAATTGGTCTTTTTTATATATATATATATAAGTATCGGTTCAGGCACCGGTACCATTTTAAAAGTATCGATTTGGCACCGGTATCAAAAAAAAAAAAACGCTACCCAACTCTAAAGCTCACGCTGCGCAGTTATCTTTTAAGGCGAGCGGATAAAAGGTCAGTGTGGCACGCAGTTCAAACAAGTACCGCTATTTTGTTCTGCTTTTGGCATGTTTGGCGGTTAACATATCTATCATGCACAACAGAATGACAACGACTATCTGTTAGACAACATTTCTTTCATCCAGTGTGTTTGAGTTTGTTAAACCCCGTGCTGCAAACACCTCTTAAGCACAGAATAATGCAAGTGGGCATTTTTAATTGTTTTATTTATTTTGTAATCGCAGCTTTGAATGATTATGTAATCATGGCATCCATAATCGTAATTAAAAATTTGATATTAATTGTGCAGCCTTGTCAATAGAGACAAATGATTGTCAAATTACGATTATTTTACATTAGAAAACAATAATGCAGGGTTCCCACACTTTGTGACAAATACATTTCTATGACCTTTTCATGGTCTTTCCAAATAATTCTGATTACTAAATAAGAATATATAAAATTGATTCGAAGTGAGACCAATTCAATCACTAAAGTATAATTCTGGGAACATGTGGAAGAGGTGTTAGTGAGGCCAGCAGGGGGTGCTCACCCTGTGGTCTGTGGGGGTCCTAACTCCCCAGTATAGTGACGGGGACACTATACTGTAAAAAAGCACCGTCCTTCGGATGAGACGTTAAACCGAGGTCCTGACTCTCTGTGGTCATTAGAAATCCCATGGCACTTCTCGTAAAGAGTAGGGTGTAACTCCGGTGTCCTGGCCAAATTCCCACCACTGGCCCTTGTTAATCATGGCCTCCTAATAATCCCCATCCACTTGATTGGCTCTATTACTCTCTCTCCTCTCCACCTGTAGCTGGTGTGTGGTGAGCGTACTGGCGCCGTTGTGCTGTGGCAGCCGTCGCATCATCCAAGTGGATGCTACACACTGGTGGTGGTTGAGGAGAGACCCCCCCCACATGATTGTAAAGCGCTTTGGGTTTACAGCAATACACAGTAAAGCGCTATATAAATGCATCAGTCATTCATGTTTAACCAATTAATTGAACAGAATCAAATTTTGGTTTGAAAGTTAATTTTCTGCAACATAACATAACTACATACAACTTTCATTTAAAAAAAACCTATGGCTTTTCTAGGCCTAGAAAATTGACAATAGAAATTTATATTTATACAATGGTATACAATTAGTAAATGCATTAAAATAAATGTTTAATATTTAAAAAATCTAAATATATAAACAGTTTTACAGACTGCACAAATGTATGAATCTCACACTCTTCGTCCAGAGCTTTTAACCAAATGCCATGAAAATCATTCGCTATTATTTAATATAAAAAAGGAGCTAGTATTGAATAAGAACCTTTCTCAATTTTAAAACCTGAGCAAGACGTAAGATCACAGAGAGAAGATGGAAAGAACACAAAAAACACAGCGAGAGGTTATAGCACCATTTCTTTCGCTCTTGGAAAATTTAAGACAAGCGGTTTGCAGATCAAACACATCGGTCGTTTGTTCAATCACTGCTTCCCCCAACTGGGCAGAACAGCAGGAATGAAAGAGGTCTGCATGGCTTCTGTTTTCTGTCTCCCTTTCTTTCTGCCTTTCTCCCTTTCCAAAGAGAAGGGAAGGGTCGGGAAGGGCCACATTAAACACACACAGGCGGAATAAGGCTTCACTTCAACCACAACCTATGCACAACAGTTTTTCTGCATATGGTAGGACTAAAAAGTCTTGCTTCAATTTGTCTTTGGAAAAGCTACTGCCACAACATTTGTATTACTGTGGAGCTACATTAGATACACTATATTGGCAAAAGTATTGGGTCACCCCCTTCTAATGAAAGGTTTGACTACTTTAGTAATTTCCATGAGTACAAATCTTAATGTTTAAACATATAATGATATTCTAGGGAATTGTGTGCTTCTAATTTTACAGCAACAGTTTGGACAGGACCCTTTTCTATTCTAACATGACAGTGTCTCTGTGTATAAGACAAGGAATCAAAGAGAAATGATGATTCAGTCAGTGTGGAAGAACTTGACTGGTCTGCAGAAAGCAGCTGAACACTCTGGTGTGACTTTAAATGCAGACCAAAAATTAGTCAACACCAATGACTTGTACATTCATTATATGGACAAAAGTACTGGGACACCCCTTCTTTAGAAGAGAAAAAGGCGCTTCCAAACTGTGGCAACAAAGATGGAAACATAATTCATGTACTTAAAAATTGCATTTCCACCTCTGTTGCAACAGTTTTGAAGTGTATGAAATGACTGTACCCATATGTCATTGGTGTTTGTTTGGTGATGAATTTTTGGTCTGCATTTAAAGTCACACCAGAGGTGTTCAGCTGGGATCAGGACTTGGCTTTCTGCAGACCAGTCAAGTTCTTCCACACTGACTGAATCATCATTTCTCTTTGATCCTTGCCTTATACACAGAGACACTGTCAATACTTTGAAATGTTCAGTTAATGAAAAAGCAGGTTTTAAAATCACATTATCCACAAATGTAAATAGCAAATGAAGTATTTACAATAATTCAACTGAAACCTGCATGGTTTAAAACAATTATTATAATAAAATAGCACCTCTGACAGATTACTGTAATTTAACGTTGCGAACAATGCTGGAAAAATCTCTGCAGACTTCAGGATCCTAAAATCCGAAGATCCTTGCTCATTGTATTATAACGACGTTTTGTAATACATTCCCTGATTTGCAGAAGAAGCTATTGAACAGCAATCACAGTAATTTCATTAGCACTGTAGAAGCCGGCTGGTCCCAGTGAAAAAGCTGAATGCCTAAGCAGAATGTTTTAACCAAGAAAAGACAGACAGAGAGAGATAGTCACATAAGCATCAGGGGGTATCTGCTCAGATCTAAGCATTACTGTACTTGTTAATAGCAAATTAGGCTGATTTGACAGTCTTTAGTGTTTCTGGCTGTTTTCATAATGGTAAACACACGACGGGTGGCCATGGAGCTCTGAAAACGCTAAATAAATATCGAAATTAAATCATTCGCTCTAAATTTCCCATCAAAACAGAACAGAGATAAAGCAAAAACACATGCAAGTTGAGGAAAGCATTAGCGTCCAACATCACTCTAAAGTGTCTACGCGCTGGCGGAGTTAGCAAATCTGCACCGACCCAAAACAAATATTTATTCTAGAACGTGACAGACGGTTTGGGCACTCTGCAATTTTTCAAGCACGTCAATATTTCTGACAAACGCCCCCCTGTGCCCTTTCTGCCCATCCTCAACTGTAAACAAGAAGCCGGGTGGAATCCTGATGAGACGAGCAGCGCTGAGCCCATAAAGCCACCAGCTTCACATCCCAGCTCGTGTTTGTGCGTGTTATCTTAAAGCACCCAGGTGAAATGGACTCATCTATTAGCCATGTTTTTCAACACTAATTTTAGCTCACTGCTGCCCCTCTTCATCACTGGTGAATAAACACATCAATCAGTTTGGTCACTTGCAGGAAAAATAATGGACGGTTTCAAATTGAGCCCTCGAGTCCAACGGCACGGTTAAAACTCGGGCAGAGAGGAACAGAGAGGACGGTTTTGTGCGATACGAGAGCTCGTGGTTTGCGGTTCAGGAAAGAGAGAGCATCACACAATCACCTGACACGCTACAGTTGGGGTGAAGCAAGTGCCGTGAAATATCAATAACACAGAAAATATTCATTATTTCCCTTCACAGGGAAAAAGCGAAACAAAACAAGTTCTGAAGTCTGTCCGCTGCGCTTTGACACATCCGCTAAATGATTTTAAATGACACAGGCAGGTAATAACCCATACAAATATTTACCATGGAAACCACAGTCTCTGTCAAAACAAATAAAACAATTACCAATGGATAGAAAATATAGTGATACAAGGATCTAAAGCCTTTTTTAAACAAAAAAAGGATAATAATAATAATAGTAATATTTATAAAAAAATTAATGAAATTTTTCATTTAACATTGTCATCTTCATTTAACACATGATCCTTCAGAAATCATTCTAATATTCTGATTTGCTGCAAAATAAACATTTATTATTAATATCTTATGTTGAAAACAGCAGAGTATAATTTTTTCATGTGTCTTTGAAGAATAAAAAGTTCAGAGGAGCAGCATTTGTCTGAAATAGAAATCTTTGCAACATTAGAAATGTCTATATCATAACTTTTGATCAATTTAAAGAATCCTTGCTAAATAAAAGTATTAATTTCTATCACTCTATAATTTATTTCGATCTTTGGATATTTCTATTCATCAACGAATCCTGCAAAATGAACTCAACTGTTCTAAATACTAATGATGATAATATAATAATAGTTTCTGTAACAGCAAATCAATATATATATATATATATATATATATATATATATGTGTGTGTGCACGTGTATATACACACACACATGATATAAAGACAGACAGACAGAGAGAGAGAGAGAGAGAGAGAGAGAGAGAGAGAGAAATGGATCACTAGTCCATCTATTCAAGGACTCACAACAGCATCCTCTTCTTCTCACTCCTGTAATGAGGGTCAACAGCTCTTGATTAGAACGAAGACGATGGAAAGAAAAAAAATCTAAATTGTTCTTTTCACAGGATTGGACACATGATATCACACATGGATGAATCCACACTGAGACCCATCAGGCCAACAGAGAAGCATAAACACCTCAAATAAACGTCATAATGCTGCTGCCTCATGCGCTTCAATCATCACGACTGTGGTAATCAGGGGTGTTTGCTGAATCATAAATGCATAAACACAAATCTGTTCTTTTTCCGTCTCCATTTTCTATGTAAAAGAACACCCCGAGCACAACCCAGTTACATAAACATAGGATGCGCATGGGAAAATGCTAATGTATACAAGTGCATGATCTGTAAAGCTGAAAAATTAAACTATAAGTAATTTAAGTTTAATAAAAATAATTATTATTCTTATATAAACTGTTATTATTAAATACACATTTATTTAAATAAATAAATATTAGATTTAATAGTTTTATGTAATATACCAACATATTTATAATAAAATAAGAAATTATATAAGATGTTCTAAAATTATTATAATTTAATATTAAATTATAAATGTAAATAATGCTAAAATATTAACAACAACTATGGCAAACAGCACTCATGATGCATGGCACTAAAATCTGACACATGCAGACTAATTAAAAACAGCACAGAAGTGACTACATCTAAATCCAGCTCAGACTTAATGACAAACTGTGGACTGATAGATTTATGTGCAATGCTATAGAAATAATCAATATATTGATTTCTAAATTCACTTTTGCCTTGTCTGGTCAATGCTTTCATCAGCCAAAGTAGCAATGTCTTTGAATTATCTTTAGAGGACTTTTCTCAGCCAATATTGATATATGTGATTCATTTTTATTTCACTTGACAAATTAACCGGATTATCGTGTAATTAGCTCAATTAGGGTTTTTAATTGATTGACAACCCAAATATAAAACAAAACCATTGTCATACTAATGTGAACTGTTCAAACATTCTTCCCATGCCTCTTCTTCTCTACAAAAATATTGTTTCAAATGAAAAAAGAGCAAAGTAAAATAAAACCCAAGTCATTTGATATAACTGACAGAGCTCGAGGCAAATATCATAAGCTGTATCTGTTGGCAAGACGCTGCCGTGGCCATAACCGGGCGGCTCTGTCCTCGAGTGACCAAAATATTGAGTCAACAAAGGGCCAGAACCTCCATACATTCAATCCCCCAAATAATTCAGCTTCACATATACAGTGCACTTTTCTTCGGAGGGTCACAACCCTGAGCATTATGAGCTCTCCGGGTCACAGAAGGCGGCTGAGGAGCCTCCACGTGTCCTCCGATTATTTCCTCTTTTTGTTGTTTTAGTTTCGAGTCTCATCCTGTTGGAGGCTGGGGTCAAAAATTGAGTTTACGTTCTCTCTTTCACTCCTGAAATGACTGTCTAAACATAACAAACACACATTGAAATAAATTTGATGTAGAAATAAATTTCACTCAGAAATTACTAGTATTATTACACAGAAACTATTCCAATAATCTCGAAAACATTTTACAGTAGCACTAATGATATGATAAAAGTGCAAAAGTAACTAAAACTAGATTTACTGACTTACTAACCAAAGTCAAAACAGCCCAACCTCAACATTTCTACGATATTATGGTCCCTAAATATGACTCATGTCACTCATTTGACTCTTTTTAATAGTCTGTCAGGCGCAAATCATACATATAAAAAGTTACAGACATTATTAAGGGTAGGAAATATTACATTTTGAATGAAAAAAGAGGTTGTGATGGATAAATGTGCAATCTGTTTAATAGTCTTTGACACATCTAATAATTTATCCACACAAACATTTAATACACAGAGCCGTAGTTCACAGACAAGTCATAAATAGAAATCGACGATAGTGAACGTGAGTTTTTTTATATTGCGTTCAGCTTGTTCAGCTACACAACAATATTTAAATGCCGCTCCATCTGAAAACAACTGATGGATATTTACGGCTAATCACAGAACCGTCTTTACTGACGAGATGCGCATGACTATCGCATGCAAAATATTGTGCAGCCCTAGTTTGGACAACTATATCATGACTGCTGAATCTCATATAACTTAAAAAATTAAGTTGATATTGCTTAAATTTGATGAGTAATAGAAAAACATGTTCCATGACTTTTAACTAGACCTATATCATTTTTACAATAGCAAAATCCGAATCACTGACTAGTCACCCAACACAACATAATAGGAACATAATTTGAATCAGAGATAAATGATTCATATTTAATAGTAAATTACTGCTTAATTCACAGCAACACTACAAACAGTGACATCTGAATCCTCATATTAAACTCACAATGATAATTTAGTTGTTACTTTGGTCACCACAAGCTATTAAGACAACAACAAGGCATTTACGCCATCTTTAGTATTTCGAACTAAACACTAAACCTTAATCCAATATAACAAGACAAATCCACCAGCCTAAACCATTGGGAAGGCAGCAGGCAGAGAGAGAGAGAGATTGAGAACAGACAGTAGCTATTGTTCAGTGATTAGCACCAGCCGTGACTCCGCATGGCAGTTGTACTCATGGCTTACTCACAGGACGAGAGCACAACGCTGCAGTTTTATTCCACACTCAAGGATATACAGAGCCGCTCGTTGACATCACAAGGCCGGAGTACGCAGGACAGTAACCTTGCTCTGAGGCGAGCGAATCACAGCGCAAATTTACAGTTGAGATTTATCCTCAGGTGCTCGGCCGGCGGTAATCACACAGACAACTAAATAGCATGTGCCCTGATGAAAGAGGGCAGAGGGCGACGGCGGCTGCGTTGATATAGAGATGATCACAGCCGGCACAAGGTCAGCAGAACTGTGCTTCAATTGACGAGGACGGGTTACTCATAAACCAGCACTGATCTCATCAACGCACCATCACTAGTACTTACGGCTGAAACACACTGAGCAGCCTTTCTTTGAATTCAGTGGGCGTTTGTTTCAGTCCTGGGGGTGAAACACGTGGCCTATAATTCATCTACACATGTACGTGAGCAGAAACGCCAGGTAACTTGTGATGCTTATCGGTCCTGTGTAGAAGAGCCATAACAGCAGACAGTGGTCTCCCCGCTTACAAACCACGTTCTATTTTTACATCAGTGGCCAATTTGTCAGTTAATGCACTGATGGGATTTATTTATGGAGGTATTTCCAGCCAAAATCAATCCATTTGGGTTCGCTACACTGCAGTTTCATCTATCCTAAAGAAAATGTGATTTCACATAGAAGCCAATCGAGCAAAACGCATCGAATCTATATGAAATCTCTATTATTGTTCAGTCTCCAAATAAATCAAATTACAAAAGAAAAGGCAAAACTACTGGAAATACATAAACATTGATTGATTATACATACATCCATCTATAAAAAACACTGTATGTATATATATATATATATATATATATATAGAGAGAGAGAGAGAGAGAGAGAGAGAGAGAGAGAGAGAGAGAGAGAGAGAGAGAGAGATGAACAGATCTAGTAGTAGCCAGACAGCATGTATACATACATAAGTAAATATACATATATATATATATATACCTTTATAAATTTAATAATAATATTTAGTAAAAATACAAATTGATAATAATAGTGATATATATATATATATATATATATATATATATATAAATATGTTACAACTTAAATTCCATACAAACCATATGTATTATTTAATATATAGCTTTAGTTCACGCTCTTATATTAATTTAATTTCCCCATGCTGATCATCTATCATTTCCCCAAAGCATATTTTCCGATATAAAGATCGGAGATTAGAGATTGTTTTCGGTTATGTGTAAAACGCGTTTTGCTCGGTTCCCTCCTCCACAGCACCGAACATCCTCCAGCGGAGCTCGTACTAATCTAAGCCCGGGTGAGAGCATCCCTGATCCGGCTACTGCAGGCAGCCACAGCCCCTCTCCCCTCCACCCAGTCATGGATCAAACTGGCACCCGCGGATTTGAATGATCAGATTTGGTACAAACCCATCAATTGCATATAATCGCGCTGATCTCAACGCATCAATTAGCCATGCAAGGGAAAACAACAAAATCAATGTGCAAATTAAGCAATACATTTGATTTTAGTTTAGGCTTTAATGGGAGGAACACCATTTGGGTCATTTGCCTAGAGGAAAACAATATTTTAGTCATGTGACGGTTACAGATGT
Source organism: Ptychobarbus kaznakovi (assembly GCA_027422405.1). Lineage (NCBI taxonomy): Eukaryota > Metazoa > Chordata > Actinopteri > Cypriniformes > Cyprinidae > Ptychobarbus > Ptychobarbus kaznakovi. The sequence goes on along the minus strand of CM049810.1, from coordinate 21,595,312 downwards.
GACAGCCAAACAGATTGAGTGCATGATATCACCTTTTTCCTAGTATCTATCCAATCTGCCTGTTAATTAACTAAAACAATGCGTTTTTTTTTTTATTACGACCCCTGATTGTGGTCTGCACTGTTTATCCAAAGCAACTTTCCATCTGAAATGTCAATATGCATGTGTTAGATCCATGCACAACCACCAACAGGCAATAATTATCCATTGTGTATTGGCTACTAAAAACAGTCAGGTCATTTCAATGCATTTCTTAATGCACAACACAAATGCACGGATTTTTTTACCTTCTTTTAGCTAAACACTGCTTTTAATGCCTCCTTTGTTCTTGCTGGCTTTACTGACCACATCCATCAGGATCATTTCCACGGAGCATTTAACCATCTATCCTCTCATCTAAGAGATCGCGTTGTTTTTTGTGGTAAAAGAAGCACGCGTTACATCTCCGGATCATGCATTCACGATTTCGCTACAATAAAGCCATGCATCAGAAAGAATCGTTCGCGCGAATGTTTGTGTATCACTCGTACCTGTGTTCAAAGTGCAACAGTTACATCCACAGTTGGGTTTTGTAGAGCCTCTCTGTGCGTATCGCAGGCGGGTTCGGAGATATAGCTTTATTTTCCAGTGCAAAACGCCTGTGTGAAGCCGTAAATGCGCTCAACGCGTCGATGGCATGGTATTCTCCAGTCCGTACCTCAAGAAAGCGTCGCGCTTTACTTTAGAAGCGTGGAGTCGCAGCTATCGCTTTAAAATGGAGCGTACCATTCAGACAGTAGGGGAGTGGCTGGACTCGTGTGTAAAGCGTATATGTTTTGAAGGGACTTAAAATAACCCAGTCACACAATGATTGAGTTCTAATTTAATTTAATCTCAAGAAAGAGTGGAATTTCTGATCATAATTTAAGAACCGCGTAAATGTTTTTGCAGTGTTGTTGTCAATCATCCCTGTCATAATGAATGGCATCATCCCGCCCTTCATCTAGGATTCTCTAGCAACCCAGATGTTGAGTAGACTGTAAAAACAGACAGATATGTCTGGATTACAACAATTAAGGTCATGATGCTGGGAGATGAGAAATTGGTTGCATCTTTGGCTAATACATACAGACTAATCATTTAATCTTCCAGTCAACAACAATTATTATATCACTCAAGAAGGAAGATGCCACGCTGAAAATAATAATTTCACTTCCCAGTTCTGGTCTTATGAAATCAGATTTGGACTTTTGTGGTTTTGAGTCAATGTTAAAGTCATCTATATGCTAGCGTTCTCCCAAAAGTTGCCCACATATTTTAATGCACATTCATTCTCTTATGGGAAAACGAATCAAAACTATTGATTAATGTCACACTTACCAGCGTATGCAAGTTTGTAACTAATCGAATGCAATCTAGAATGAAAAAGTCCCTCTTTTTAATGTCGCATTACATATAGCAATATTTTTTTTTTACCCATATGGCACTTTTTCTGGCTAAAATATATTTTAAATATATGCTAAATACATGTTGTAAGCATTTGATATCAATCGAAGGCATTTTTGAAACTGAAAATATATTTAATTTTAACTTTGTATGTTTCAAAATGTATTTTCAAAAATATACAAATCAAATGGGCAAACTATATTGCCAGAAACTATATTTATTTAAATGCGTTTCAGGTATTTTGTATATTTTGAAATATATTAAAATATGTTTATTTTTTAATTAACATAACTTAAAATAGTTATTTAATATTTGAATTGTTTCTTCTGACAGCAGTAAGATTAAATAGAGAGCAAATTGAGACTTCTGCTCAAGTCTTCTGCATCTCAGTTGTTTCTTCTGCGAAAAAGACCTCTGTAATCTCACAAGTGTCCTCCAGAGTTTCAAAAGAGCTTAACAATGTCTCAAACTGTGCTCAGATTTGCCTGTCTGCCACCAAAAGTTCAACAATCAATGATATGATCCTGAAGCCAAATGATCTGAGCTGTGTGAAAATGTGTCTTTCAAGAGCTTCTGAGACAAAAGCTGAACGCAGATCTCCAACAAGCCTCCTGAGCTAAAGCATCATCTGAGCATTAAAACATTCTTCTGGGAGCTCCTAACCAGGTCAAACGTGTTCAAGCGTCAGATTTGCTTTTTGATCTTCTACGACTCTTTGATTCTGCAAGTTAAATGTTTCACAGAGGTCACGTGGCAGAGGTCAGAACAGATTCACGCTAAGCAAATACCTTCTGGGTGTCTTATGATGTGGTTCCGAGTGTTATTTTTTGACTTGCTTGCGCAGGTAGCAGATCTGTCCTTTGCTGTTTGCTTTTAATTAAGTTTGATGTAATCTGAGAGCAAATAGCCACGCAATCCAGTTATTCAAGTCATGTGGCCCAGTAAATAGCTGTTTAGGGAAAATGACACTCCACGGTAAACAAACACCAAAAATCACCTCGTGTAAACACAGCAAATCTACAAATCCATGCCTATGGCGTTTCAATCGTAAGAGCTAATAGTCTTCAGAATGACTTCACTAATATGCGTTTTACAACCTCTGACTCCAGAGGGGAAATTTCAAGCAGTTCCCAGAAAAATAAGTCTCAAATCTCAGATGTGAAGACAATGTTTAAATCTAATCCTCACCAATAAGTACAGCGACTAAAAATCCAGTTAGTATCTAAATGCTGAAACTACCGAGATCCCAAAATAACGCGACGGCGGTTGGGTGGGATGGTAACGTTTGACTTCCCTGCTCTCTCCCCTGTGATCCAGGCAGTGTTTGTGCTTGGCACGTTCTCCCCAACCCTGTTATTTTCCTCTGTAATTGTGAGCATCTGTAATTGAAGCCACTTGAGTCCAGCAGTCGTAGTCGTTGGTTCTTCAACCACATCGGGGTTTTGGAGGATGGTGCTGCTCGGTGCTGCTGTGCACATGCAGCGGCCCAACAAGACGGGTTGGAAAATGCAGAAAAATGGAGAAGTACGTGGGAGGAAACTTCCGGGGCTGATGAAAGAGTGTGGTTTGTCCTTGCAAACATAAACCTCATCAGAGCAAAACACTGTCATATCCCCAAAACTGGAAATTCAATGCTCATTCCAAAAGGATGATATTGCATGGGTGCGTTTGGACAGAGGACCGTTGGTTTCATTGTGAAATCAGATTTATAAACAAGTTTGTATCTACTAAGAGCGTCACTCATGTGATTCAGATTCCAAAAGTTCAATCATGTTGAGTTGTGACTGGTTTTCATGGAAAAGTACACAAGATGTGCTTAAAATCAAACTCTGAAATGTATTAATCTTGTGATTCAAGTTCCCATGTTCAATCATGTTGAGTTGTGACTAGTTTTGCTTACAAAAAAAGAAGCGTCTGTCATACAAAAGTAATAAAATATGCCTAAAATCAAACTCTGAAATGTATTAATCATGTGATTCAGGTTCCCAAGTTCAATCATCTTCATTTGTGACTGGTTTTGCTTAGTGTTTGTGATACAAAAGTACCCACTGAAATCAAACTCTACAGTTTTCAAGTTTGAGAACATGTCACGCAATCTGTTTATGTTGGCTTAAAATTTGACTTGCAACTAACAAATGGCATACAAAACACTGCAAAGTTTGATTTGACACAAAACTTGTGATACAACAACAAAAAAGCATATTCCTTCCTTTAGGAGGTTAAAGGAATACTAAAATATTTTGCATTTTGCTGAAAAAGTACTCACTCCCTGGCCATTCAAGATGGTTTTGTTTCTTCGCCAGAACAGATTTGGAGAAGTGTAGCATTGAATCACTTGCTCACCAATGGATCCTATGCAGTGAATGGGTGCCGTCAGATTGAGATCACAATAATCCAGTAATCCACATCACTCCAGTCCATCAATTAACATCTTGTGAAGTGAAATGCGGGTTATTTTTCAAGCCATTGCTTCAAGGATATTGCTTTCTCCAGTGAAAAAGTCCTTTAATCTGAATCCCGTGATAAATATGCACGGATAAAGCACTGTTTACAAGAAAAACAGTCCAAAATACGTCAATGGATTTTGGAGAACAGGAGACTTGTTCGCTGAACAAAGTGTTATAGTGGATTATGGAGTAATGTAGATTACTTTTAGATTAATGTAATGTTTGTATCAGCTGTTTGACTCTCATTCTGACGGCACCCATTCACTGAAGAGGATCCAGTGGTGTGTGATGTAATGCTACATTTCTCCAAATCTGTTTCCATGAAGAAACAAACTTATCTACATCTTGGATGGCCTGAGGGTGAGTGAATTTATTTTTAGGTGAACCATTCCTTTAAAGTGCCCCTATTATGCCATTTTTAAGTTTGCTAATATTGTTTTATGAGTGTCCTAAAACAGGTTTGCATGCATCCAAGGTCAAAAAACACTTTAGTTTTCTCAAAAAATTAATCAAATTTCTAAATGATTTCTAAATGAATGAAAAAGAATCAGTCTCTCTAAACCCCGCCTTCCACCACTGTGATTGGTCAGATGGTGCAGTCCTTTGTGATTGGTCTACCGTGTACAGCATTACACATTATTATGCAAATGTGTTACTTTGTGACGTACAGCCATAACAGAATAAGATTCATATTCCTGACGACTCGTTTAGGCAATTGCGAACCGACGCTTTTTTTTATATACAATAACTTTCTTTATCGTGCACTGTCGGCATCACAACTTTGCTGAAAGTTTATGTCCACACACTGCTACATGACACACTGCATGAAAGGTAATATTCGAAAAGGCATAATAGTGGCACTTTAAATAACCCTGTTTATTTTGCCATCCTGACTACTTATGATATAGATATATTTGATTATTTGCATTAACATTGATTTAGCACCTACTATTCTGAACTATACTGAACATCATTTATGCCCTCAGACACTTTTATCCAAAATCGATCAAATCAAATAATCATCAAAAAAATACTCCTAAACACCTAATGATGCTCTCTTTAGTTAATGTAACTAGTTTGTAATCTTAAAGAGGACTGCTTAGCTCAGCCGAAAAACACAATTTAAGCAATAACCTCTCATTTCATGCTACACCATGTGCTATCAGGGGGAATAAAACAACCTTTTCATCAAACGCGATATCAGCTCCTTTTTATCATGTCATGCAGTCCCAGTGAATCATGATTTATTACGACTCTGGAGTTATTTGATTTTGCCAGTAAAATGTTTTGCAGAGGTCGTGTGGCGTCTCATCTGAAGGTCGTAGTGGGAGACTAATAAAGCATATTCATGAGATGATGCCACATGTACAGTATAGTCTGTTTATGGGCCTGACTGAAACTTTATTAACCATGAGAAGGATTCCTAATATTTACCGCTAATTACTGTTGTGCTTTATGCTCTTGTTTTGAAGTTTTAATTAACGTGAGCTATTTTCAGCACTCAAAAGATCTTGGACGCCACTATGAGTATGATGTTCTTTATTTCTTTAACATTACAACCAAGTTTGGCTAATTCTTGTGATGAATTGACCAAATATAAATATTAGAATGATTTCTGAAGATCATGTGACACTGAAGACTGGAGTAATGATGCTCTAAACTCAGCGTTGCATCACAGGAGAAATAGAAAACAGTTATTGTAAATAATAATAATATTCAGAATATAATGCTTTTTTTACTGTAGTTCTGTTCAAATAAGTGCAGTCTTGGTGAGCACAACAGACTTTCTTTTTTCAAAAACAATTAAAATTTTAATTATTCCAAACTTTTGCTTTAGAGTGCCATATAAATAACAAAGATATATGAATAACCATATAATGACGAGTTCGTATGAAGATCTTAATACTTTTTGACAGAACAACTTTTGTGATGGTGAAAAGTAACTGAAAACTGTAATTATCATGGTACATGCTTGTCTGTCTGTTTATTTGTTTAGACACCTTAAGATAAAAAATCAGCAAAAGTGCATAATTGATATGTATAAATGCAAAGAATATCTTTGTATTTGTGCAGCAACAGCCCTGCCCCGTGATCTTTGACCCCGTGTCCCCCTCGCTGCCCCCGGTGGTTGGAGGAGCTCGGTCAACAGAAAACCTGCAGGTTATTTTACAATCTGTCTGGTAGAAACATGAAACCCATGCAGCTGAAACACAGACAGGCTCTTGTGATTGCCATGGTAACATACATTTAGACAGATCACAAATGAAGTTGAATCAGTGATGCGAGAGAGAGAGAGAGAGAGAGAGAGAGAGAGAGAGAGAGAGAGAGAGAGAGAGAGAGAGAGAGAAGAGAGAGAGAGAGAGAGAGAGAGAGAGAGAGAGAGAGAGAGAGAGAGAGAGAGAGAGAGAGAGAGAGAGAGAGAGAGAGAGAGAGAGAGAGAGAGAGAGAGAGAGAGAGAGAGAGAGAGAGAGAGAGAGAGGAGAGAGAGAGAGAGAGAGAGAGAGAGAGAGAGAGAGAGAGAGAGAGAGAGAGAGAGAGAGAGAGAGAGAGAGAGAGAGAGAGAGAGAGATTTCCGGTTCAGTTCCATAAGGCATAATGTCAATTACTATAGTCTCGTGTAAGAAAAAGCAAACAGGTTCAAGCAATCAAGCATTTAAAAGCACAAATCTGACGCTCGTATTTTGATCAAAGCACTTCTATTATTTCTTACAAGACTACATGCATTTAAACCTAACGAACAAGGTTAGTCTCATGTTCTCCTGGACGTAACGACTTGCTCTTCCTCTGGAATGACTTTTATTTCCACTGACATTGCTTGGATAATGCTAACTATTAACCAACTAGATAGTTATGCTTTGTTATGCAGCAGTCGGGTAACACCCACTTTTGAATGATTCACTCAACTAAAACAGTCTTGTGCTGCGTTTGTCTGCATTGAATACAGGGTTATTAATATTATAGTTAACGACAAACAAAACAAAAACTACGTAAACACTGTTGTCACGTAACAGCTAATACTAAATATAAAAATAATACATATTAAAAATATATTAATATTAAAATGTAATTTAATTTGATATTAAATATAAAAAATAAAAACGTATTTTCGTTACCAAAGCAATGTTTTCATTTAGCTTGATGTGCCAAAATAGCTAAAACTAAAACTGAAATAAAAATGTAAAAAATAAAATAAAAATAGAAATAAAAATGTAAAATATATAAACATAAAAATAACTAATAAAAGTATAAGAAAACACAATGCAAAATTACTAAAACTTTAACTTAAATTAAATTGAATTGAATACTTTTTGGTATTGAAAAAAAATTAACTTATATAAAATAATATATCAATGATACTATATAAAATAAATAAAAAAATATCTCTAGAAAATACCTAAAATACCTGACTAAAATGGATTGCAAAAGCCAGTTCAGGTTGACTTTAAGACAACAGGTCTTGTACTCTGTATATAACTGCTATGATAACACACATTTAGTCCATTTTTAGATAGTTTATTTTTGGTTCAAATACAGATTTCATGTTTAAACACCATCCGCTTCTATTTTTATTATACGGTCTCTCTTTAAAAGATATCTTGTTTAAGTGCTTTCCACATTTACCACTTACTCAGAAAGTTTCGCTGGAGCTTTTTGGAACACACACCCGTCCGCGGTGAAGCCCCATGTGAAAATTGATGCCTAATTCCTTGTAATTTGCAGAAGTCGCCATAAAAAGCGAGCAGCATGCATGACAATAGCTCTCTCTCATTTTACTGCTGGGCACTCGGGCCCCTGACAGGGCCTGCTTTTCACCCCGAACCGCTCCGTTCGGCTTTTCTCCCCTCTCTTACACTGCACATCTGGCCTCTATAAGCCACTGCAGCTGTTAGTCAAATTATGTGTGCACTTTGGAGGGTCCAAACCACAGAAGTCCCCCTCCCCGAGAGGCTGTGAAGGAACTGACTGGATTCTGATGAGGGATCTTATTAAAGCACCAGCAGTAGTCCTTCATTTGCCCCTGTCGCTGTAAAGCAGTTTATTTCACTCTCATCTAGAGCTACACACTCACTTGAAAGTTATTTCTTTGTGTCATATGTGTGAACAGAACACAACCTGCCACAGATAATTAAAGAGAGACTTTTACTGTGGAGATCAGATTTGTACATTGACTGAAAGAAAACGTGCAGTGTTTGTCTGTACAAAATGCTCGGGTGTTGTTAGAAGTTTGTAATGTGTTCTAAGTGGTTGCGAACTGGTAAAAAAAAAGTAAACTTCCATGTGAAATTATTCATAATTTATCATCCACCACATGAAAATCATCAGTCTGTTCACTTATAAAACTAACAACACACTTCTCCTTTAAAAGACACATGAGTTTTTTGTGCAAATATTGCAAGTTATGCATTTAAATATCATTTTTAAGAGTCTGGTGTTGTGTGAGATATTTTAGTGTTGTCAGTGTTATTTTAGTCTCATTAATATACTGTTATATTTTGAATAAGTTTTTTTATATTTATAATTTTTATTACTTTTATTGCCTTTTTTACTTAATTTTTCTTGGGTTTTATTTTTTGGTTTTCATTTTTTATTAGCTTTAGTTTTTATGTGGTTTTCATTTCATTTGTATTTATTAGTTTTATTTTAGAACTTTAGTTATTTTAGTACTTCAAGAAAAACAAAATAAAAATCATATTTATTTAGAACAAATGGTTATAATTATTTGTATTAGTTATATTTTTGAATATGTCCATTTAGTCCATTTACTCTTTCTTATTTATTAGTTTTATCTTATAGTTGTAGTACTTCAAGTAATACAAAATTAAAAATATTTTTAAAGTAAAAGATAGTTAAATTTATAGTAATTTTGTAGTGTTTATGTTATTTTACTTTTTATTTTGTGTGTGTGTGTGTGTGTGTGTGTGTGTGTGTGTGTGTGTGTGTGTGTGTGTGTGTGTGTGTGTGTGTGTGTGTGTGTGTGTGTGTGTGTGTGTGTGTGTGTGTGTGTGTGTGTGTGTGTGTGTGTGTGTGTGTGTGTGTGTGTGTTTACTCCTTTATTCTTTTTATTTACTATGTTTTATGTATTTTAGCAGTATTTCAAGTTAAACTAAAAAAAGAGACATTTTGCCTTTGCAAATAGCTGAAATAAAGCTATTTATTTTATTTCAGTAAACGTTCATTTTATTTCAAGTAACTAGTAAATATTTTTTTTATAGTTTTGGTGTATAAGATAATAAACCCCGATGCAGTCAGACATGTTTTTGCTGTTTTATTATGCTGTAGTTTTTATGTGGCATTTCATGGCTTTTTGCCATCCTGCGGAAAACATTTGTAAAACTTCAAAGTGGAGCTCAAACAGTTGCCAAGCAACAATTCTTTTTGTACAGTACCCCAACAGCAGGCTGCACAGCATTGTTGTCAGTGGGGTAGTCCTGTGGGAATTACTGGAGCTCAGTATTCAACAGAATATTGGGAAGAGAACATCTCAAATCCATGTTTCAATGGTGATCATGATCGTTGAGCTCCACGCTGAAGTATTTAACACAGTACCATGGATTTGGGACAAAGTACTATGGTAATACTATGTTTTTACACTACTATGATGTCAATATCCTTTAAAGCCCATTTGAGTGTTATTTAAATAACACAGGTTTAATTTTATATTTTAGTTTTTATATTTATATTAAAACATATATAAATAAATATTGGAGCACACACATTTTCACTAAACGTTTTATGTTTAATTCAGTGTGTTACTTGTCATTTCTTTGTAAATACTTGTAAAATGTAGCAATTTCTGTGTGAAAATGGTTTCAAATCCTACAATATTTATTTTCCACTGGACACAAGAAATAATTTAGATTTAGAAATTGCTAGTAAATTTCACAAACAATTGCAAAGAAACAGCAAGTAACACATTGAATTAAACATGAACATTTAAAATGGAAAAACTAAAATAGATTAATGTAAAAAGTATTAAAAAATAAAAAATGCATAAAAATATTTCTTTCAAAATGTATTCCAACAGTATTGGAAGTTTAACTAAAAATGTGTCAAACAAAAGAAATAAAAAATAATATATATAATATTTTTTTTTGAGTTCCCACAAAAAAAACAAGTTCTTCCATTATCAATTATTATTAATTAAATTAAATAAATAGATTAAATTAATAAACATTTTATTTACATTATCAAAGATTAAAACTCCTACGAGAAAGTGTGTATTTTGGTGCTTTCTCTTCTCTATTATAATCACCTTTTTGCTTTTTTTGTGGTTCATTAAATAGCCTGCAGTGTGACAAATACATTTTTTAAAGAACAATTATTCCATGTGGTCTTTTAATTAATTACCATAAGCTCATAAAACCTGCGGGCATAATACTTGTAGACAAATTAGAAAAATGTTTTAGATGGAGTTTGAAATGTCATGTCAAACACTCATTCATAAAAGCATCATGATATTACATTCTAATCAATCACAGCACTTTTTCTGTACGAGAGAAGAATCTGGAAACTCACCTGGAAGAGAACTGCTTACATATTTGCTGCCGAGTCAATTTTGACACAAAAAAGTGCATTTGTGAGTGATTTTGCGTCACACGTCTGCTTTCTATAACTTGTCCACCTGCTATGAGACAGATATTAGCTGAAAGCAGAGAAATAATATCCTTCTTGTCACAGAACTGGAACAACTGTTTTCTGTGGGCTTTCCTGTGCCCCTTGTTAATTAAAACACATGCTGAAAATGACCTGTCACCTAGCAACGACGTGGACGTCTATATTCAACAGAGTGAAAATGAATAATCACACAGTTAAGAGGGCCGTCGTGGGGGAGTATGGGAAATCAGCCCATGTGACACGGAGAGAAATGATACGTCACCATCACTGACTGCACTGCATTTTATGTATAATCATTTTCTATTCTGAACTGTTTTAAATTCATTTTTATATCATTTTAAAAGTTTGAACAGAAGGTTAAAGTAAGTGCTGTGATGGTAAAGAGAACAAGTGAGCTGGTTAATCAGCTGAAAGCAGGACCGCTGGGCTCTGTTTGTTTGGTTTATGATGGTTAAAGTAAGTATGGGTGAAGCAGTGGAATAGTTAGGTGTTTTGGAAGGTTTTTTCATTTAGTGCGGAAGAGTTTGAATGTTTTAAATTCCTTGTTTTTATTGTTGTGATTATTATTATTATTATTCTTAATTACTTGTTTTTAATGCTGTGATTATGATTTTTTTATGTAAAGCACTTTGAATTACCTCTGTGTATTAAATGTGCTATATAAACAAACGTGCCTTGCCTTAAATCGAACAATGTCACAGGCAGTGTGTGTGCAACAGCGAGAGTGCCAAATAAATACTGTGCAGCCCAGCGAAAACCACCAGTGTACACAGAGTCAGCAGAACACACTCCAGCTATCGATTCCAACACTTACAGCCAAAGAAGACCAGACACATACAAGAGCTGATCACAACTTAAAGCTTTTTCAATTAGGCTCAACCAACACCACTTTAATCAAGATCAAGTTTTGACTATAGGCTTCTAGAGTTGAGATTTAACTTTTTTTTACTGATATCTATATCACACTGTCATCTATCTATCTATCTATCTATCTATCTATCTATCTATCTATCTATCTATCTATCTATCTATCTATCTATCTATCTATCTATCTATCTATCTATCTATCTATCTATCTATCTATCTATCTATCTATCTATTAGACTTTAACTAATTAACTAATAAATACATGTTTTATTTATATAAATAAAAAAGAAATATAAATAAAATACATAAATAACACAATTCTATAGTGTATACTGTATTTATATAATACGCACACATATTACTTTTTACTTATATTATTTATTACTTCAATGTATTATATTTAATATAATTAATACATAAATTATGTATTTTGCATGCATATATGTGTGTGTGTGTGTGTGTGTGTGTGTGTGTGTGTATAGCAACAAAATGCACTACACAATTATAATGTCAAAACAGCTTTGCTTATACACACACACACACACACACACACACACACACACACACACACACACACACACACACACACACACACACACACACACACACACACACACACACACACACACACATACACACACACACACACACACACACACACACACACACACACACACACACACACATGTGTGTGTGTGTAGCAACAAAATGCACTACACAATTATTGTCAAAACAGCTTTGCTTATGTTGTCAGTTTTTAAACTCAACTTTTCTTTCCTCCAGATCAGCCTGTTCCAGTCACACAGTGTCACATAACCAGGAGACTGTGCGAGTATGAACATGGTTTGCACGTTTATCAGTGTGGATGAGTACAGATGCCTGTCCCTGGAGATGTGGACATCTGTACCAGAGAGAGTGAGAGCTGGCAGTGCCAGGACCTGGCATCCCTTCCTTCCAGTCTGGATTCAAACAAGCTGCTGCTGGAGCTGACTGAAAGATTGCTTAAAGGCCCAAGACAACTGAAAGCTTTTTATTCGCTAAAGCAAGCATTACTATTACCGCCACTCATAATTAGAAATATAGACTTGAATTATTAAACGCCAGCATGTAACTCATCCCGCATTGTTTGTGCTAAAGACATGAATGAAACCTCAAATCATGCTGCTTATTGAGAAGAGATGTGCTATTCATTTACTAAGCGATCATATTCACAATTTATGCTTGGAGAATGAAAATCAGGAGAAAAACATTCACATTGAAGGAGAAATCTGAGCTGTGTCTAGAGACCAGAATATAATACATGATCATTTCAGGTAAAACACTGACATTTTCTTATATCAAGATGCATTTACCTCATAAGCAATACTGAATGATATATTGAGGCTTGTTTTCAGTGAACATACCTCACATGAAGTTCATTTTCTTATGTGGCACTGGAAGATTCTTATCATAAAAGTGAAACACGAATGAAGAACATCTGCCAATGCAAGATAGATTTTCTGAAGACAAACTTTATCACTTCACACAGTTTTGCTTCTTAGGACAATTTACACTGTTTAAAAAGATGACGAGATATTTTACCTAGACTTTTCCTTTCACTCACATTTCTATCAGACAACTGTACATTTGGATCTCTACTAAATACCTGTTGCATTTGCATTCTGTTCCCAAACTTAAAGATGAAGTCATTTTTGCAGCTTTAGCGATTTCAAAACCAATTCTTCCATATTTATTGGTCGCACCAGATAGCAGATATTTAGCCCCGCCCCAAACTCACGCCATTGGTTGATTCAGTGCTGCTGTCAGGCTGGCAAATGATTTACATACTGTTCTCTCTGCATGTCATGAATAATCATGATCAGGGATGCACCATACTACATTTCTCAGCCGATACTAGCCGGTTATTCATAATGACTTCTGCAAATACCTTGGGTTTTCTGGTGCAGTATGTAATATTGACAGCTAGCGGTTGAAATGTGTTCTGAAGTCCAAATACTAGACAGGACCGAACACAACAGGACCATACACAACTGACAATGGAAGTTGACTAGCCTTACACTGTAAGATGATGAGTTGAATTATCCATGTTTTAATGTTTCTGAGCAAAGACATTTTTCTATTCTTTCCAAGGCTTTTTAGTGGGGTTAAATCTGTGATCTCGGACACTGTTCGTTTGAATGAGAATGAGCTTTATTGGCCAGGTATGTTTACACAGACGTGGAATTTGTTATAGTGGCAGAAGCTCTACAGTGCAACAGAATGACAGCAACAGGACAAGACACAGATAATAAAAGAATAAAATACAAATAGGCAATGTACAATAGGCAAAACATCTTTGAACTCTTTTAAACTAAAGTTGTGGCTATCTCATAACCCCCTCACACAAACGTCTGTTGTTGTTGCAATCTCAGGTATGTTGTCGTTGTTCTTTGTTCTGCCCACTCCTCATCAGGTTGCCAGGTTGATGACAAGCAACAGGAACGAGCTCAACTAACAAAGGAAAGTGAAGAGTTGATAAGTTGATTTTCCCATGTGTTAATATGCCTCAATCACAGAGTTTTTTTAGATGGATGGTGGATTGTTAGGTCAGGCAGAATCTGCGATCTGTGACAGTTCATTTGAAAGCCTCCATAGCTGCAGTACGCTGAGCTTTCCATCAACTGGCACCCCAGAGTGTCGAAATCCTATTGGTTAAACTGGCAGTGGGTGGAATCACACACACACACACAAAAAAAAAACACACACATTCCGACAAGGAACGCACATTACAAAGTATACCCCTTTTGATAGCATGTTACACAAATCAGACACAGTTACATCGGTGGTGTGTGTACAATACGCACAGGGCCGTCCCTAGCTGACGCGAGGTTGGGACGGCCCCCAAGTCCGTTTTCAATTGTGTGTGGGGGTGGGGGGCATTTGCACCGCCTAAAGTATGCCCCTGAGTATGCACATACTATTCTGGTGACAACACGCACTGTATGCAGTCCCTCGCGTATGTGTAAAAACCAACATATACTTTGGGCTTTATCACAGTCAAAAATGACATACGGCCTCTTTAAACCAGGGCTGTACAAACTCGGTCCTGGAGGGCCGGTGTCCTGCAGAGTTTAGCTCCAACTTGCCTCAACACACCTGCATGGAAGTTTCTAGTATGCCTAGTAAGAGCTTGATTAGCTGCTTCAGGTGTGTTTAATTAGGGTTGGAGCTAAACTCTGGAGGACACCGCCCCTCCAGGACCGAGTTTGGACAGCCTTGCTTTAAACAATCGGCCGATTGGCGATAATGCAGATAATTTCCCTAATCAGACAATGCCGTTTATAGGCTGACACGTCAGTGCATCACTAATTGGAGAAAGCGTTTTAACATTACATCAGCTTTCAGCTCAATTCGTGCTCGAACACGGGGGTAACGATATTGATGGGGTGTGATTTTGTCGAGGGTGTTGCCAGTATACATCACACCGCTTTCCCCAGGCCCCGAACAGTGAGACAAGAAGCGAATGAGTTTAGAGATCTCAACATCAACACCAGCTGCTGTTCCCAACATGCACACAGACACACACGACACAGACACACAGACACAGACACAGACAGACACAGACAGACAGAGACACAACAGCACAGGCACACACACACACAGCACAGGCACACACACACAGGCACACACACACACACAACACACACACACACACCACACACACACACACACACACACACGCACACACACACACACACACACACACACACACACACACACACACACACACACACACACACACACACACACACACACACACACACACACACACACACACACACACACACACACACACACACACACACACACACACACACACACACACACACACACACACACACACACACACACACACACACACACACACACACACACACACACACACTCTCTCTCTCATGCCTGTGGTCTCTCTTCCACCCATTCAGCCAACACCCAGAGCTCAGCCCACGCCGCGCTCACGCTCACCACCGGCCGCCCTCCCTCTGCGAGAGAGAGACAGACGGGTAGGTTGGCTGCGCAGTATGCAGCTCACGGTCCCTGGAGGAGTATAATCTGTAGTTAACCACAGGTCTGAATACTCTCCCTACAGCCCCTCATAGAAGCGTAACTCTCGCTCCGAGCAGACACACACTTCAGCCCTGCATTAGGAAACAGCGTGAGAGATGCATTTCATTTTAAACATGTTGAAAATATGACACTTTAATAAACTATCCCTAGCACAGATTTCCATTAACATGCATTAGAAAAACAAACTGAACATACAGAACGCTTCCCAGAGGAAAAGGCTATTACTCAAAGGTTGGGCTTTCTTACCTAAGGACACTTAAGGGAGTTTCTACTCTCTAATAATTTATTGCTATTGTGTGAATAACATGTAATCATGTAATCAATAAAAATAACTGTAGTCTGATTAGGAGTATTTTAAAATGTAATTTAATCTAATTATAAATACTTAATTTTTGGACTAATAAACTAATATTCATATTTATTTAATATTATTAAAATGACATATATTACATGTATTTGTTTCCATTTTTTAAAATATGTAAAATATCTGTAAGAGACTATATTTAAGCAATATCACATGGACAGAATTTTATATTCTATAATAAATACAATAATTTATTGATTATTAAATCAAAATGAATTATTTACTTTGCATTAATTACATGTTTATATTTAATTGATTCAAAAATATTAAGACAATTAATAAGGAAAATATTGAAAAAATATATATAAGATTATATTTAAGCAATATCATATGGCCAATAATAATAACAAATAATAAATTACAATAAATAATGAAGAATTAATTTGACCTTGATTGCATTCATTCCGAAATATAAAGATTAAATTGTATTTTATAAAATGTTACATTTAAAAATGTCACAACTTTATTTCTATACCTTCACAAGTATTTATATTTGAATCTCTAAGGGAGACACGTGGAGATACTAGTTTCTACTGCAGGCAGGAGTAACATCACGACAGAATTATATCATGTCTCAATTTCCTCAATTTATCTCATTGCCAACTAGAAGAAACAATGGAGATATTACAGACGTGTGTTCAGCCAACTGTTCCGCCCTAATGAAGGGAAATGTCAACAGACAGAAGCTACTGTTTCTAGTGACAAGATATGTTCCTAGTATTTTTATACACTATAAACATTCATGAATGATATGAGTGAGTGTTATGCAGTCCATTTACAGCATCAAATTAGATGGCTGATTCATTCTAGAGCAGTTTCATGCAAAAGGATATGAACACTAATGAATATGTAGACAGTAAAACACATCCCGACCTGTGGTAAATGAAGCAATATTCTGACCCGAGCGAGCGGAAATTTGAGTGAGTCAGACACAAAAGCAAATGATGTCAGAGAAATCCGACGAGGCAATTAAGACAAAGGCGGCCATAATTAAACAGGAAGTGCCTGCACGGGATTCTCCTGCGCTGAGGTAAAGTCTTATTTCTAGTCCTGGAATACATCAGGAATCTTAAAAAGCCAGCCGGTGCATGTATGCTGAGCGATGAGATTGTCATGTGTAGCTTTGCAGCGCTGGAGCTTTATGACAGATGCCTGCGAGTCCATTCATTATCTGGGTTTCATTACAGTTATTGAACTTTCGCTTCCATGCGTCAGAGCCGAACTACTGGGCCTTAAATCCTGCGAGGTTCTTAATCAAAACCAGCCCCAACCTCCTCTCTGCCTGTCTTACAGCAAAAATGCCATCTCCTCTCCAAACTTGCACCTTCATCTCCGTCTCCCTCACTTCGGTTCTGCTCCTCGCTCTCTTTTAGTCTTGGCCCACCAACCTTTGGAAAAATGCACCCCCCCTGAAGCAGCGCTCTCTAATCTGAGTCCAAAAGAAGTCATCAAAAAGCCCGCGGTTGACCCGTTTCCCTCCCTCTCCCAAACCCTCCAGTACCTCGGGAAGCCCAGTCTCCAGGAATGCAGCGAATGGACACATGTGCACAGTACAGAGCAGAATTAGGCCTATATAGCGTTACGGAGAGGTTCAACGAGACTTGCTCAACTCCATTTATCAATATTTATTGAAGGGGGAATATGAAACATGATTCTCATTGCTGTGGTGAAGTAAAGGCAGTTATATACAGTATATGGAAGCTTTGCTATTCAAGTGCAGCGACGCCTGCTACTGCTTCAGTCTCGCCCGTTAATGCAAATATTGTAATGCATGTCATTTTCATTTCATAGCTAATGAAATTAACAAATAAAAAGCTATTTATTTTGCCATAAATGCATGGGTTTTCATTAAAACACACAACACGCACACACACGCACGCACACACGCACACACACGCACCGCACACGCAACACACGACACGACACGACACACACGCACACGCACCACACACGCACACACACACGCACACACACACACACACACACACTGCACACACACAGCATTTCCTCCCACATTTCACACACATTGCTGCATGTTTTCACAGATTTTTGACACTTGTACATTGTACACACACACACACACACACACACACGCACACACACACACACACACACACACACGCACTGCTCCTCTCTTGAAGTCACTTTTGATAAAAGCATTTTTAAATGTATGTGACCATGGACTAATCAATAAAAGTCAAAGTTTAAAAACAGATTGACAATCACAAAATGGACACCAAGCAGAAAAAAGTTGTCCGATACTGTAATTCAGTGGGATAAATGGATTAGTCTCCATGGAGACAGCAGGCGGGAGTTGTAGTATGGAGGTATCGCAGTCTTCACCCAAACAGATGGGCGGTGAGACGGCAGGGAGCAGATCAATATCCATGTGCTCTAGTGAACACAGGCCTCCCTTGTCTGCTGGATCCAAACCAGCCTGAGGGCCACCTTTGTCTTCCCTCAGAACTGACCGTTTTCTCACTGCGGACACTCGCTGGAAGAGATGCTTATGATCCCGAGGTCATGAAGAGACTGGAGGACACTAAGAGCTTTCTACAGTCGCGCTCTGATTAATAATCCAACAGATGACAGTGAAGCCATCTTGAAACAACAATGAAAGAACCTCACAGAGTGTTAACTGACTTGCCTTCATGGAAGCTGGTAAATGCACCAACTGTTCTGGATGCGCTAAGCTTCGACATGGACTGTGACTGTAGGGTAAAATTAACAGTTAAAGGAATATTCGGGGGGGTTAAAACATTTAAATGTACAACAAACACAGACAACGTTTAAAAATCAGCTCATTATAAGAATCAAAATGTTAATGAACATACAAGATGTTGATTAAACCACCATGCCAGTAAAGGTGTATATATCCAGAATAAAATGGGATTAAAGGGCAAAAATCTACATAATTATGACATATATATATATACACACACACACATACATACACACACACACACACACACACACACACAGTTACATCTAAAAAAAATTGAATATTGTGAAAAAGTTCATTTTTTTCTTGTAACTTATTTCAAAAAGTGAAACTGTCATATATTTTAGATTCATTGCATGTAAAGTAAAACACGTCAAAAGTGCTTTTGTTTTAATTTTGATGATTAGAGCTTACAGCTAATGAAAGTCAAAAATCAGTATCTCAAAATATTAGAATATTTACATTTGAGTTTCAATAAACGACCATCCCTACAGTATAAATTGTGGGTATCTCTTGTTCTTTGAAACCACATTAATGTGGAACACTGCTGACTTGGTAATGATCCAGAAGACGATCATTGACGCCCTCCACAAAGAGGGTAAGTCACAGAGGGTCATTACTGAACTCTATATTAAAATATATTCAAATAGAAAACTTAATTTAAATTGTAATAATATTTCACAATATTTTTCTTTTTATGCTATATTTTTTATCAAATAAATAGGTGATTTCTATAAAAAAAAACTAATCTTGCAGACCCCAAACTTTTGAACATTAATCTATATACAACATGACAAAAAGTTGTTACTAAAAGTTATCTTAAAATTTGTTTTAAACTAAAATTACTAATCCTACTAATAATCGAAATCGAAAGGTTTCGAGTCTCGGAAATAATCGATCAAACTAATAATCGAAATCGACCGAGTTCGAGTCTCGGGCCGGCAGGAATTGTAGGTGGGGGGGAGTGAATGTACAGCACTCTCGATACCACGACTGAGGTGCCCTTGAGCAAGGTACCAAACCCCAACTGCTCCCAGGGCACCATAGCATAAATGCTGCCCACTGCTCCGGGTGTGTGTTCACTGTGTGTGTGTGTGTGCACTGCTGTGTGTTTTCACTTTGTATGGGTTAAATGCAGAGCACAAATTCCGAGTATGAGTCTCCATACTTGGCTGTATGTCACGTCACTTTCTTACATTAGATTGTCATTTGAACAAGCTCTGCTGGCATGACTGTTGTACACTATATAGAACTGCTACTATGCAAATTGTGATGCTGCCAGAAACTGTGATTAAACTGTAAAATTACAATAATAATTCACTCAAACCATAACATCTGAGCCGCTCTGCAGCGATGGTGTGGATAAGAAAGATTTTATGGTAAGATGGTTTGTTCACTGGGATGCTTGTGTGCTACTGTGGGGGCGTTCTTGGAGAGAGCATCTACGAGATGTTGCTGTGAGATTGCTCCAGGCCTGGGTTGAAAAGCCATGGCAGAAGGTCATTAGAATCTGGTTTCACATTAGCATGTGCTGAATGGGATTACCCAGCCAGAGGAGCTCAGAGGAGACCAACACACACACACACGCATACTTACCCTACAGGCTTTACTGCTAACAGAGCAGCCATTAGCAGAACACTAGCAAACAGTCTCTCCTCTCGGTCTGTCTGTTGCGGTTTCATTGTTATTTTTTTCCCTACGAGTTTCCGTCCGTCTGTGCATCCTCAGACTCTTTCTCTCTCATATCTCTCTCTCTCTCTCACTCACACACACACACACACACACACACAACACACACACACACACACACACACACACACACACACCACACACACACACACACACACACACACACACACACACACAGAGAGAGAGAGTTGGAGCAAGGCTGGAGTCAAAATCTTCACTGCATGACTAAAAATGGAGTCTCTGTTGACTGCAGCACCTTCAGAGAAAAACTCCCTCAGGATAAAAACACATCTACAGGGATTTTATGATATAATAATCATGTTGTTTTTGTTTTGGACAGCTTTTGTACAACCACAGCAATGATCAAAGGCCTAATAAGTACTTCACAATAATTGTATTGATTTCTCCATATTTTGTACATGGTGATTTTCATTTTTATTATATATTCACACACGCGTGAAAAGATATGTAAATAAACAATATATAAGACTTTCTAAGTAGCATCTGCTTCCCATCACACCGTTCAGGGTTGTTACAAATTCCATTCAAACTCAACCTTTAATATGTATTTTAGCACAGCTGGAATGCTATATTGACCAATCAGCATTCAGGACCACAACTATCTGTTTTATAAGAAGTAATCAGACCTTCTGTCATTATGTGACTTCAAGTCATTATGCCTCATCCACATTAAAGCAGTCAGTCTTAACCAGGCGATGCATGTATGATATGGTGTAAAGAGCAGCATTTCTGCATGATATTGCTGTTACCATCCTGCAAGAATGATTCATCATCAAAAACACGCATCTAGGAACGCTGCCAACAGGCCGAGCATCTGGGAAAATGTGCTCCCTGCTTTAAGCACAACTTAAGAGTCCCCTGATTTTCCTGAGGGAAATAAAATCACACTGGAGTTTAGAGGGCAAGTTTTACAGTTTTATCACCGGAATGAGCGCTAGGATTAAACAGTCCACACTGGATTTAGAACTGAACGCTTAAGCAACACACCAAGATATGGTAATAAGATGTTCATATGGCCAAATAACAAAAAGCCATATTTATAGATGAGATGCGGCATCAATAATTATGCACACGTTATGTTGTCTGTAAATGACTGTTTTTATAACCCGAGTGATCTGTCTTTCTGAGGAGCAACATGAAGAGAAACCACTCCCCAACACTGCCCTCTATTGACAGACACATCGTATCACAACAACCACACTCCAGATTGAGTTAAAGGGGGTCGCGTCATGAGACATCCCATTTTCCCTGATGTGTTTTAATGTTGTATGAAAACATCAACAATTCCAAAATCACTGAAACTAAACAGCAACTTACTGGTGTCAGATGAATACATTAGAACAGATCACAACTCACATTTACATTGTAAACATCCATTAGGTGAAATTGGCGTATACAAATTTGAATAACATACTGCAGGTGGACTAAAACGATTAGAAAATCATTAAATGACCCCTTTAAAATCACATGCATTGCATCGGCGTGCACTGAAAATGTGCAATATTACTTGCAATTTCTATTTTGCCACACAAATATACTAATAAACTACACTGCAGTACATAATCAGTCATACATTTCCTCAGTATTTAAAACAGTAATACAAACAACACTACCAGTAAAGGAAATAAATAATGCTTATTAGCCAGTGTAAAAACAGCTGTGCATCTACGGAAATATTTTTTTATAAAACCTCTTGCAGTTTCATCTTTCTGCACGACTCCACTCCGCCGGTGGATCTCGAGGGCCTTTGGGTTTCTTTATGCGACAGTTGAAACCTGAAGACAAGCACAGACAGTGTTTAACATCACCAGGTGCATTGAGAAACGCAAGATAACAGAGCACAGGTCAAAGTGAATTAATATGGATCAGGATTGCATACATGTCCACATTTTTATACACATTTTTACAAGAATGATATTGCATTCTTCAGAACCTGGCTGCGAATGCATTCCTGTGTGATTGCAATGATGTTCTGAGTGTTTTTTGTGTGTTGCCAGGTTGTTACTTGATTAAAAAATACACACTCTTTACTCATCCTCACATGCTTCAAGACTTTATTTCTTCTGTGGAACAAAGATTTAGATATTTTGACTAATAAATGACATATAACTGTTGTTCCACAGAACAAAGAAAGCCATACAGGTTCAAAAAGACATAAACAAATGCTAGAATTCTGAAGATTCTAACCCTAAATATGAGCAATAGTAGAAGTAATGTTTGCCTTTTGCTTGTTGAGGCCTAGAAACCACACTGCTGCCGCTATTTTGTGGTTGTGACGAAGCTGTAAGTGTGTGTGTGTGTGTGTGTGTGGTCTGAAAAGCTCAGTTAGATCAGTGTCTCTCTTGTAAGGAAGCAGTTTATTTATTTACTAAATGATAAGTGAGAAATTCACATGTGCACTGTAAGATTGATTTAGGTAGCCGTTCAACTTTTAGACAAACTTGAAAAGGTATTAGCATGCAGTTTTGTCCAAAGGCTCATCAAAAACCCATCTAAACCAAAATGTTTATCTGCTCAGTACACTTGTTGTGTACAGAATCAAGATTTAGTGTGCATATGGCATTACTCACCCAGGCCACCCGGGGCATATGGGCTGCTGGTGTCCTTGACAACACTAGACACATATTCATATTCATAATCATCATCTGTAGAAGATTGGCTCCCAGCTGCGAAGACATGTTTAACAGCATTTAACAACTTCGAAACCAAACTCAGAGTTTGAGAGTGAAACCAGCACTGATCTAACACTTCTTCCTGTTTACTGCTAGATAGTGTTTCAAACTCATTTGGTTGATAAGGAGCCTCCGGGGGAAGTGAAGCAACACCTACATCACTATAAACAAACATTTTTATTTATTGACTGTTTTTGAGTGCAGTCATAGGTGCGTTATGGACGTAATATAAAGTCATTCATCATCAGAACTATGGGCTAAAATTGACATAAACCTATAAGGCAGATGATTTCAACCTTAGGAGTCGAGGTGAGATTTCTGTTTTATGCAGGATAGTTCTTTTTTTGAGCACAATTATATAACTAGGTTAGACTTTCATATTTATGGAGCTTATGTTGCATTTAAAATATTAAAATGACCTGGCACATTCAAAATAATGCATTTTAGGCATGAAAATGCAGAAAAAAACTAATATATAATAAATAGCTTATAATAACAAAATAATAAATAAAAATATAATTTGTTAATAAATGAAATGAGCTTTGAAATGTTTTTCTTTTTGTCTTCACTAGATTTTAAAATGCCTGTGGTGTGACCAATACATTTTTAAAAGTACAAATGGTCCATGTAAACTCTCAGTTAATAGTTAATAAAATCATGTGTCATAATTATAGAATATATATACCCCCTCCATTTAGCATAAGCATTTAATAATTTATCTTTTGTGGAATGAATCATTTAAACGCGTTCTTTTTATTTTATTAAAAATAAATGATATTGATAAAAATGTGTAAATTCACTGAGAAAAAATATTTTCCAGATCATAGTAAATAAAACACATAACGGCGCACTTACTTGCACTTTGGGATCGTGAAAGAGAGCTGGGTGGCTGAGGAAAACAAATTTCATTTAATTAGTTTTAATGATATTCTTTGCAGAACTTAATCTGTCATTATCAGGGTTAAAAAGACCGTGATCAGCATCATATTCACAGGAAATATTCAATCTGTCAGGTTATTTTTACTAAATGTACTCTCTGGAAGTGTGTGCTAAAGCTTGTTAACTTGTGAGTGTGATCTCAGCTAGAAGCCTCATACCACAGGAAGAGGATGAATGTGAAACACAAACAAGAAAGTAATGTGGCAGGCCAATAGCTGCATATAAGTGCATCATATACGATTAATATGTACTTAGCACTTTCATTTAACAACTAATATGCTAACATGAAAACCAAATGAACCCATCTGCTAAGCAAAAATGGCTGCAAACATCTTATTACCAAAAGAACGTTTACCTGCGAAGCTCTATTCATGGACCTCAACTCCCCTGAGAAAAAGAAATAAACAAACATGATTAAAATTACAATTACAAATTATTAATCATTTAAAAGGTGTAATATTTTTTGCATTTTATATTGTATGTATAGTATTGTTCCAGTTACATACAATTATGGAAAATTACAAATTATAATTTTTTAGGATTTTGCAATATTTTTTCTTATCTTATTTCTTATTTAAATATTAAAATGCATATATTAAGCCACTCATTGGTATGTAACTGTTACTGATGTTTACATTGTGGCGCTGTATAAAACATCTAACACTTTACCTCAATAAATGGCATGAATATGGAGGCGGGACTATCTGTTGGTTGACCAATAGCAGAACGTTTATGATACCAGCTTGAAAACACTGGCTTTGTTCGAAAAGGAAATCTAGCTTACTATTCAGAATGCACTGTATGCTGCTAACTATTTCTATTTGGTGGCACCCCAGTGGCATTAGAAAAATTACACATTTCACCTGTTAGGACTCGGCCGACGACGAATAAAGTTCAAAAGGAGAAACGAGAATTTTAATTCCCTCAGAGATATGTAAATACAAGCTTCAAATAACTGACTTTTAACAGATAAACAGCAAACGAGAGGCTCTGAATACCCTGCTGATCACATGAAAGAGAAGAACGTGAACAGAACAGAGTCATGAGAGGACAGTGAAAGCAGCAAGCAGAAGTTTACAGAACTTAACTCATAAAACAAGTTCCCCCTGACTAAAACTATCTTCCTTTTAGTGTGCAGCTGAAGTCTTGAGTTTGCATTTTTTGTCTGCTTTTATTTTCAGTTCAGCAGACTTTAGCCTAGCAGGCTTCAGATAGCCAAGAGGTATTCAGATGTATTTATGGGTTCAAATTAGACCAATCTAAGTTTTTTATGTAACTGACTTCAAAAAAAAAATGTATGAGCAGAGGAAATAAATGAGACGACTAACTTGTAAGACTAGTGTAAGCATTTTATGCAACCGACCACAGGGCAGTGTTGTTGTTAATGTTAACTAAAGCTAAAACTAGAAAAAATATATTTCTGGTAATCGAAATAATAGATTAAAAACCTTAAATAAAAAAAAAAACTCGGAAAATGTAAAATGTTGCATTGGTGCCTAGCTAAAATCAAAGAAGTACCAAAAGTACAAAAAATTATTTTAAAATTCAAAAAAATAAATGAAAGCAATTATATTTTTTTATACAAAAAATGACTAAAATTAAAATACAAAAACAGAAAATATAAAAATACACCAATTCAAAATATTAATAAACACTACAATAGTAAATAAATAATACTACACCAACACTGGATCAGGGTGGTTGCTAAGTGGTTATTTCCTGGCTACTGATTTTTTTACTTGTATCATACCCCATTTAAAAAACAAAAAACAAAACAAATAGGAGCCAATAAAAAGTCCTTTACCTGGCAATAGCTCATACCCCTCATGATCTATCTTTTTGGGTGGCAGTCCTCCTCTCTGATTGGCTGTCGTTGATCGGTCGTAACTCGGTGAGGTGGGAGAGGGCAGGACTGACATGGGCCTGTTTTTAGGCTTGACTATACTATAGACAGCATTGTTCTTGCTTTTCTCTAAATCAGCATTGTCATAGTGATGGACAGTGATGGAATGAGGGGCAGAAGCAGGAGGCTGTAGTTTGGACTTGTTGACGACCGCATAAGTGTCGTTCATCTTGATCTGAGGAAGAGGATGAGAAAGCCTGGACTTGAGAGGCAGATTTCTGAAACCAAAAACAGACAAATACATATGTAAGTTAGGAATACATTTTTTATTTTATGCTATATTTTAGCAAATTATTTTATACAGTATAACATTTTTTTTTAAACAATATATATTCATTTAATATTGTGACATTTTTACATAATATACAGGTGCATCTCAATAAATTAGAATGTCGTGGAAAAGTTCATTTATTTCAGTAATTCAATTCAAATTGTGAAACTCGTGTATTAAATAAATTCAATGCACACAGACTGAAGTAGTTTAAGTCTTTGGTTCTTTTAATTGTGATGATTTTGGCTCACATTTAACAAAAACCCACCAATTCAATCTCAACAAATTAGAATATGGTGACATGCCAATCAGCTAATCAACTCAAAACACCTGCAAAGGTTTCCTGAGCCTTCAAAATGGTCTCTCAGTTTGGTTCACTAGGCTACACAATCATGGGGAAGACTGCTGATCTGACAGTTGTCCAGAAGACAATCATTGACACCCTTCACAAGGAGGGTAAGCCACAAACATTCATTGCCAAAGAAGCTGGCTGTTCACAGAGTGCTGTATCCAAGCATGTTAACAGAAAGTTGAGTGGAAGGAAAAAGTGTGGAAGAAAAAGATGCACAACCAACCGAGAGAACCGCAGCCTTATGAGGATTGTCAAGCAAAATCGATTCAAGAATTTGGGTGAACTTCACAAGGAATGGACTGAGGCTGGGGTCAAGGCATCAAGAGCCACCACACACAGACGTGTCAAGGAATTTGGCTACAGTTGTCGTCAGAGGCGTCTTACCTGGGCTAAGGAGAAGAAGAACTGGACTGTTGCCCAGTGGTCCAAAGTCCTCTTTTCAGATGAGAGCAAGTTTTGTATTTCATTTGGAAACCAAGGTCCTAGAGTCTGGAGGAAGGGTGGAGAAGCTCATAGCCCAAGTTGCTTGAAGTCCAGTGTTAAGTTTCCACAGTCTGTGATGATTTGGGGTGCAATGTCATCTGCTGGTGTTGGTCCATTGTGTTTTTTGAAAACCAACGTCACTGCACCCGTTTACCAAGAAATTTTGGAGCACTTCATGCTTCCTTCTGCTGACCAGCTTTTTAAAGATGCTGATTTCATTTTCCAGCAGGATTTGGCACCTGCCCACACTGCCAAAAGCACCAAAAGTTGGTTAAATGACCATGGTGTTGGTGTGCTTGACTGGCCAGCAAACTCACCAGACCTGAACCCCATAGAGAATCTATGAGGTATTGTCAAGAGGAAAATGAGAAACAAGAGACCAAAAAATGCAGATGAGCTGAAGGCCACTGTCAAAGAAACCTGGGCTTCCATACCACCTCAGCAGTGCCACAAACTGATCACCTCCATGCCACGCCGAATTAAAGCAGTAATTAAAGCAAAAGGAGCCCCTACCAAGTATTGAGTACATATACAGTAAATTACGATACTTTCCAGAAGGCCAACAATTCACTAAAAAAATTTTTTATTAGTCTTATGAAGTTTTCTAATTTGTTGAGATAGTGAATTGGTGGGTTTTTGTTAAATGTGAGCCAAAATCATCACAATTAAAAGAACCAAAGACTTAAACTACTTCAGTCTGTGTGCATTCAATTTATTTAATACACGAGTTTCACAATTTGAGTTGAATTACTGAAATAAATGAACTTTTCCACGACATTCTAATTTAATTGAGATGCACCTGTATAGCAGCATAAAGTACACTAAAATAAAGAACAATAAAATGGACAAAAACCCATTAAAGTACCCTAGTGAATGTAAATATACTAAAACGTATTTGAAATACATTTATTTTGTGTTAAGTACTACTAATAATACATTTACATATTTATGTACTTAATAAAAAAAACCTGCAATGTACAACTCGAATTCCGTAAATGTTGGGACGTATTTATAAATTTTAATAAAATGAAAACTAAAAGAATTTCAAAATCACATGAAACGATATTCACATTAGAACCTAGATAATATAACAGCTGTTTGAACTGAGATTTTTTCAATTTTATGCACAAAATCAGCTCATTTCAAATTTGATGCCTGCTACAGGTCTGAAAATAGTTGGGACGGAGTCATGTTTACCATGGTGTAGCATCTCCTCTTCTTTTCAAAACAGTTTGAAGATGTCTGGGCATCGAGGTTATGAGTTTCTGGAGTTTTGGTGTTGGAATTTGGTACCATTCTTGCCTGATATAGGTTTCCAGCTGCTGAAGAGTTCGTGGTTGTCTTTGACATATTTTTTATGTCAAATTTGGACTCGTCTGACCATAGATAATTTTTACACTTTAAAACAGTCCATTTTAAAGGACACGACGGCGCTTCTGGAACGTGTTCACATATGGCTTCCATTTAGCATGATAGAGCTTTAGTTGGCATCTGCAGATGACACGGCGGATTGTGTTTACCGACAGTGGTTTCTGGAAGTATTCCTGGGCCCATTTAGTAATTTAATGACAGAATCATACCGATGAGTGATGCAGTGTCGTCTGAGGACCCGAAGACCACGGGCATCCAACAAAGGTCTTCGGCTTTGTCCCTTATGCACAGAGATTTCTCCAGTTTCTCTGAAACTTTTAATGATGTTATGCACTGAAGATTATGAGATTTGCAAAGCCTTTGCAATTTGACGTTGAGGAACGTTGTTTTTAAAGTATTGCACAATCTTTCTACGCACTCTTTCACAGATTGGAGAGCCTCTGCCAATCTTTACTTCTGAGAGACTCTACCTCTCTAAGGCATCCCTTTTATAGCTAATCATGTGACAGGCCTGATGTCAATTAACTTAATTAGTTGCTAGATGTTCTCCCAGCTGAATCTTTTCAAAATGTATTGCTTTTTCAGCCCTTTGTTGCCCCATGCCAACTTTTTTGAGACCTGTAGAAGGCATCAAATTTGAAATGAGCTCATTTAGTGGATAAAAGTGTAAAATTTCTCTGTTTAACTATTTATGTTCTCTATGTTCTATTGTGAATAACATATTGGCTCATGTGATTTGAAAGTCTCTTAGTTTTCATTTTATTCAACAAAAAAAAAACATCACAACATTTCCAGAATTCGGGTTGTACTTTTAGTATACTAAACTGGTATACTTAAAATCTGCTAAATTACAACTAATTTTGTACTTATTGCACTTTAATTGTGTGGAAGTAGTGCTGAAGTCCAACTAAAGTTTGAATGTGCTAAAGTGGAACTATTTCAAGTATATATCAGGTACACTTTAAATATCTTGCATTTAAAAAAACAATATTATTCAAAACCCATACAATCCTCATCAATAGTGAAATTAAAACACATTTTAGGCTTAATATTAAAAAGTAATATTCCATATAAATTTAATTATTAACTTTTTTATCAGCAAGTCTCAAGCAATATGACAGTAAATATGTTGATATATTCGAACAATAGTTTGAAATGTATTTTAAATATATTACTTTTTTACTAGGGGATACACCCAAGACATTTTTATTTTTATTTTTCTTGGACCAGTAAGAAACCATCCAAGCAAAACAGCAGAACCCATAGAAAACACAAGAATCTAGACATAAAATAATTCATATTATCTGCATTGGTGCAGAGTACAAAAATGACTAGAATATCAATTCACTAGAATGTCAATTACATTGCTAGTTTATAAGCCAAAGTCGTTTGTATTAGATTATAATTTGACGTAAGACTACACAGTAGCTCTCTTCCATATTTAGCTCTGGGTGGCTTGACTAAATTGGTGCATTGTGGGACCACATCTACAGCAACGTTTAATGACTGTCTGTCACATTTGCATTCAATGTTTCTTGTGAAAAATGCTACTGACCCAAGGGGAACTGCAACGGCAGAACACAGTGACTTGCAAATTATTAAATTGCTTGTTTGCTCTGTATAATCTGAGCATTAGCGGAACCCGCGTTCGTGTAAAATATTCACATCTTTAGATCAATCATCATTACAAAAGTCATATTCATCTGTATGCAAAGCAGAAATGTCACCATGAACAAGTGACTGTGGAGAGAAATACATATTCAGCTATACGTTTATGACTCATGAGATCAACTCACATTAACTCTAGTTACGTGTTAGATGAGAAAAGTTCAAATCGCTCCCTGTGTTGTGCGAGACAGAACCGACAATAACAGCTTGCGAGCGTCTTGGGTGAGTCCAACTGCGTGATGCACAGTGGCGTAGTTAGCAGATTTGTGCAGTTTTTTTTATCTCAAACTGGCCTCTGGCTGTGTCGCCACCACTGGTTTTAATCCCAGTCATCTGCAAACATGGTTAGAAATGTGGAAATGAGGGTCGTTGTGGTCTTACCGTGTTTTAGGGGATAAGCTGATGCTCCCTAATGATCCTGATTTCAGTGAAGTCTTCGGCGGAACCGCATTGATGTACAGAGAGGCTGAAGTCTTGAGTTTCCAATATAAAAACAGAAAAAAACGAAAAACTATTTGTGAAATATGTACACAGTGTGGAAGAGCGGCTACACAGAGCGTTCGAGTTCAACTGTTGAAGGGTGCCTGAACATTTGCATAGAGGAAGCACACAGCGAGTGTGTTTCCTGCTAAACTGCTTTTTTTTAAGTTTACGGCTCAAAGTCTTGAGGAAGTAAAACATGATGTGATGTAAAAACAAGAGATGTAGTGGTAGAGTGAATGTATTTTAAACAAAACACCCATAGAGGAAAATATAGATAATATTTCTACCTAAGATGTCAACAAACGGAAATAGCTCTTTGGTCACAAAGAACACCCACCTTCTAAACACCATTCAATGTACCAACAAGCACAGGAACATTAGTACGTCATCCAGCACAAGAACATTAGGTAATAGCTGTTTAACCCAAAAATTTCATCATTCTGTTATTAGATATTTAGAAAATTATGCTAGTGACTATTGCGTACAATAAAAGTGAGAGAAGCAGAAGCTGTCGAGGCACTACAAGGGCAAAAAACAGCATCTATAGGCACCATAATAAAGTAGTAAAATGAGTCATGGCCTATATTTCACGTCTATGATAGCTCATTATGAGGGGATTCACATCGCTCAAGTGCTGTATTTGAATGTTTTTTAATGTATTTGAATGCAAATTTCAGCATGATGGCAGAGAGGAAGGTTCTCAATGAATAGCAACTTAAATGTCAGTGTGTTCCTCATTAAAATCTGATGGCTTTAGATGGAGCTTGACAGCATCACTTCTGTATGGAAAACAAACAAATATCTATTTTTGTGTTCAGAAAATGATACAGGTTTGGACTGACATGAGTGTAAGCAAATGATGACAAAAATGTTAATTTTGGGGGGTGAAATAACCCTTTAAATTCAATATAATTACACAATTATTCAAAAGTTTGGGGTCTGTAAGATTTTTTTCAAGTCTCTTATGCTCAGCAAAGTTGCATTTATTTAAATCAAACATACAGTAAAAACTACAACATTGTGAAAAATGATTACAATTTTAAATATTAATTTTCTATTTGAACATATTTTAAAATTCAATTTATTTCTGTGATCAAAGCTGAATTTTCAGCATCATTACTCCAGTCTTCAGTATCACATGATCCTTCAGAAATCTTTCTAATATGCTGATTTACTGATCAAGATACATTTTCTACTATTAATAGTGTTGAAAACAGTTGCTTAATATTTTTTGTGGAAACATGATAAATGAATAGAAAGTTCAAAAGAACAGCATTTACTGTCTTTAATGCCAATTTCGATCAATCTAATGCATCCTTTTTATTTTTAAATTAAATTAAAATTAAATTTGATATTTAAATTTGCACAGTTGTTTATGCCTTACCTCTGTATTATTGTTTTTCATCTCCAAGACCTTCTGAAACATCTGAGCGACCGTATGAAAGACGAATGCATACTGCTCCTGAGGAGATTGACAAAAACAAAGCACTTGACGTCAGGAATTCACATGGTGCTGTGAAATATGACAGACAGGGCTAAATGTGATAAAACCCATGTGATAAAAAACATACTTTAAAATGAAGAGGGCTCAATAATTGTTCAAGAATCCATTCTGTAGATAATTTTCATTAATGTGCCATGCAAATAATAATGTTCTTATGCTACCTTGGTCTGCACAGCCGAAGGTCTCTGTCTTCTGAGCTCTAACACCAGATCAAAGACATTAAAATCCTCCTGTATTTGCTGAGAATAAAAGAAAACATGTGAAACATGTTCACTGTGTATGTGTTACATTAGTGTGTGTATATATATATATATATACACACACACACACACATTTTTTGCCTAATTTAACTTTAAAAATGACATGCTTCACTCTCAAGTGCTGTGCATGTAATTTTGTGTTGCTTACCTCTGTCCGCAGTAGATCATTGACATAGTCAACAGCACAGATGACCCCCGTTCTACCACAGCCGGCACTGTAAAGAGAGAGAAGCCGTCACATTTCCATATCATGATATGATCCGTTCCCTCCTGAGTCTCAGTTCAGAGGGTCACGGGGGGAATTATGGGCCATATTGTCAGACAGAGCCTCTCTCATGTATATAAAGAGAGGGTAATGAGTGAATCTGTGCTGAAGTCTGGAAGTTAACTGGCTTTTCCAGCGCCACATCAGGTGCTGAATATTTAACATGTCTCGCTTCATTTAAATGGTGCTATTAAAATGCATGGAACCAGAGGAACACAGGCCGGCCCCTGCTGCACCCGAACAACACGGACCGACTCGACCTGATTAATTTCCATGGGCAGATGGTTCATTTGTCAGAGGCACAGAAAAACACAGAGACGGCTGTGCGTGTGATACAGACCTGCAGTGGATAACTACAGGGTCCGTCTGGTTGCCCTGTTTTTGGCGAGCCAACTCCATCATACCCAGAATGCTATCAGGCATGTCTGGAATTCCGTGGTCCGGCCAGGCAGTATACTGGAAATGAGACACTTTACGAGATTCCTGTGTGGAAAGATGGCGAGTGTTGACCTCTCGATGGAGTACGGTTTCTTCATCAAATTACGATGCTTGAAATGAGCTAAACTGGGAAACGTCACAGACTGAGATAGTAATGGCGGTTCCTTGTTTGGAACTGTGTCAGAGTAAACAGTGTTTTACAAGACACTCAAAATGAAGTACACTGCAATTTTGTGGTTTGACAAATTCTCCTTAAAAACACTAATAGAAACACTCTTAAAGGAATAGTTCACCCCAAATATATAGAACGGTGTATATATATATATATTTTTTTTTTTTTGTGGTGTCAAAATTAGCGTGTTGACGCAGGCAATTACTTTTTTCAGATTAACGCGTAAAAAATATTTAACACAATCAATGCAGGGGCAGGGCCATAGCCGAGGGAACGTATTTTGAGCGGGGGGGGGGGACTGAGAAATAAAATGGGGGGTCACGTGACAAGAGTGATGCGTGACACTGTGACACGTGAAAACATATGTGTTCTAAAATCGGCTGAAAATATCAAACATGTTTGATATCCTCCGACTGGACAGAATCAAAGTCTGAAGCTAAAAAATCGGCGTCTGTGACCATAATACACTACGTGATTTTCTGTGGAATCTGTCAGCTGTAATCTGCAGACTAGCTCCGACTTTCCTCAACTAGCGTCAACTTGTTCAGACTGTAAAATCGGGGCAAAATCAGGGCAAAAATAGCGTAGTGTATTCCAGGCTTAATTTGAGAAAATTGCGCGGTTAATTAGTAATTAAAAAAAATCTATTGACAGCACTAATATATATATATATATATATATACACACACACACGCACACGCATACAAATATATATTACATACATATACTAAATGTAAATGTACACACACACACACACTAATTATTTTGCTTTGCAGAAATGCATACTGTTATTCTGCAAGGATACTTTGTTACAAAACATTTCAAATAATATTATGTTTTTTTTTTTACGATATTCAACACTGAATCCTATCCTGTCTAAATGTATCACTGTTTACACAATATTAAGCATCACAACTATTTCCAACATTGATAATAATAATAAATGTTTCTTAAGCAGTAAATCAGCATATCAGAATGATTTCTGAAGGATGATGTGACACTGAAGACTGCAGTAATGATGCTGAAAATTCAGCATATATATATATATATACACACACACACATATACATATTCCCCCAGAACAAACCAATGTCATTATGTCAGGTCTATATCATATTCTACTGATGACACACTAGAGACACCACACTTACATCACAATATTTTACCACCAGCGTCCGAACAATGCCTCCCTCATTTGGTCGTGACTCCTCAAACTAAAGAAAAAATGAAAGTAATCAGGAGAACCTCCCCTTGTGGGGCCTTGCAACTGCACAAAATACACTTTGCATCAAACCGCTGAAAAAACTAACAAAACTTTCATAGAGGTGTGAAGATAACATCAAAATGAACGGTTGTGCAAGATTAATATCCTGTATCTTAGACTGAACTGATATATTACGAAGAATGTTCATTGTTGAGGAGCACAGAAAACACTTACAGTTGAGACAGTAAAGGGACCAAAAATAGATGTGTCTGTGGTCGATTCCCAGTAGACTTCACATTTTTTCTAAAGAACAGACAAGTTGTTTAAACAGTAAATACCAAAAAATGACAAAAGGCATATAGGCATATAACAAAGAACACTAAATGAAATATAAAGAATACCTTTCCCATCTCAATCTCTCTACAAGCCATGATTATGACCTATCAAAAGAGAACAGACAAAAACTAAATTAATTTTATCACTAAAGTGAAACTACTAATAATAATAATACATTTTATTTATAAAGCACTTTACATTTTAAGGAAAATCTCAAAGTGCTACAAAAGTGTCGTAATAAAATAAAACAGTTAATTAAGCAACTCAATTAAAAACAACTACCAACTAAGATTAACACAATTTAAGCACTAAAAGAAACATACAAATTGAAAGACCCTTTTTTAAAAACCATCAGTCATTTGTGAAGCCCTCAGATGTTCAAGAAGGGACATTGAAGGATTTTTTAAAAAGGTACGTTTTTTACTAGAAGAGATAATTCAACAAAGAGATAATGCATAATTATAGAAGCAGTCTATAATTAAGAATCTAAACCGCTCACCTTAACATTGTGTTGCCAAATCATACGCCAGAAATCAACCACAGTCCTGCTCAAAGGGCCCTGGGTGGCGATATACATCCTGTTCTTAGCAGCTCCCTAGTGAGAAAAAATAGATTACAAAATATTACTATGTTTTTAAAAATATCTGGAAAAAACTGCACCACTAAACTTTTTATTTTTAAAGTTCTAATACTTTTTTGGTCACATATTGTTTTGCCGGTCATGAAAAAAAGTGCATAATGCCCTTGATAAGAACGCTGCAGTACCTTGATGAAGCTGGCATTAATATAATCAGACTCGTATTCAGATGTGGTTGGAGCTAGACAGACTCTGGTCTGATCATCTGGAATACATAAAAAGCAGAAAAATACCAAGGGATTTGCATATTTTTCCTCTCATCAGTGTGAGTAACTCATTTATCAGGCAACACATTGTGGAGACTCAATTATGAAATATAATGACATGTTATTGGCATTGCAATACTAAGAAAACATAGTACTGTAACCATAGGAGGCATGTTTTGACAGATGTGACAGTAAATTGAAAATGATGTGACAGAGAATCATGTAAAATAACTTCAGAGCACTATTCTGTGTCATACTGAGAGTCACAAATATTTCAAAGCTGATGAGATCAGAGCTTACTGTCAGATTTAAAAATCCTGATTTCAAAGTGTGCAATATTCTAACACAAAAAGTGTTAGTCTTAGACGCACGCATCAGGAAGAATGGTTGTAAATAATACATGAAGCACCATATGCAATTGTTTTTCCACAAAATATATTAATTTATATCTGTCATGGAGCTGTACAGTTTCTAGTTATTATTTCTTTAAACATAATACTATTTTGCAATTTGTTAAAAAAGTTATGTTTGTGAAACAAACAATATTTCTACTGAACATAAAATGTAATATATTTAGTGGAGGGACCAGTGAAAATACAGACCTTATTTATATTTCTTATTAATATATTTCCTTTTCATAGGTCATTTGTCATGGTGTCACAGGTTTTGTTCAGAAATAAATAAATAAACAAACAAACTGGGTCAGCAAAAAAATCTTATTGTTAGGCTCTGACAAATGTATTTTTTTATGTATTCATTGTACAATTATACATGCTGCTTTTTTGAATATATATTAATATCAACATATAAACTATATCAAATACATTTTTTTCATATAAAATATGTGTCTCACTGCAGGACTGTCTGAATTGCACTGAATTGTAAATATTACCTGAAATGTTGGCAGAACAATAAAGGTAATGGTCATGTTATCGGTTCGCACATATCTCTTAAAACAGTTGTATAGAGTGAATTGCACTGAATTCCATTTGAGAAACTGCTACACCTAGAAACAGCCTTAATAACAGAATAAAGAAAGCTTTACTGATAAGCCTACGTACAGGGCAGAATATCCCTATAGCGGTTTTTCTTCGCATTTTCTTTGATTTCTCCTACTGCAGTGGTCAGGCCATAATCCTCTTTCAGTGATGCACTTTTCTGTCGTATCAGCTGAAAAAGGAAAGAAAAAACTGATCAAAAACTGTTTTTTTTAAACAAACAGATCCTCTCATTTTAGTAGAATGTTGGTGAACTGCAGCATCTGACCACAAGGTGGTGTCCTAATGCTTGTTTGCATTGCTATTCAATGTTGCATTCCTTTTTAAGTGAAAGGGACGTGACATATGACCAAGTATGGAGACTCATACTCTGAATTTGTGCTCTGCATTTAACCCATCCAAGGTGCACACACACACACAGCAGTGACACACACACACACACACCTTGAACACACACCCGGAGCAGTTGGGGTTCGGTTCCTTGCTCAAGGGCACCTCAGTCGTGGTAGTGAAGGTGGAGACAGCGCTGTACATTCACTCCCCCCACCTACAATTCCTGCTGGCCCGAGACTCGAACTCACAAACTTTCGATTACGATTCCGACTCTCTAACCATTAGGTCATGACTTCCCCACTATTTTATTTTAAATATGAGCTATTCTATTTTAAATATGAAAAGTGTATTTGTTATTTGAGGGAGGATGTGGTTTATGAAACATTCAAGATCAAGCCTAAAAAAGAACTCGGAAACCTCCAGTTTAACATTTGTACTACATTTACAATGACGCATTTAGTAGATGCTTTTAAGCGATTTGCGTGGCATTCAAAGTATACTTTTGACTCATTTACAGGAATCAAACCCATAGGCTTTGCTTGTATCATGCTATACTGTTTGTGTAACAGGAAAGCCTTCAATTATTTTCAGACAAACAAACAGGTTATAAATATCTGTAAACAAAGACAGATACATTTTCATGATTAAAACTGCTCTCTGCTTTACTTCCATTCTCTAAAAGAGATCTATTTTCAACGCGATGCTCTCGGTTAGGTCTCCGCCAATGAAGCCACAGCGCATCACAAGCCAGCATCACTCCTTCCACCACAAGCACTACACTCTCAAGTGTTTTTTCACAGAGGCTTCAACTTCTGTCTGTGAATGCTGCCTGTAGTTGATAACTGAGAAACTAAATGAAGAACTGAAGATTGTGCTGGTTACAAATGCTCTCTTACTTTTACTAATGTAGCCAAATGAGTCAAAAAGCAACAAATACTTCTGTACAATGTTGGTCTGACTGTCTTTATGATGCTCTGGCACAAAAGAATTAAAAGAGCAGTTTCATATCTTTGTATTGTTCGAATGGTTGAGGTTGATATGAGATTCAGAAAGTAATTAAGAAGTAATGCAATATATTTTTTAGAGAGAGTAAATATACAGTCGTCTAATTACACTGTTGAATTTGTAATTAGTAGCTAGTAAAAACTATTTTTTTGTTATGCAAACGTTAATGAAACCATTAAGGGGATGTTACTTTTGAAGGATCTCTGAACGTTGTGAAACAAGAACGTCTAACTAAAGACATTCCATGAACTTTTTGTGCTATTGTTTTGAGAACATTATTAAAGACCACATAACTTGTGCAGTCTAACATTACCGGAAGGACACTTGTTCGTAATTTTGAGAGAAATTTCAAGCATTGTCAGAATGCTCTAAGAAGGTTTGCTGGTTTAAGTGTCAGAAAAGCAAAGGCTTGAATGGAATAAGCAGTGAGATCTTTCACCTCTGTTTACTGTAGCTCATGCAAATGTCGTGTGATGTTGTGTAATCTTGCCTGCAGTAATCAACTCATTTGCAAAGACACATGTAAATTAGCAGTTGGCTAAAAGTTATTAACGCTATGGTAAAACTTTTCTCACTCATAAAATTAGAGACAAAAAGATAAAGATATGCACATTCATACAGTAGGAAATGTCCTTTAATATATTGACCATATATTTTCATATACACAAAAAAGTACTGTCATTGTACCATGGTACACTGTATATGAAGGTAACACCATGGAACGTTTATTACCATATTCATATGCCATGGTAGGCAATTTACATGATAGTCCAAAGTACTTCAAAGAAAACTATAATTATGAAAACACATGGCATTACCATGGTACCACGTCTAAACCCATTGTAATGCCATGACTTGGATGTGGTGGAACTGAATGACACCCATTTTTATATATGTGAGTGACCCTGGCCCACAAAACCAGTCTTAAGTCGGATGGGTATAGCAATAGCAAACATTGTATGGGTCAAAATTAAATTATAGATTTTTATTTATGCCAAAAATCATTAGGATATTAAGTAAAGATTATGTTCCATGAAGACATTTTGTAAATGTACTATAAATATATCAAAACTAAATTTTTGATTAGTAATATGCATGACTAAGGACTTCATCTGGACAAATGTAAAGGCTATTTTCTCATGATTTAAATTATTTTGCACCCTCACATTCGAAATTTTCAAATAGCTGTATTTCGGCAAAATATTGTTCTATCCTAACAACTCATACATCAATAGAAAGATGGTGTATAAACATCAGTTTTAAAAAACTGACTCGTCATGTATCTGGAATTTACATGGCTACTACTCCAAGGAACTTCACTTACAAAGACGTACCCAAAATTACCACGGTAAGACTATGTTTTTGACACGTACCATGTACATCCATGGCATTTTTAGCAGTACCGGAGAGTAAAATGTAGGCTACTTATATACTAAAGTATGCGGTCATCACTGTACCATGGTCAGCACATCATTTTCTGTCAAATAACATCAAAGTAGAGTCCAAAAACATGGTATTACCATAGTAAGTTACCAAGAAAGCACAAATCACTTCACAAGCAAAACGTTTCACAAAGAGAATGAGGTTAAAATGACATTTTAAAAAGTGTGGTTTTTCATTGTGGTTTGGCATTGTATCCAAAAGCATGGTAATACTATAGTATTGTGTGTCTAATTTGAACTGATATACAATTACCTCGTAAATAATATATATATATATATATATATATATATAAAATAAAAGGAAGTGTAAATGTGTAGGACTTACGTTAAACTCTGTGGAGATGAGCTGGTCTCCACTGCTGTCGTTGTCGGACAGACAGCGGACCCGCTCCACGAACCTCAACAGGTGCGCTTCCATCACCATATAATCACTCTCTCAGCATCTTACTCCGTCAGCTTTTTGATACTCGACTCCTTATACAATCTTAACTAGTAATATACGATCGTTCGACAGCAGAACTGCTCTGTTTCCGTCTTAGTAAAGTGATCAAGGCAGCCAAACTGACACAGGGAAGTTTCTCCCGC
Source organism: Ptychobarbus kaznakovi (assembly GCA_027422405.1). NCBI lineage: Eukaryota > Metazoa > Chordata > Actinopteri > Cypriniformes > Cyprinidae > Ptychobarbus > Ptychobarbus kaznakovi. The sequence continues at coordinate 21,555,528 of CM049810.1, read as the reverse complement.
TGATGTTTTTGTTAATGGTTATCTTCGTGTGCGGCGGTGTGTCAATCAGTCGTCGCCACGCCCGCTTTATCATTCCAGCCAATCCGCCGTCAGAACCTCACCCGTAGCGGGAGACACTACACGCACGCTCTCATTTAAGCTCAGCTGATTTATGAGGCAAGTCTTTCGAACATAAACTACAATTCCCATACGCCTTTGTGGCTGCAAAAGCACAGCCATTGACTACTACAATGCACAGCGTTTGCGCTCCATTACATTTTACGCATTTAGCAGACGCTTTTATCCAAAGCGACTTACAGTGCATCCAGGCTATACATTTTTTTTGTCAGTACATGTGTTCCCTGGGAATCGAACCCACAACATTTGCGCTACTAACGCAATGCTCTAACCACTGAGCCACAGGAACCATTATGTTGCATTAGTGCTGAATCTCTCCTGTCTTTAAAGTGAAATAGAAAGAGAGATATGTCCAGCGACCAAAATCACGTGAACTCACCAAATGTCGCACATTTCTATTTTCAAACTTGTGAGTTACCAAGCAGGGACTTTCTACATCGTGAACACGTTGCGCTTAACTTTACTGATCCGCTTTCTGTCTTTGTGTTGTAGATAGACAGAAACAAACCCAAAATAGCTTGCAATGCAGTAAATCAACCACAGTTTCTGCAAAAAAGAAGGAAAACGCTTATGATATTAATAATTGATTGTTAATTGAATTTTAAATTGAATATTGACCACCATTGTCAGTCACTCATAAATTATGAAATTGGATAAAATATTTGAAATAGTTTGAATGTATTACACTTCTGCAAAATAACCAGTCACAGCAGTAATGGTATTTTTTTTTTTGAGGGGGGGGGGCATTCCTTGTTTACCAAGGAATTTTAAATGCATGCATGTCTTTTGGAGTTTATTTATCAATTGGCATGTTAAGATGCTATGTGCTGTGCTATGATGCCATGTTAACTGTATATGAAGAGTTAATTTGCAAAAACAGATAACTCCGTTATTAACATGTTCAAAAATCATGTTTTTTCATTGTACATTCCAATTCATCTCAATTAAACTGCAGTTGGGTTATTTTGATTTGGTAAAAAAAATGCAGCTAACTAAGACAATAAAACACAATAAAAACATGATAACAAAATAAAAAACATGATTTTTTGAACATGTAAAAAAGAGTTCACTGTTTTTGCAAATAAACCCTTCAGTTTGTGTTTGTGTGTACTTGGTATTCCCTACATTAGGGGACCAAATTCTCCCACAAGGATAGTAATATCAGCAGCCATATCACCCTGCAGCCCAAGACTGGTTGCCCACTGAAGCTAAGCAGGGTTGAGCCTGGTCAGTACCTGGATGGGAGACCTCCTGGGAAAACTAGGTTGCTGCTGGAAGAGGTGTTAGTGAGGCCAGCAGGGGGAAACAAGTTTATAAATCATACAGAATTAAGTTTTTTTTGAACATCTAAAAATACAGAACATTTTGTGTTGGGGTAGAGGATAGAAAATACAGTTTGCACAGTATAAACACACTACACACACACTATTTCCCTGTTTAATACTGTAAAGCTGCTTTGACACAATCTGCACACAATTGCAATAAGCACTATATAAATAAATAACGGTTATAAAAACAAATACGCCTATGGAATGTACCCATAAAACATGGAGACCAGTATGTAGTGACATTTAAATAAGCACAATTTGCAGCTAATACATATATGATCAACAAATAGGAAGGTGTGATGGTTAAATCAACTGATCTGTAACTCTCTCCAAATACTCCTGATTGTAAACCCTTTGTGGCATATTTTATTTTTAGATTACTTCCTCATTTTGACAGTGCTTTAGCATGTCCCAATTTAACCTCCTCTAAGTCAGCACTGCCACAGATCAGTTAGAAATCATTCTTTTAGTGAGAAATGAAGCATCATGTTCATCCTATTACACAGTTTTAACCACTCTCTGATCCCCAGGCATCATGTGATACCTCTGAGATTCCAGACTGAGTAATGGAGAGCCACAGAGATCTATTGTGTGACATCAATATAACTAGTGTTTGCACCCTTAAAAAAAAACACCAAGTCCAGAAGATTCTCGCTTTGAGGGAAATGAGAAACAGACAACATGAACAGAAGCGACAATAGAGGAAGCTGGGAGTTTCAACCTGAGGACACCTTAATAGAGGAGACTGGTACATTTCCATCTAGTTTGGCCCAAGCAAACCTCAATGGACAGAAAAAGGCAGGTTCCGCTGAGGATGTCCCAGGTCTGGATTATAGGAATGAAGATATAATGTCAGAGAGTTGGAGGAAACACAGGAAGCATGTGTTTGTGCTGAGTGAGGCAGGGAAGCCCATCTACTCACGCTATGGTAATGAGGACGCCCTCTCCTCCATCATGGGTGTCATGATGGCGCTGGTCTCCTTCGTCCAGACTGGAGGCAATATGATTCAGTCTATTTTTTCAGGTGAGATGCACCATCTTCATCTAGGTTTTTTAAACTGTCTAATAAATAAAGGTTCTTTGCAGCACCTATAGTTTAACAACAACAACAACAACAAAAATAACATTCAGAAAGAAGGTTCAGGTTGTAAATGTCTTTAAAACCTATGCAACTTCTTTGTATACATGGTTAATGTTGAAGTTTACATATATTTACATATACATTTACTGTAAACAAGTTGACTTTGAAATTCACATTATTTTTATTTCTTGGACAACGTGAAATATTTAATTTAATCTTAAATAAAGTATATAAATATTTAAGGGCATAAGACATTTAATCTCTGAAATATACTATTCAATGCATTAAATGGATAAAAATGCAAAGACTTTTACAAAATATTTATTTTTCAAATAAATGCTGTTTATTTATCAGAAAATCCTGATAAAAATGCATCACAGTTTCCACAAAAATATAAATAATAATTATTATTATTTCTTGAGCACCAAATAAGCATATTCAAATTAATTAATATTTCAAATTAATATTGTGATGTAGTAAAATAACGGTTGCTGAAAATTCAGCTTTGCATCACAGAAATAAAAAAATTGATCCCCTGCTGAAATTGTACATTTGCCCACTGACAAAGAAATGATCGGTCTATAATTTTAATAGTAGGTTTATTTGAACAGGGAAATACAGAATAACAACAAAAAAATCCAGAAAAACGTTATAGATTGTTATAAATTGATTTGCATTTTAATGAGTGAAATAAGTATTTGATCCCCATCAATCACCAAGATATCTGGCTCCCAGATGTCTTTTCTACAGGTAAGGAGCTGAGACTCTCTTAAAGGGAGTGCTCCTAATCTCAGCTTGTTACCTGCATGAAAGACATCTGTCCACAGAAGCAATCAATCAATCAGATTCCAAACTCTCCACCATGGCCAAGACCAAAGAGCTGTCCAAGGATGTCAGGGACAAGATTGTAGACCTACACAAGGCTGGAATGGGCTACAAGACCATCGCCAAGCAGCTTGGTGAGAAGGTGACAACAGTTGGTGCGATTATTTGCAAATGGAAGAAACACAAAATAACTATCAATCTCCCTCGGTCTGGGGCTCCATGCAAGATCTCACCTCGTGGAGTTTCAATGATCATGAGAACGGTGAGGAATCAGCCCAGAACTACACGGGAGGATCTTGTCAATGATCTCAAGGCAGCTGGGACCATAGTTACCAAGAAAACAATTGGTTACACACTACGCCAAGAAATGACTGAAATCTTGCAGCATCAGCAAGGTCCCCCTGCTCAAGAAAGCACATGTACAGGCCCGTCTGAAGTGTGTCAATGATTCAGAGGACAACTGGGTGAAAGTGTTGTGGTCGGATGAGACCAAAATCCAGCGCTTTGGCATCAACTCAACTCGCCGTGTTTGGAGGAGGAGGAATGACCCCAAGAACACCATCTCCGTCAAACATAGAGGTGGAAACATTATGCTTTGGGGGTGTTTTTCTGCTAAGGGGACAGGACAACTGCACCGCATCAAAGGGACGATGGACGGGGCCATGTACCGTCAGGGCCAGGGCATTGAAGCCAGCCAGGGCATTGAAAATGGGTCGTGGATGGGTATTCCAGCATGACAATGACCCAAAACACACAGCCAAGGCAACAAAGGAGTGGCACAAGAAGAAGCACATTAAGGTCCTGGAGTGGCCTAGCCAGTCTCCAGACCTTCATCCCATACAAAATCTGTGGAGGGAGCTGAAGGTTCAAGTTGCCATACGTCAGTCTCAAAATATTAATGGCTTGGAGAGGATCTGCAAAGAGGAGTGGGACAAAATCCCTCCTGAGATGTGTGCAAACCTGGTCACCAACTACAAGAAACATCTGACCTCTGTGATGGCCAACAAGAGTTTTGCCACCAAGTATTAAGTCATGTTTTGCGAAGGGGTCAAATACTTATTTGACTCATTAAAATGCAAATCAATTTATAACTTTTTTGAAATGCGTTTTCTGGATTTTTTTCCAGTCTCTCACTGTTCAAATAAACATAGCATTAAAATTATAGACTGACCATTTCTTTGTCAGTGGGCACACATACAAAATCAGCAGGGGATCAAATAATTTTTCCCCTCACTGTATATAAATTATTTTTGACAACTCTTCAATTTGAACAATTTCCTAAGTAGCATTTTTACATATTTAATGACAGACAACAGCTAATATTATTCTGTTCTTTCCATTTGTTTCCCTCAGATGAGCACACGGTGGTCTTTTTGCAGAAGGGTCCGCTGGTGTTTGTGTCTGTTTCTGCCACTCGCCAGTCTGAACAGCAGCTGCGCAGCGAGCTCCTCCATGTTTATCATCAGATAGTCAGCATGCTCACACAGGCCAGCATAAACCGCATCTTTGAGCTCCGCAAGAACTTTGACCTGCGGCGTCTGCTGTTTGGCTCGGAGAAGGTTCTGGACGGCCTCCTCGATGTCATGGATTCTGATCCCAGCTTCATGCTGTCGGCCGTCCAATGCCTGCCTCTGCCATCCTCTTCCAGAGACGCCCTCGGTCACATCCTACAGAAAGCCGTCACCCCAAATCTGGTCTTTTCTTTTCTCGTAGCCAATAACCAACTTGTCTCCGTTGTTCAGGAGAAGACGGTCTTGGAGGATGCTAGACTAAAACCCAGTGACCTTCATCTCCTCTTCAACCTGATCAGGGCCTCCTCTGCTTTTCAGGCTGGAGAGATATGGACGCCCATCTGCCTGCCTCTGTTCAATCACGACTGCTACTTTTATGCTTATGTGACATATCTAGACCCTCCAGAATGCACTGTATACCTTGTTCTTCTGTCTACAGATAAAGAAGCCTTTTATGCCATGGCAGAGTGCAAAAGGGAAATTGAGGAAGCTTTCGCATCCCAGAATGCCTTGCAGTGGGTGGCAAACACTCAGTTATACTACGTTGGCGATATTGGTGTAGCTAATCTTAAACACTTCCTTTACAAGCCCTCAAAAGTGCTAGACCACTATTGCCAGCTGCCACAGTTCACATGGTGAGTAGCTTATGAAGCATCATTAAATGTCAATATGAAATTAAAATAGACCCTTTTACTTTCTTAATGCATGATCATGGTCTTATTGTGCGCAATTCATCATCCAAAGTCCAAAAATGCTTGTCTTCATTGACTTTCATGAAAATGGTAGAACTTTCCTCTTCAGTTGACATTGTCTAGGCCTCATGGATAGGAAATATAATGTTAAATATAGCTAAATTAAATAAAGTAATTTAATTATCTTTAGTTCTAAACTTATTTGGATGCCAGTTAACACAAATTAATTAAAGGCTATGGCAATAATAACATATAAGATTAGATTCCTGGTCAAAAAGTCTTCTCAAAAGCAGGAAGTATTTAGATCTGACTCTTCTTGTATGTAAAACACCCACTTTTCATCATCCAGTGAAATCCTGTCCTACAATCTTTTCTCAATGAATATTCTGTTTCTCTTGGAATTACGGTAGTACACTAAAAAAACGGTAAAGAAGCTATTCTTTATATAAAAGTAAATTTTACTATTAGTTACAAAGAAATGCAAATTAAATGTGGAATGTTGAAGTAGAAAGACTCCGCTAATTTAGTTTTATTTACAACATTTACAACAAAAAAAGAAAGAAAAGAAAATTATTTTACAGTAAAATGAGTTGTGAATGCTGTTTAATGTTGGTTTAATTAAATCTAAAATGCGTCACTAAAAAGCATTAAACCACACGCAAACAAACAAATCATAATAGTTTTGACTCATTTGTCTGAATCAGTGGTGCTTTTGCCATCTGAAACACCAGATGGCTCACAAATCCTGATAAATGATGGCCTATAAGCCAGGATTTCCACATTCTGTGAAAGATTAGACCACTTTGCCATGAATTCTACAACAGCAAGCACTTGATTCGGCTAATCACATGGCTGAAATGTTTCAGATCCTGAGCAGACACAGTTGCAAGGTGCCTTTTATGCAAAAATGCAAGCAAATAAAGCCAACTGAATGACTAGATGCATCAAAGACCACATGATGTGTGGAAACAGTCTGTGGTTTAAACTGTGTCTATCTTAAATTGACTGAAACAAGGTTTTTTATCATCTGGTTTGCATTGACAGTCTATGTATGTTTTCAAAAGACACATCTCTGCCACTGTTATAACTGAGTTGATATGACCAAGTCACATGTTTTAGTGAACTGTAATCAACAACACACACTGTAAGCATGCTATATGATGCCTTTATTTGAATATCTCTTCACTCAGCCCAGAGATGGAGGTGTCATACAGAAGCCAGGAAGAGAGGATACGCCTGCTGGATCTGTATCGCAACATGCACAATCGTATCCACAGTACGTCACGACCACTTAAACTCATCTACCATTTTGCAGGCAAAGAAACTCTGCTGGCATGGGTATGTTTTCAGAAAAATCAAGACAACTTCAATAGACCAGGATGTTCTGGGTTTAAAATGCTCAACAAGAAATAGAATTGATCATTGTTCAACAAGAAATACAATTATAATAAAAAAATTAAATCAATGCATCATGGTTTCCACAAAAATAATAAGTAGCACAGTTGTTTCCATCATTGATAATAATGATGAAATATTTAAGAAATATAAGTTATAATAATAAAACATTTTATTGAACACCAAATCAGCATATTAAAATGATTTCTGCAGGATCATGTGTTTGCATCAAATAAATAAATATATTAAAATAAAATAAAAATACTAATTTATAATAATATTTCACAGTATTCCTGTTTTTATTGTATTTTTGAATAAATAAATGCATCCTTGGCGAGCATATAAGGGACTATCAAAAATATCTTACTAAACCCAAACTTTTAAATAGTATAATATTTGCATTAAATATTGTATGTACAGTATTTCCTAAACTTTCTCTTGTTCTGTAGGTCACTAGCAAGTTTGAGATGTTCGCCTGCTTTACTCCGCTCGTCACTAAGAAATCAGCTATCAGTGAACTCACTAAACTGCTGCAATGGATCAAAAAGGAAGAGGAGCGTCTCTTTATCTGTCGCCTCCCAAAATACTCCACTGCCCCGCAGCCCGGCAGGAGCTCCACAGACAGGGGGAGATCAGACAGACCGGATTCATCAGACACTGGACTTCTGTCTCTCTTGTAGCCTTGGGGAACATACCGGCCAGTACACAAATTGCTGTTTTACTTCCTTGTTTTATGGTAAATTAAATTATGAAACGGGAAATGTGGCTGCATTCAATATACTGTATGTACGGTTTGTTTGTGGGTTCATAGGTGTCGTGTTAACTAAATGCCGTTAAAGTTATCCAATTCATGTTCATTTTTCAGTTCAACTTTTCATGCATTGTTCTGCTGATAGCATCGTTTGTAATGGCAGGCTTTTGTTAAATTAGTACAAAATAAAATAATCACATACTAATTTGGCAGCAGTTACATTTTATTATATATTTTTGAAATAAGTTTCTTATGCTCACCAAGGCTGTATTTATTTGATCAGAAATACAGTAAAAACAGTAATATTGTGAATCAACATACAATAAAAAATAAGTGTTTTCTATGTTAATGTATTTTAAAATATAATGTATTTCTGAATTTTCAGTTTAAGAAGTTGTGCTGCTTAATATTCTTGCTTTTTTGTGAGTGGAAAGCATTTATTTGAAATATAAATATAAAACAAAGTTATTATTATTACTCTTTATATGCTGCTTGTTTTGCTAAGATATTTGACAACTACTTAAAATAATTATGATGTTCACAAACAGCATGAATTTTCATGCAGGGCCATTTTAAATCAAAATACAGAATCATTTACTGGTAACTGCTTGTAAAAATGGCAAACTCATGTGACACTGATGTTTGCAGAGGTACTGATGTTTATTCTGCAGATACAGTAACGTTCATTGACTTCTAAACCTTGTCAGAGTATCATGTGTTCCTTTTATCTGTTCCTATGAAAGTAAGCAGTCATTTATGCTTTTCCGCTTCCCTTTCAGTCACAACCATGAAAATGTCAATCTGTCACACAAAATGTTAAGACGTTGTTTTGGGATTTTAGATATTCTTTAGATAATAGAACTAGGTTACATTAGAACACTAAAAAATACTATGCTTTTAATACACATGTGCTATGAATGGTTATTTTGTCACTGTTGATTGTCTGTGGTGACAAAAGAGCATGAAATTCACACATTAAGTGAATGCTACTCATTCTGCAACTCATTTTTGACAAATGAGCATAGGGGCCACAGGTGCCGTCTAGGTAGTCAGCTCACTAGGTTTTTGAGCCACAGCCCATGTCATGTGTCACAACAACTACAGTAGTGAATATATGAAAGTATAATGAATATATACATCAAAAACCATGTTTTTCATTGTTATCATGTTTTTGTTGTGTTAGTTAGCCGTGTTTTTTTTAACCAAGTCAAAATAAACCAAACTGCAGTTTAATTGAGATTAATTGGAATGCACAATGAAAAAACTTGATTTCTGCAGAATTGTTAAAAACGAGTTATCTGTTTTATGCAAATGCACTCTTCATATTGTGTTAGTGCGACATCTACAGGACAGATGCAAACATTACGCATGTCGGGGCTTCTCTCAGCAAGCCAAAGCGTTTAGATGGGCGACATCCGAAATCTGCAGCTTTAACCTTCTTCATCTTATCAGAATGACAGTTCATTTGCTAATACAAGGCAGAAACCACAGTGATAGCAGATAGAGAGCGTTTGTATTCTGTCCAGCAGTGTTTTGCTGTGGTGAAGATGGCGCAAGCACTGTCAGAAGAGGAGTTCCACCGAATGCAGGTACACATCTCTTTATTTGTGCTTGGATTTGACATGGGATATAACCTGTAATGAACATACGAGATCGTTAACTTGTTTAGAAGTAATTTCGGTTGAGAATATGTGCAAACGGGTCTATTTTATAGCTGAAGTTGATATCCACCTGAGCGGACTGGGGCTCTGTTAGCTGTAACGTTAGCCTGCAAGCTAATTGTTATAAGGCCGAAAAAATATTTTAATGGACAATTACGATGCTTTTCATTAATGTATGTACTATTTACGCTAAAAATGTCCGTTTGTCGAAATGACATGGAATATAGTTGCTATATGGCGAGTTTGTAGCATATAAAAAAGATGTTTAGCCTGTTAGCACGCTAACCTGTAATTACTAACATCAGCACCGTTAGTACACCAAACAGCTGATATTAACGCTTTTCTACACAATAAAAGAGTTTGTACGTTATACATTTAGTTCTATATACGAATTTCGTGTGAATGCTAGGCTATTAAATATCATATCGGCGTTGTTTTGCTTCAGCATCACCTTGTTTACAACTCCATAAGCATCTATTCAGTTTCATAGCAACCAGACTCTTTAATTTAATGTTTCCATTACGTAAATAAACTCTTAATACTTTGTAAACCACCTTTTAACATGATTCATAATATAAAAATAGACTGTGTGATGATTTGTTGTCTGGGTGGTCATTATTTATTGTTTACAGTAATCATTAATATGTATATTAAATACCTTGTTACCTCAAATAGTATGTTTTGCTATATTAATTGATCTTTAATGTGTTTCATCAGGCTCAGCTCCTGGAGCTGAGAACACAGAACTACCAACTCTCTGATGAGCTGCGGAAAAATACAGCAGGTGAGTGGAGAGTGTAAACCTAAACCTTTGCTTATTCAAAACACTGGCCAACTTGTTTGTGTCATTGACACGACAGACTGTAATTTGCTGTTATTATAAATCAGATGTCTTATCGCATCTATTCCATTGAACCTTACATTTTCTCTGCTTATTTTGGATATAGACTCTGTTGAATATTGTAGATTTAATTCTATCAAAAATTGTGAGAGTAACTCTTCTATTGGTAACTGAGAGCAAAATGAAATTTAGTAATTTATTTCATAATTGAATGCGCATTGGGGGAAGATATATAAAGATAGATGTTCTAATTCTGTCAGTCAAAATTGAGTTGTCTGAGGGCCTGGGGCCGGTTGCACCAGTTGTGTGTAACTCAGAACTTGTTCTAGTTCAAACATCATTGGGCGTTAAGTCAAAATGTATGAACTTATAAATATTGAACTTAGTGAGAAAATGTGACCTAATATTTGAAACAAAATATTTACAGAAGCTTAAAAGACATCAGTGAGTTCATGTTTTGCATATTACACTCTACATGCATTTTCATGTAGATTAATGAATTTAAAACAAAGTTTGTATTGTATTATTAATAAAAAAAAAAATATATATATATTCAAATGAATGTCATGTGATGATGTGATCAGTGAACCATAAACATGCAAATGTGTTTTTCAGTTATTCACATATCAACTTGAGCAAATTCTTTTTGGGAAGTAATAGTTTGGGAATCCCTGCTTTAGATATATGAATTTAGACATTTTAAGATGATGTTTCATTTTCAGATTTTTTTTAATTGAAATTTGATTATTTATTTATTAATATTTTGTCCCTGATTAATTGTATGTGTGGTTCCTAAGTGGAATTATGGAATAAAAATAAAGATGCACCGATTGCAATTTTCTTGGCAGATTCCGATTTTTTGTGAGTGTGACCTGCCGATACCGATTTTTGCAGATTCCGATTTTCTTTCTAAGAACTATAATTGACAGCATATACAAACAAAAATCTATGCAAATATCAACAAAAACATTTTTACATAATAAAATAAATTATTAAACATTACATTTCCCCCAATCTGGACTAATTTACAGATTTTCTCTCACTTAAACAACTCTGAAATAAAGTGCTCTGTGACTGGAAAGAGGAAGAAATAGTTAACTTAAGATGAGTTGTTTTTATGTAACAAACATGTAATTTCCTACTGTTTACAAATGGTCGTTTCTTCCTCTAACCTTATTAAATTTCATCTTTCACATTAAATTCTTACTTTGTTTCAATTAATTAAGTTAGCATAATAAAAAAACTGTTGAGTCGTTACCATTCAAATTAAGTTAGTATGAACAAACTCTATCTTTCCACTGCTGAGGAAACAGAAGCTGCATCTGAAGTGGTATTAGATGCATTTACACTGCAACATTTTAAATGCATAAATAATTGTATAAGATTGTATAATAATTTGACATATTTTTTTTAAACATACAAATAAATGTTGAAAAAATGCAATTATACTTTTAAATATGACTAAACCACCAGTAGGCGGCAAATGTCTGTTTTAATGAATACCATTTGCATTTACATTTATGCATTTAGCAGATGCTTTTATCCAAAGCGACTTACAATTGCATTCAGGTTATACATTTTCATTAGTACATGTGTTCCCTGGGAATCGAACCCACAACCTTTTGCGCATCTGACGCAATGCTCTACCACTGAGCCACACAGGAACAGGAATGTATTAATTAATTCAACCGATTCATTCAAACGGCTGATTCATTCAGAAACGAGTCAATTGGCTATCGTTATGAATGGGCCACTGAATCAATTGACTCACTCGATTCATTCAAACAAACACGTGGATTCATTCAGTAACCAAACACAGCTGTGTGTTGCTCAGACACACAACAGTTCTGCTGTGGCTTTGATCGCAACTAGTCAGTATTTTGTCTAAAATCTAAGTCACTTGATTTTAACTTCTTGTTTATTGAAATACTACTGTTTAAAATCAGTGTCACATTGCGAATATTGTTATTCGGGGAAACATCATGGGTGTCTAATGTTGCTTACCTAAATCACATTTTCTAAATCTCTTTTATTTATTTTTCTACCGCAGTATGCATCTATAAAATTCTTAGAGTTACTTTGTATGTGCTGTCTCTCTCACACACTCACTCAGGCTGTTCAAGCCTCATCTGGCACGACAAAAATACATTATCAGTCACCATTTACACTGAATGCCATTAAAGTTAGAATTATTCTCACGCGAAACGACGTGTTTACGCGTGACTGTGAAATCTACTGTGAGTGTGTGCGTGTCTGTGACGTCTCTGCCTGCGCTACTGGCAATAAAAGGATCTGCTCGGAATCGGCAAGACGTGAGACTGACCGGCCGGTCACCGATCCGGGCCGGTCATGCGACAAATCGTCCGATTCCGATCACTGGCCGGTCAATCGGTGCATCTCTAAATAGAAATACAACAGAATTATGGAATGAACTTTGACAGTTATGAAATGCAAAAACAAGAACTGCAAAGTGTATTGAAACTTTTCAGCGCTAGCCTACTTATTGTTTACAGTTATGAAATCTCCTTATTGGTCTGTAAAGGTCGATGTTATATTAACCAACTCAGCATCTTAAGAACTTATGAATGACTCGGCAATCCTACCCTGTTTATCAGTGAACTTTCTGAGAAAACTAATTTCAAGTATGCAGGCTATTATGTTGACTTGTATTATTTTATATAGTCCTGCTCATTATTAACAAAATGCATTAGCAGTTTCGGCTTGTGCAGCTGTTCGTCAAAAGTCATAAATGCACGTATTTGTGTATCATTGCATAAAGTGAGTTTAGTGTTGTGTTTCTAGTTATTTTGTAACTTTATTTATTCTGTGTTACAGAGCTCAACAGTGTCCGTCAGAAGACCTCGAACTTGGAGAAAGACTATGTCAAAGCGCAGAAGGTAGTGGCTTTCCTTGGTTTTTCAGCAGGTCATTGCCATGAGATAGAGGTCAAGTGAATTTGCTTTGTGTGCTGTTTTCTTGCCTTCTGTTTTAATTGGCTGGGAGTAATTGACTGTTCTGGTCTGTTCTTTTTTTTCTCCTAGTGTTTCTTTTTCTTACTTTCCTACAGTGAACTAGACAGTTTGCGTTCATTGCAACACAAAGTCACTAGTCTTGCACTGGTCATGTTGTAAGACAATGTAATACATTGTGTCTGTGACTCAGCATTACCAAACCACTCAGAAGTCTGTATGAATTGGCACTGTGAAGCAGTTTGCTAAAAGTAGTTCTGTTTGGTCATACTAGTTTTGCACAGTTCATCTTTAAAGGAATAATTCAACCAAAAATGAACATTTGCTGAAAATGTACTACTAACCCTCAGGCCATCTAAGATGTAGATGAGCTTGTTTGCTCATCTGAACAGATTTGGAGAGATTTATCAATACATCACTTACTCATCAGTGGATCCTCTGCAGTGAATGGGTGCCATCAGAATGAGAGTCTGATAAAAACATCACAATAATCCACACAAATCCAGTCCATCAATTAATGTCTCAAGAAGTGAAAAGCTGTGTGTTTGTAAGAAACAAATCCATCATAAATGTTTGTAACTTAAAACTGTTGCTAATATACAAATCCTCTATCCATAATATTGCTTTCTCCTGTGAAAATGTCTGAATCAGGAGAGCAAAACCAGTCCAAAACATTTCTAAACAAATATATCAGTGGTTGTGTGGATTATTGTGATGTTTTATCAGCTGTTTGGACTCTCATTTTGACGGCACCCATTCACTGCAGATGATTAATTTGTGAGAAAATGAAATGATGCAAAATTATTACAAATGTGTTCTGATGAATAAACAAAAGCTGTTGGTGGTATGTTAGGCTTGATAAAATTTACATGTATGCATTTAGCAGACACTTTTATCCAAAGCGACTTACAGTGCATCCAGGCTATAATTTTTTTTATCATTATGTGTGTTCCCTAGGAATTGAACCCACAACCTTTTGCGTTGCCAACACAATGCTCTACCACTGAGCCTATTCTATTCTATATTCTATTTTAGTTAACAATTTAGTTTAGATAATGTTTTCTTTTTCATTTTCATCCTCAGGCTTTGAACAAGAGCAAGAAAGCACAGGTGAGATTTCATCTTATATTAGTGTTTGTTTTTTCTAATATTAATTGCGATTAATGTAATGATATGATATCCTGAGTGGTATGGGAAAAGTCTCTGTCTGGTAACCATGCTGTATTATTCTCTCACTTTCAGGAGGTAGATGCCTTACTCAGTGAGAATACAATGCTTCAGGGCAAGTTACACAGTCAGGAAGATGACTTCAGACTGCAGAACAGCACCCTCATGCAAGAGCTGTCCAAGGTGCTGAGCACACACACAATATTTAACCCCTGTCATGACCATGAGCATGTGAACCCAGTCGCTTTATACACAAGTATACTAGGAATCAAAAGGCATACAGTTTCTATGCAAGAATCAATATACACTAAAATGGAAAACTTTTGGATCAATACAATTTTGTAATGTTTTTGCCACATGTCTTTTGTGCACACCAAGGCTGAATTTTTTATAAAAAATACAGTAAAAAGAGTAATATTTTGAAATGTGTGTGTATATAAATATGCATATATTCTTTTTTTAACACTTTATTTTTTTTATTTGAATATATTTTAAAATGTAATATATTATTGTAATGGCAGAGCTGTATTTTCTCCAGTCTTCAGCATCACTCAATGCTTCAGAAATGATTTGAATATTTTAAAATATTAGTTTTAAAATATTGAATAGAAAGTTCAGTAGAACAGCATTTATTTGAAATAGAAACATTATATTATAAATGTCTTTTGTCACTTTAGCAATTTAATGTGTTCTTCCTGAATAAACAATTTTTTTTTTTAAAAACAAAAATAATTAAATCTTAACTCAAACTTTTGAACAGTACTGTATGCGATAGAACAAAATTTTCACATCAAAGATGATGTCGTTTTTGTTGAACACAAAGACCGTACACGCCTTTGTGCCATTATGTTGTCACACCAGATTCAAATGAGTTTTTACATAATTTTTCAGTTTTCTGATGTTTTGCCCTGTGCTTTAGTTATGTTCCCAGATCGAGCAGTTAGAATTAGAGAATCGGAGACTGAAGGAGGGTCAAGGGCTGGAAGGATCCGCCCCCAGCTCTGCCTCTGGTCCAGTGGATGCTGAACTCCTGCGTCTACAGGCTGAAAACTCTGCCCTGCAGAAGAAATTAAAAGGTGAGAGAAGCTTATACATACAGTCCTTTATCTATTTTTCCTCACAAACAATTTAGTCTAAGAATTCAGAAGTGAGCTCGATTATAGTATTCTCTGTGCATCTATACAGCTCTTCAAGAATGTGCAGATGTTAATGATGGAAAAGCAGCACTCATTGAGGGATCGGCCGGCACTAATGGTGTCCAATCAGATGCCAGCAGTCACAGTGATGACCCTTCGGCCCCAGGAAATGATCAGATTGATCAGGTAACAGATAATGGCTTTCAGTCTCACCAGGGTTGGGTTGCTGTATCACACAGTGGAGGTTCAGAGTGAAAGAACCAATGTAGTTAAATGACTGCAGCTTCTGCTGGTATAATAATTACACCATGTGCAGGAAAACCAGAACGATCGATGAAGCTATCTATACTGCAATCGAGTGTGTTTGTCATGCGTCTCCTGGTGTATGTGTTAAGTTTGGTGAACAGTTGAATATTCCTAAGCAACCTTCTAAAAATTCAAGATTTTTATTCGTCACATACACAATTATACAGAATATAATCAGCAGTGAAATGTGAGTCAGGTCAGCTCCATGGACAGTGCAATTATATGAAATACAAACACAAGAGAATGTACATAAATATAGGGGAAAAATAATGATGTGCAGGGCAGTGTACTGTAGACTTAATAATAATAATATAAGCAGGAATGTGCAAGAAGAATGTGCAAACAGGTTGTACAGGGTATTTAAATAGCAGCAATACGAATGGTAGAGAATAATGAATATCTTACTGATTATTAAGTGATTATTAAATGGAGTCTTGTTGATGTTATGAGACCGAGTTTGAGTTTAGGAGCCTGATGGCCTGAGGGAAGAAGTTCCTCCTAAGTCTCTCAGGTTTTGCCATCATGCTATGGAAGCGCTTGCCAGATGGCAGCAAAATGAAGAGACGGTTACCGGGGTGATTTGAGTCCTTGATGATTTGATCAGCTATGCTTTTGCAGCGTTTGAGGTACATGTTTGAGGTACATGTTTCAGTCGAAGTAAACAAGTTAGTTTGCTCAGTCAGAGTATCCTTACTTTTACTTTTACTTTACTTTTTAGTCATTTAGCAGACGCTTTTATCCAAAGCGACTTACAAATAATTAAAAGTAACTAAAACTATAAGTTGAAACTCTATAAATACTATATATACACATTTAAGAAAATTGAGAAATTAAATAAAATGACAAATGCATACAACAACATTTCAAAACTAAACATTTAAATGAAAACAAAAAGTGAAGCTAAAAACAATTCAAAATATTAAAACAACAAAAGGTATGAGTATAAAAATGAAACAATTTACATATTCTAACATGACACTAAGCCTATTTAAAACACCCATCCACACAACCGTGTCTGTGAACAAGCACCGGCATATATGCGCGACGGAGGAACCAATGTTTATATGTTATACTAACAACATCTAACAGTACGAAAAACTGCAAAGTTTTCTTTCATTTCCATGTAGTATGTTGAAGTAATGTTACTAAAATAACTCCAATTTATTAAAACTAAAGAAAATACCTATAAAGACATAATAAATTCATACATAATTTATCTAAAATTAAAATAGATAACAAATCAAACGGCAGTAGTTATCAGTAATCCTAAAAAAAGAACACTGTCAAAAACACATGCTAACAAACAACAACTTACACATAGTAAGAATTGGTTATAAAAACTAAAACAGAAGTGAAACAAGCAGTAAGAAAGAAGATAAATAAAAAGCGATACTTATATCCCTTGCCGGTGTCCCTGCCCGGAGGAGTCGCACGGTAGAGTCGATGGTCTTTACACTCTTCGGTCTTCTCACGAGGAGGGCTTCACACGAACGGCTGCCGCGGTAAACTACGTTTATTATACCCATCTAACAAAATACTACTCCAATTCAGCTGAACACACTTTCCTGTTAATCACAATAAATGTTCAAGCAATAAATAAATCCAAGCAAGCGCCCGACACTGACAAGGGACGCGATACAGTACGAGACCAAACGCGATTTCAGCACGTCTCCATACAGTAAACAAAACAAGCGATCCTAACTGTAGAGTTCATAGTAAATCAATTATTCAGCTACGCAGGGCTACACTCTTAATCAGGAGTTCTCAGAGGTCATGTTTAATGCAGGGGTTACAGCTGCTGGATGAACTGTGGCCAGACACAGTAGAGACACCACCATCAGCTTTTTCTGTGAGATCAGCCCAGTAAAGTGAATATAAGAACCGTGAACGCTAGTCTAGTGTTTGACTACCACACCCCATTCATTCATTAGCATTACCAAATTTGATCAAATGAGGGCTGCAGCTAATCGGTTTATTCTTTATATAGTTTGTCACTTTTATTTTTAAACATTCTCAATACCATAATATGGTGCAATTTCTTGAAATTTAAATAGAATATCTAGCAGGAAATACTGTAGAATGGGACTTGATTTAATCCGGATTGGATGATAAAAAAAGTAGGTTATGATGTTAGAGGTTAATATTATTTCCCAGCCTGATGTACTTGATCAGCCTTAAATCAGCAGAAAACTTGTTTAAGGGTCCGTGCATCTTGAGATATATATATATATTTTTAACAACTTTTAACTTTGCTCAGCCTTCTAAAAATGCAACATTGATATGCATAAGATGTGACACGCAAACGCAGTAGTCTGGTGAGAAAGTCTAATAAAACATTAAGAAAGCTTTAGAATAACTTGCACTGATGAATCGTTCACAACAAGTCCAGGAACATTTATTAAAGGTGTAAATGGGGTCGATTTGTTTCCATATACAGTACATAAAGTCAGCTTTTTTATAAAGTGCTTGCTCTGTTAATTTCTGTATTTACTGGGGTTTTATATATGGAGCCGCTTTGTAGAAACCAAAGCTGCGGTTAAAATCTTTTGTGAGAGAGTTTTGTTCATTTGTGTTTTTTGTCTCCTGCTGTGATCTCTAGGCCGAAGTGCAAAGCGTCAAACCGGAACAGCGAGATAATGAACTGAGCGGTGAGTACATCTTTCTGACAACTTCCTTTTAAAGTTGTGACCTTATCAAACTCACTGAAGAGTTAACGGAGTTGAACCATGAAAGGTTGTGTTCTGGAGCTTCAAATAGCAGCACAATGTGTTTGACTTTGACTGAGCATCAGTTGAACTCATTTTAGGGGTCGTGTGCATTAATATCTGTTAACGCTGGGTTTCAGAGGTGGCATTTAAGCTTCAAACGGAAATGGAGGAGAAATGCTTATTGAGGGAACAACTCCAGACACTAGAGGTAAAAACATCACTTTGCCCTCTAAGTACCCATGACAGCAGGAAACAGACAAAAGGACTAAATGCTAGGATTCATTTAGCTGATGAGTGTGTATTTTTACCCTCGCCACGGGTGCTAATTTTGTACACCTTCATGCTCACCTTGCTCCAGTGAATACTTTCATGTCTATGATTAAACTGGCATTTTGCAGGTTTAAATATTTGAAATGTTTTCTAGGGTTGATAGATATTTTGCTTATTAAAAATAACAATTTTAAATGTTATCATACATTTTTGTAATTTGAATTGCAACATTAAATATTGTATTTTTATTTAATTTATCTTTTTGTTTGATTCTGATTGATTCACTTTTTCAAAGACCAGATCGTATATTTTTTTATTGATATGTTTATTCATATTTTAACCCCCATACAAAAGACTTTTCTTGTTTTAATGTATTTATTTTCATTTTTAGATGTCCAAGCAGTCAGAAATCGCAAATCTACAAGAAGAAAATGCTAAAGTAAGTGTCACGACGTGTGTTTCAGCATTTGTGCTCAATGATAAACATGTCAGTAATAATGCCATATTTTTTTTTAGTTGTCCGATAAGTTGAAGAAAAAACAAGAGAGGTAAGTTGCTTTTATGCTTTATTTTTTATATTATATGTTCAAGCTCTTTCATATTACAGGAATAGTTAACTTAAAAATGAAAATTAAGTCATTATTTACTCACCCTGGTGTTCTAACGACCTTATTTATTTTTCAGACCACAAAATGAGACCTTTAAAAAAACACGTCCTGCTTGCTCACATCCATATAATGGCAATGAACAGCAACCAGCTTCAAGCAGAAAAAGAAGCTAAAGTATCGCAGAGTGATCCCTTTAGACCTATGCCATATTTTGTGCCTATATACCAGTGTTCTTGAGGCATATGATAAGGCTATTATATTTTTGGTTTAAATTAGGCTATTATTTAGCGAAATACTGATCTTGGTCATTATGATCTTGATCTTGTTCCTGTGGCTCAGTGGTAGAGCATTGCATTAGCAGCGCAAAAGGCCATGGGTTCAATTCCCAGGGAACACACATGCTGACAATAAATGTATAACCTGAATGCACTGCAAGTCGCTTTGGATAAAAGCGTCTGCTAATTGTGTACATGTAAATGTAGTCTGCTGTGCACGACTGTGCGCTCATGAGAACAACCAGAACACAACAGAGATTCACCTCAGAGAAGAAAGTATCTGCATAATTTCCTAGGAGCTGTGTGTCACATTTTGATTAACCTTGATATCCTGAAATGCTGCTGCGCTGGTGGGCTTTTGCTGAAACAAAATTCTGCATTAATACGGTCTCATGAACGCACAGCACAGTCTTGCACAGAAAGACCAATGGCCAAGATCAGGACTGTCACTAAATAATAATTTCAGCTCGATTCGTTTTGTCAACACTATCGTAAGCCTTCAGAGGACTTGGATAAATGAGTCGAATGGGATCATTCTTTGATACTTTTGAATATTTTTCTTTAAGGCTTGAGGCTAGTAGCTGTTCATTATGCCATTATGGACAAGTGCAAGCAGGACTTGTTTGCATTTATCCTTTCATGGTCTGAAAAAGAAAGCTGGTCATAAGGCATTAGAACAACAGCAGGGTGTTGTTTCATTTATCGGTGAACTGTCCAGTTGAAGTGCATATACTTTTCACCCAACATAGTATGAAACTTTTCGGTAACACTTTAGTATAGGAACCAATTCTCACTGTTAACTAGTTGCTTATAGCATGCCTATTATTAACATATTGGTTGTTTATTAGTACTTATAAATACTTATATTCTGCACGACCATATTCTACATCCCTAATCCTACACAATAACTAAACTTAACAACTGTCTTACGAACTATTAATAAGCAGCAAATTAGGACTTTATTGAGCCAAAAGTCGGAGTCAATGGTTAATAGCAAGAATTGGACCATAAAATAAAGTGTGACCAACTTCTTTACTATTTTGGTTTATGCTGTGTATGTTGTGCTGGTTAACATGACAGTTGACATGATCTAATAACATGAGCACAGCAAAAGCCAAGCTGTGGTAGAAATGTGCTATTCATAGAAAAGTCAGCCATTTTTATCTAGTTTTTAAAGAAATATTAATTTCTTTAGAGGTAAAAAAAAAAACTTTAGGGCAAATAACTGAGTGCACCTTTAAACCTCTGCAAGACTCCAGCTTGCAGTGATTAATTGAGGAAGACAGTGATGGAGTGTTTTCACTCAAAATCTGCTGAAATATAGAAAAATGAAAGTTAAAGACGGTATTAATGGACAATGTTACATTTGAACACATTACCTCCTCAAGATAAATGACTTTCAAT
This sequence comes from Ptychobarbus kaznakovi, assembly GCA_027422405.1. NCBI lineage: Eukaryota > Metazoa > Chordata > Actinopteri > Cypriniformes > Cyprinidae > Ptychobarbus > Ptychobarbus kaznakovi. The sequence goes on along the minus strand of CM049810.1, from coordinate 21,534,483 downwards.
CCTCCATTTAACTCAAGTCCTCTTACTCTGTACTGTAGCCCTCAGCCAATCAGAACTCTCCGTGTGATTACATCACCCATGTTCCATTCTAGGTGCCGTGGTAACTCAGCTGTGGCTTAGTGACAGTCTCCGTGTCAGAGTAATGAGTCTGAACGTGAACTTGTGCTGGTATTCACTGTAGACTGCTGTATCAGCACAGACTGCCTCCGGTCCGCATCCCTCTGGTCAACACGGGCCTGTTTTCCCTGATCAGGAGATGCCGCCTGTTATTTATCACTGCTGTGTGGGGTTTTTTAGGGCCAATGAGGATTCAAGTCTCTTTATGCTTCTCTTATAGCTTCCAGCGACTACAAGTTGAGAAGGAAGGACTTTACAATGACAGCAGGTGAGAAAGACAAACCCAGCAGAGCAGTTATTTTGTGATAAAGCTCAACAGGGAGTTTTTAGCAGCCTGGGTTCTGGAAATGTATTTCCCATTCATTTTCTCAATGAAGAGTTATAAGGCTTGAACCTGAAGATGAATAGCAATTTTTTAACATTTCATTCAAAATGAAAACAAAGTACTTGCCTATAAACCTGATTGTTGTATTTTGAATCAGCACTGTGGATAGTGTACTTCTGACTTTAGGGCAATACATCGAGGAGTGTATGATACCTCTGAATGTTGCACATTTCAGTGGAAATTTGCTAAAATCCCACTTGATTTTAAACTGAGCTGTTTTGGGTAAAGCGTCGGCAAAATAAATGTAAATGTAAATCCGACTCTTTCTGCACTCTCAGAACAGATCATGCATATTTGTATCCGTTAAAGGAGCAGTCCGCTCAAATACCTCAGGTCACCCTCACTCTTAGGTCGTACGAGATTCATTTTCTTCATTAGAAAAGATTTGGAGAAATGTAACATTACATCACTTGATCACCAATGGATCCTCTGCAGTGAATGGGTGCCGTCAGAATGAGTCCAAACAGCTGATAAAAACATTGAAATAATCCACAAGTAATCCACACGACTCCAGTCCATCAATTAATGTCATGTGAAGTGAAAAGCTGAGAGTTTGAAAATAAACTACCATTTCTGGCCAAAATATGATCTGATGGCACCCATTCACTCCAGAGGATCTATTGGTGAGCAAGTGAATAATGCTAAATTTCTTCAAATCTGTTCTGATGTAGAAACTCCTCTAAATTTGGGATGGCCTGAGAGTGAGTATTTTTGGTCAATTTTCATTCTTGGGTGAACTATTCTTTGAAGAAGATTCAATAAAAAAAAATGCAACTGAAATCACTCTTATGGTTTCTGTAGGAACATAATTCATAGCTCACGGTTAGTTTATCTTATTTCTCTGTGAAGTTTTTAATGCCATTTTTACTTCTGGAACCCACCTCCAACTCTATGTATTACATGTGTTCCCATGATGTAATTTACACTCCCCCGTAATATTTTTCCTGCTGAATTTGCCGTTTTATTTCGGTATTCATCTCGTGATGCCTGGAAGTAGACCCTACCGCACATTAGTCACATCAAACCCCTCATAGCATACAATGCATTTGTTTCCACAGGACTAAAATTGATGAGATCCAACAGAGGAAAGAGGAGGAGCTCAAATCCATAAACCTTCGTGTGCAGAAATTGCAGACAGATTTAATGGCCGCCAACCAGGTGAGACCCGCTCAGGTCCACCCTGCCAAATTCCCTAATATTGAAGACCATTTGTTAGGGCAATCGATGGATGGCCACTAAGGGAGTATGATGATAAAAATGTGCAAACCCTTGGGAGTGGGTTAAAGACTGCAGTCAGTGCTTCAGGATCAGACTCTGGCACTGAGGCACGCCTGTAGAGATTAATGGACCGTAGACACACTGCTGCATCCATCACTGTCATACTAAAAATGCATTGAATCTTCCTGCCTGTGTGTGATTTCAGAACGTCACTGAACTGAAGGAGCAGTTGCAGAGTAAGCAGAAAGAGCATGAGATGGCCATCCATGCGCTCAGAGATCAGGTAGTGCACAAGATTGGTTAAAAATGTGAAATATTCTGGACACTTGACACTAAATTAAACAAATTAGTGTAGTGTGGTAATGCAACCATATATAATATGTTTAAATGTTGCATACTACTGCATAGTATATAGTGCGGTATACATTACTGCAGATTATGTTCCATTCCAAACATTGCCAAAGGCACTAATGGGAAGAATACAGAAGATGAATAGTTGGTTAAAATGTTCATTTAGCATTTCTTTTAATGTTTATTCCATCACAGATGGTCGTTAGTGCATCTCCAGAGAATGAATCTGCAATTTCCACATCTGCTGGTTTGCTGTTTACTAACAGGTTTATAAATGAAAGAAAGCAAGCAATTAATCTGCATAAATTGAGTACGTTTTAATGATAATAGGTCCTACAGATTCAATTAAATAAACCGTAAAAGGCTCATGTGGGTGTTATCAGCGTGGAACACAATTACGTTTTTAATGTTCCACTTAAAAAAAATCTAATAATGAAAAATTAGATTTTTTTTTTAAATGGCAGGATGTGGTTTTGTGATTATTTAGCTCTTATCGTTTTCAGTGTCGTTGTAAAATGCAGTTCAGCTTTGCTTAGAAAGCTCTTTGTAGTCTTAAAGATAGTTATTCAGTTCAGCCAGAAAGGAAAACTCCGTTCTCGTTTACTCACCATCATTTTATTCCAAACCTGTATGACTTTGTCTTTTGTGAAATTCAGCAGTTTCAAAGTTTGTCATGGGTGTTTTTCTGAACACAATAAAAATGTAATGGGGACAGATTTATTTGAGCTCCAAAAATAACAAATGAGCACTATAAAACTGTTTCATAGGACCTTTGTACTATATTCCAAGTCTTCTGGAGTAATATCAAACTAAACCAATCTGGGGTTTATGTAAGAATTTTAACACATTTTAATAGAGCTATTAGACTACCGTCTATTTTAACATTATTTTAGACCACATTTTTATTCAGAAAATATATTAATGGCCATTTTTAAGAAGGGTTTTTATCATATATTTATCATTAAATTGAAACATTATGTAATTAAAGTAAAGTATATGTATATTTTTGTATGTTGTTTGCTTTAAAGACAAACTACTTTTTAAAATACTTTAAACCTACAGTGCACCGTATTTTAATATTCATGAATGTCAATAAGTTAGCATTACATCGTTTTCCAAAATTGTCAACAAAAATGAATTAAAAAGATTAATTATGAATTCAGAAGACTTAAAATTATTATTATAATTTTTTTGGGGGGGAGCTTCACTTATGTTTTATATTGAAAAGACAAGTATCAACATTCTTCAAAGTCTCCTTTTTGCTTTAAGAAAGTTTGTTAAACTTAGTTAAATGGGTTTGGAGCAACATAAGGGTGACTGAATATAAATGTTTGACTGAACTATCCCTTTAATATGAACCAGAAGACACCAGTCTTTCTGCTGATAGCAAACTCTTTGTGCTTAAGGAGAAGTTGGTGAAGTTTATAATTAGCCAGAGAGCAGCCTGTTTAATTGAGCGTTTATGGATGATGGTGCTCAGGATCAGCTGAGTAATTAAGGATTAGTGGGGCTCAGTGCAGGTGGCTTAGGGGCACACGCGCTCCGCCGGGGCCCCCCGAGGGAAGAGCCGCTCTTATACTGCCGTCCGCCCTACTGCAGGTCCTGCAACCACAAATGTCTTTCACTTTCTCCATGAGGTCACAAATCTTAATTAAGCAGCTGCCTCTAATGAGCAGCAAGCAGATAAGGATGAAGAACCTCCCTGTTCTGTTTTTCCGTTCAGAACTGCTTGACTGGGTCACTTCTGTTTGATGTGGATTTTCTAACTCGGCCTGTTTTCTTCTCTTCTTTTCACTTGTTTTGGGCGTTCTTTCTTTATCATCTCTTGCTCTCATTCACCCTCTCGTGCTTTATTCTTCTTGTTCATCTTCTCCAACACTTCCCCTACAATCCCACGCTGCCGCTGGACACGTCTTCATTCATCAATCACATCTCCCCCTTTCTCTGTACATGTTCCCTTCCATGTATTCGTTTTGCTTTTTTATTTCTGTTATCTGTATTTTTCTTTCATATTTTATATTTTATTTCTTCAAAAATATTTTTCTCATTAATAATTAATATATCAATGAAATGTAATAATAATTAAAAAATAATAATTAATAATTTGAATTTTTGCTTCATTTCCTCATTTGTTTTTTATTTTCTTTCAATCTTTTTTCATGTTTTTGTTTTTCTTTTGCTTTTTTGTTTCAATTTTTTTTCTTCTGTATTTTTTTCAAAAATGTTTATAATTTTTGCTTTTCATTGATTTATTTATTATTTTTTTAACAAAAATATGTTTTTGCTTCATTCTCTTATTTATTTTCAATCGTTATTTTTCATGTTTTTGCTGTTTTGTCTAATTTTCATATTTTTTTATATTTTATTTTTTTATTTAATTAATTTGTTTTCTTTTGATAAATATCTTCTTGTTGTACTTTCTTTTGTTCCTTCATTTGGTGTGTTTTCTTTCTCTCCGTCCCTGTCTCTGTCGGGGTCTTGTGGGCTGGTTTTGTGTTTGGGCGGAGCTGCAGGTAGCGTGTCAGAGCGCGGTCAGTCAGGAGCAGGTGGAGGGCATGCTGAGTGAGAACGATGCTCTCAGGACAAATCTAGCAGCCCTAGAACAGGTACCTGACCATGATGCAGCATCACAACCTTCATCAACCCCAGTGCCTGCATCACCTTCACTCAATGACTGTCTGGTCTAACACACATGCTCTTTGTACCATTAACTGTTCATACACACATACTAATGTCACTTTTATCAACTTTATTCCCACTGCCTGTTACTACTAAAAACTGAAGAAATGGACAAATCACTCTCAATTCACACCAATTTCTTTGATGCCATATTTTCTTGTAATCTATTCTCTGAAAAATTGTCAATATCTAAAAGGAAATTCATGAAGGTTCATAAAATTACATTGTTTTGGGTTGCACTTTATTTTAAGGTGTCCTTGTTACAGTGTAATTATACATTTAAGTACTGACTAATATTAATAAACAGCATGTACTTTTACTATATCGTTAGGTTTAGGATTAGGGTTTGGCTTAGGGTTACTTGCATGTAATTATGCATAATTTGTTGTTATTATAATGTAATAGTATGTAACGTGTAACAAGGGCACGTTACATGAAATAAAGTGTTACCTTGTTTTGTTTTAAAATCTTGTTTTGTATGAATTTCTAATCATGCAGTGTGATTTAGTGTCGTTAATGCAAGAATCTTTGTGATAACTTGAAACTGAAATTCAAAACTGCATATTTAAATACTGTTTTAGTTTATTGCTCACCAGCCAAAATCATTATGCTTATTTATTTATTTGTTTCAGAATGACTTACAGTGCATTTAAGGTATATATTTACATTAGTACATGCACTCCCTGGGAATCGAAGCCCTTATCATTTGTTAGCAATACCTAAATATTAAGTATTTAAATACGTATAAATAATTTTTGACAAAGGAAAATATACGACCAAAGCCCAAAAACACTAAGGCTGCAGTTTTAAAAAAGTTTATATTATTAATATATTTGTCTATGTGTGTTTTTGGTTAGCCTTATTATTTTTTTTTTGCATGTGTGTATGTATGTTCACACATTCATACATATGTGTATTGCATCATGCATGAAGGTTTATATTTAGCTTAAAATCACTCATGGGTACATTTATATTTCTATTTCTCAGCTGCGCTCTAGTATTTTCTGTTCCTTAATCATTCTTTTGTCTTCTGTTGGCATTTTCTTGCTTATACACTGAATTCAGACTGAATAAGACCTAATTCAGTTGTCCTGGGTTCTTTGGGGTAAATATCTGAACCTCTGTGTGTGTGTGTGTGTGTGTGTGTTTTTCAGATCCAAACAGTAAAGACTCAGGAACTGAATTTGCTGAGAGAACAAAACCTGGCACTAAATGCAGAGCTTCAGCAGAGACGCACAGAGCAGGAGAGCTTTCTGGCGCAGAAAGATGATCTCAACTCACAGCTACAGGTATTTTGGCACACTGTTAACTATAAAAAACAAATTAAAAGGCTTTTTTCAAAATAAAATGCTGTATTTTATCCTGAATCATTGTGCGGTCATATTATTAGATAATATTACATTTCCTTACCCACTGCAGAAAAGTCAATTGTTTCGGATATTAAGAAAGTCTGTTCTGATGAAAAATTATTAAAATGTTTTTAAAAGCCTTTCATTAATATAGTTAAGTAAGAGATGTATTTTAGCATTTGTATTCAGAGCATTCATCAAAATGATTTGACGACTACTTGCTGATCAGGAGTCAAACCGAGCGAATAGTCGACTTCTGGAGCAGCTCACTGAACTGGGTCTGGAGAAGGACAAGCTACAGCAGGAGTTAGAGGAGGCCAGAAAGGTAACAACACACACACTCCTTCTTTTTACCTTCTGATCCTTTTACTATTCAGTCAATTCCCACTGCAGCAGGTGAAAGTAGTTTGACGTTTGCTGCACTCACGATCTCTATCTTCATTTAAGCTTCTTTAGTGAGTCAGTTCACTCTGCTCGTTCTTCCATCAGTTAATGCTCTGATCTTTTGACCAGCATAATGACTTTATTAATGTAAAAGCCAAAGTCGGATTTAGCCACAAACGAGCTCCGGAAGATTCACCTTTGGAGTTCTTTTGTACAGTTTTTTTTTTCTTTTCTCTAGAATCTACTTGTGATGTTAGTCAAGGAATCTTGCACCAAAACCAGTTTTTACAGTGATAATTCTCCACCATCTTTCTGACTCTTTGAATTTAACATGCTTTAGCAATGTAGATTATCCTGATATAACACAATTTTTAAATCCATGGCAAATTCAGAACAAAAATAGAGCCATGATATATAAATATTTTATAGTTAAAAAAATGCATTTCATATTACACAGTAATGACAGTTTGTGGAAAATTAGGTAATTCTTGAATAACACCACAGTAAAAAAAAACTAATTCTAAAATGGGCTAAAAAAGATTTTGGGGTGCAACTTGACAGACATAGCTTTCGGAAAGACAACATGCTTAAAGGCAAGTTTGTCTCTAATGTTCTTTGCTATGCAAAGTAATAAATTGAGATTTCTATCTGTCTAAATACCTAGTTAGTTAGTTGTTGAAGTTAAGAAAAATATCAAGAAAAAAAATCTTTGGTAATGACTGCTTTAAAATGACCCCATTTTATTTAAAAATAAATATCACACTGATCAGAAGTCAACATTATCCTTGTTCTTTCAGACTGCGGATAAACGTAAGGTCATGCTGGATGAACTGGCCATTGAGACGGCGCAAGAGAAGTCACGGCACAAAGAGGAGCTCAGCGATGTGCGCTTGCAGCATGAGAAGGAAGTGCTGAGCATCAGGGCCCGCTATGAGAAGGAGCTCCGCGGCCTCCACGAGGAGAAGAACCGCACGGAAGAGGAGATCCGCTCACAGCTACGAGATGAGAGGGTAAGGAACCTTTGTCGGTTGTAGGTTGAGAAAACTTGTAGGTTGAGACATGAACATTCAGCAAAGCAAAACAAACCTCAGGTTTTCTCCAGATGGATTGTGTCTGTACAAAGTGTACTTTGGACAAAAACGATCTGCTAAATTTCTCTTCGCAATTGTGTTTTTTTTTTCTTCAGGCTCGTACCAAAGAGCTGGAGGGTCTTCAGCCATACGTGGAGGAGTTGAAAGCTCAGGTTCAGTCTATGGAGGGGACGAAGGGCTGGTTTGAGCGCAGACTCAAGGAAGCAGAGGTGCTGTGTGTTTACAGTCATCTCTCGCTGCAAAACACTGTCAGAGATGGAAACGGTCTTTAGTTGTTTACATCTGGCTACATTAGTATCATTCTGACCACATGATGTCAGTGTTGTTTTTGTCGTTACTGTGTTACAGATGTTATAATGCCAAATGGTGAAGAGCGTTTATGGTGGATGTATTGTTAGAATTCAATTTCTTATAAAAGAAATTGAGCCATTAAAGTAAATCATCTAAAAATGCACTGCTTTTCATCATTTGACAGTTTTATATTCTGTAACGTTTGAGATATAAAAGTAAAATACAAATTTCAAACTTGAAACTCTCAATTGGTAAAAAGAAGGGAATTTTTAGTAGATTTAACTAAAATACTTAAAAGTGTCACTCTCGGATGTCTGGGTAATTTATACTTGATATACTTGTTATTTGTTTGTGGTTTGAGCAGGAGAACATGGAAAAGAACAAACTGGACCATGCAGAAGAGATCCAACGGTTACAGAAAGATCACACACTCCAGCTGGAGGTAAACTTTTGAATGTGATCATAAAAACACATTTGGTGTTTGACGGCACTTAACAGAGTACAGTCAGCTAAAGCAGAAGAAGTAATGAGCGGTGAAGCTATATTTAGCAGATCTGGTCTATATGACACATTTGTTGTCTTCATACATATTCAAGTCTCAGAAACACATCAGAATTCTGTCACGTCTCATTGAGTTGATGGATGATTGCTGATGTAGAATTTTACTTAATGAGCTTAAAGGACAATATAAAATGCATGAAACGTGTTTATCGTCTGTAGGTGCTCAAAGTTAGTAGATTAAGTACATTTGATTGCATTTAATTTATGATTCTGCTGACCTGAACCACAAATAAAGTCCTATGGCCAGTCCATCTCTGGCTTGACGACATGATTTTATCCACCTAGATCATAAAAAGTTGGATGTGATATTGCCGTTTAATATAATTTTTTATCATGCCTGCACAGCCTTGGTTATGTCAGCACAAAATAAAAGTTATTTCAGATATTTCAGAAGCAGAGGAAGTTGTTTTGATGAAAGATTTTGAGAACAGAATTAATTTTCTTTTGAACTTTTCTTTTGTGCTGACATAACCAACGGAATAGTTTAATTCAGGCTGAAACTTTTTATATATATTTTAGTTTTAGTTATGTACACACACAAATTAATAAATAAATATTTAAACATACTCATTTTTTATTTTTATTTGATCCTGTTCCTTGCCATAAAATAGCCATGGAATCTGGCATGGAAAACAAATAAGTAGTGATCAACCGATATTGATTTTTTTATAACCGATACCGATTATTTGTACGTTTATGTACCCGATAACCGATATGCAGAACCAATATTTATTTACTGTTATAAAGTAAATAAATAACAGAGTGAAGAAAGTCCATTCTTCGCTTTGGTTTTTCCTCCTTTCAGTCATCTTAACAACAACAAACAACTGTTGAAAATTAACATTTTCATGTAAAATGTTATCTTCAAATTACAACAATATAAACATTTTATTTATAAAAAGCATCATCAGCAACACTGATATTAACAATAAGCAAAAGAATGTCTAATGTTTTCAAATGGAGAAAATAAAGGACAGAAGTCATATCAACTTTAAACTACAGTTTTAGGTTTAAACGCTGTTTAATAGACTAAAGAGTGGAGAATAATTCACTGGATAATGTTAATTAAATTAATAACATTCTCTGGAATATTGAAATAAGCTATAACAAACAAAACATCGTATTTTATTGCATTTCTTAACTGAAATGTTTTATCAGAATTATTAAAATGTTTTTGTCATTCTAAATTATGAAAACTGCTGACAGCGCGGTTTATCTATTTACACAGAACTATACTCAAACTGCGATCGCTTGCGGAGATAATAAATAATTAATTTCGATAGAGATGTTTATTGGTGAAATAATGGTTCTATAGTAAATGTTAATATAGTTTAGCGTGTTTCAAACAAGTGAATCTTGTATAAAGTTACATGCGGTGGTCGTGCTGGAGCTTCTCCTGAGTGAACAGTGCCACTGCTCCAAGTGTGTGCAATACAGAGAACACATTTCACTGCTGGTTATACTCTGTATAATTGTGTATGTAACTAATAATAAATAAACAATATCGTTTTTTTTCAAAACCGATTATGGTAAAATGCTTAAATATCGATTAAATATCACATCCTACTTTCAAGTCTGACAGATCTGTGTATTAAAGAAGTAAATACAGCTCATTCTGTCCAGAACTCATCCACTGTGCATTTGAATGAATGAATGAATGAACGTATCTTCCCGCCGTTTCTCAGGCTAAAGCTGCAGAGGTGGAGGCAGTCAAGCAGCAAGTGACGGAGATGCAGAAAGAAAGAGAAGAACTCAACAACACAATCAGCAAACTCAAACAGGTGTGTATTCTTTTGTAGCGCTCTGTCGGTCTCCTAGTGGCTCTGCTGGAGCGTTTGTTCTTCAGCGTGATGAGAACCATGTGTTTTTAAGATGCTAAATAAGGCACGACTCAGATGGAGAATATTATGGGGGTGTGATCGCTGGAGCTCACCAGTAATTTCAAATGTGACTCAAGAACGATGCATGACTCAACAGTAGGATGAGATTGTTCTTTGTGTGAGCATCTGGTGCCAGCAGCTCCTGGGGGATGTTCAGTTTTCAGAGCTGCAAAATTGGTGTTTCCTCGTCTGATCTGAATATTTTTAGGATAGTTTATTTGGACTTACCTTGTTCTGATGTTACTTGTGTTATGGTTGTTATTGTATACTCGTACTAAGATTTAAAGCATCATAACCTACATTTTGTTTTTGAAAGATGAATAAAAAAATAATGTTACAAAAGATTTCTATTTCAAATAAATGCTGTTTATTTGAGCTTTGTATTCATCAGACAGTCTTGAAAAAAATGTATCAGGGTTTCCACAGAAATATTAAGCAGTACATCTATTTTCAATAAAAATAAATGTGTCTTGAGTATTAAATCAGCATATTAAATTAATGTTTCAATTATGTTAATTAGTTAATGAGTAATGTTGCAAAATTCAGCTTTGCATCACTGCAATAAATTACATTTATAATATATTAAAATGGAAAATATATATTTTTTGTAATTATTTAATATTTATTTTGTAATAACATTTTGCAATATGGCTGTTTTTAATGTATTATTGTTTTTTGATAAGACTATTCAAAAACATTATTAAAAATCTTACTGAACCTAAACGTTTTAGCGGTAGTGTATATTCATAATTAAATTAGGGCTATCAAATCAATCGCGATTAATCACATCTAAAATAAAGTTAGTGTTTATATACATATAAATATTTCTTAAATATATACATGTATGTGTGTGTATTTATACATATAATATACAAACACATATTATTTAAACAAACTTTTTTGGATGTGATTAATTGATTTGACAGTCCTAATTTAAATGTTTTTAAATTCTAAGATATTAACTATAATAACAGTATAAAGAGGAAATATTGAAAACATTTGCAAAACCTTATTTCTGCAATATTTTTACTGTAAATAAAAGTTTTTGTGCAGTTCTTCGGTTGTTCTTTTTTATCTAAAATATGTAAAAATGAAAGAGACTGAACTGTAACTCAATGAAACATTTCAAACTAAACCGAAAACTGAAAAATTATAATAAAAATAGATTCAATGAAATCTAATGACCTTTGTGTGTGTATTTCAGGAGATTAAAGATACAGTGGATGGACAGAGAATCCTGGAGAAAAAAGGTAGTTCAGCGGTAAGTAGGCAATCCAGCCAGGGGAAAGAGATGAGTCAGGGCTTTCCCTCTCTCCATTTCCCAGAAAGTGAATTCAAATAGTCCCAGGCGATGGGCAGGACACCTCTCTGGCCTACAGACCTGAAACCAGACCTCCCATTGACGAGGGTCGATCGGCGTTCATTAACGCTGTAGCTGTTTCATCAATAGAATCTCGTTTGACAGTTCATTGATTGTGTGTGTGTTTCCAGCTCCAGAAGCCGTCCATACTTTTAGCTCAATAAAGTTTTGGTTATAGTTTTTCTATGCTATTGTTTATTAGTCACACTGTTTATTAGGTTACAAATGCAGTCCCTCTGGGAAGTTCCTTCCTAATCAAAGCGATTTTGGCCACAAAATGGATGAAATTTCATATATCTTCCCCTCTTTTCTCCTTCCGACAAAAACAAAAGGTTCTTGTTGTGCTACTGCGGGGAAATGGATGGACAGCATGTTTAGTTGATGTGAAATTGTTGTCTATGTATACTGTATATATATTTTGGTTTGCTATTTTACTATGTAATGCAGTGATATCTAGACATTTTTCATGCAAAAATGAAAATTTGTCATTTACAATTTCAGTTTCCAGTTTCAGTTCCAAATCTTTATGGGTTTCTTTCTTCTGTTAATCATAAAAGAAGATTTTTTTTTTTTGAAGAATATGGGTAACCAAACAATCCTAATTGACTTCCATATTATAGAAAAAATACTGTGGCGGTCAGTAGGGACCATTAACTGTTTGGTTACACGCATTCTTCAAAATATATTTTGTGTTCAGCAGAAGAAAGAAAAATTCATACAAGATTGGAACAGAATTTTCTTTCTTTGGTGAACTGTCCCTTTAAAAGTGTCCAAATACATTTGGGGCAGCTGTATAGACTGGTCTAGTCTGCTAAATGTCCATCAATCTAAATGTTCTTCAGACGTCAAAATAATGCCTGTCATGTTATGTCTGCAGCTGAAAGACTTGAAGAGGCAGCTCCATTTGGAGAGAAAAAGAGCCGATAAACTCCAGGAGCGGCTGCAGGAAATCCTAACCAACACTAAGACCCGCACAGGTGAACACTTTCTCCGTCCCTACATGTTACACTTAAGATTTTGAGACCTACCCCTCTGTCATCATATAAAGCATTTGTTAGTACATGGAATAGGGCTTTTTAGAGCTGTCAACCACCCTCTCAGGTGCTTTAAACTGCGATAGGCTCTGAAGTCGCTATTTCATCACACATGGGCGGCATGAATGAAAAATGTAAAGCAGGTAAGTACATATGTGGCGCAGTGCATAAATAAGGCAACAGATGAAGACGCTCCGCCCCTTCTGCAAATCGCTACAAATGAGACCAACCTAAAGCGTGTTCTTACCTCCTGAAGTGAATTCTAAAGAGCCCATCCGCTTTGTTCTTGCATCAGGTTCCTGTGGGATGTCAAGCAGTTCACTTTCCTGCATCGGCTCATTGGCTATAAATAGTTTTTCCAAGAAGGCAGATTACATTAACGTAGTTGTTCTTTCACATTACTGTGGTGTTATTTCATATCAGAGATTTTTTTGGCTCGCTTTTCACAATCCGATAAATTGCTTTCTCTCGCCCTATTTCTTTTCTTCATTGAACATAACATTTGAAATACAGTAAAATGGGTTGTGAACACATTTTTCATGATTTTTATTTGATATCAAGTAAATTTTACTTGCATAGTGATTTTCACAATACACGTCAATGTCAAAGAAGTCTTTATAAAGTTTTTTTTTTTTGACGGAGTATGAATAAAAAAAAAACGTAAGAGTTTGGAACAAATTTTTTACACTCTTTAGCTGGCCTTTTTATATGACATCAAGTCTAGTTTTATTTGTATAGTGCTTTTTGCAATGCACTTCTTTTATAAAGTATATTTGAGAACTTTTTTACTGAAACACTTAAGGGTTGTACTGCTTGGAAACTTTGTGATTTTGACAAGACATGAACCCAAGATATAATACCATTGCCCCATGGTGTTTATAATCAAATTTTAGTGTTTGGACCACATAAAAAGCTCAAAAGTCCAGTGGTCGAAAACTGGTTCAAAATCAATAAACAGTATCTCAACTTAATAGAAACTTTTTAGGTGTATTCATTCGTTTATTCCTTAAACTCAAACTCCTGTGGGGACGGACCCCACACACAGCAAGGAGGGAGAGGCAGGTGCTGTAAATATTTGATGGAGCCCCTCTAAAAATGTGCTACAGATCCATGCATACGTGCATTTGCTCTCTGTAGATTGTTGGCAGTGCCAGGGCACTCTTCTTTTGAGCCATTTATAAATTAAAGTATTCTAAATGTTTAATGGTTGCTCTACAGGAAGTTTAGAATCAGACATTTTAAATTAGGGAGCTTTATCTTTGTCAAATGTCCAGAAGGGTCTGAAAGTCCACACACGCTTTCTCAAAGAGATTTCAGCATGTGTTTTGATTTACTGGCCCAATCAATTTAGAGTTCTTTGTTGTGTTGTATTTATAATTGTCTTTTTTTAAGTGAGCTTGCTACTACCTAAACTACCTTCTAAGGCAGCATCCTAACAAAATGGAAACTCCAAAAGTGACTCAACTCACAAGTTGATTCCAATGGAGGATGATTTAGCATGCTGTTACGCTAACAATGTCTTTCCTTGAAAACATATAGCACACAAATAATGGGTAAAATCGCCAGCTTTTAATTATGCTATTTATGCATACTTTTTGGTATTGAATATTACAGTGTAGTTATTTAGTACATATTATTGCATTTTTCCCCTCGAGTTTTATGCAGTCTGTAAATCAAGGAATCTCAGAACTTTGGTTTTGAAACAGCCTTTGTGTTGTTAACGCAACATTGATGTCTCAAAACGCTGTCTAAGTTGGCAGATCACTAGTTTTTGGAATAGAGCTTATATATATATATATATATATATATATACACTACTGTTCAAAAGTTTATGGTCAGTAAGATCTTTTTCTCACCAAGGCTGCATTTATATTATAAAACTAATTGTAAAAACAGTAATATTGTGAAATGTTATTGCAATTTAAAATAACTGTTTTCTCTTTTAATATATTTTAAAATGTAGTTTATTCCTGTGACGATAAATTTTCTAATATGCTGATTTGTTGCTCAAGAAACTTTTCTTATTATTGAAAATAATTGTGCTGCTTAATATTTCTGTGGAAACATGATTTTTTTCCCAAGAAAAGAACAGCATTTATTTGAAAAAGTATTTAGTACTGTAAATGAGATGAGATTCTAATATACTGATTTGCTGCTTAAGAAACATTTCTTATTATCATTGTTGAAAACTGCTGCTTTATATTTTTGTGGTTACTGTAATTGATTTTTTGGGGGAGTTTTTTTTAAATAAAGTCAAAATCAACAGCATTTATTTGAAATGTAATGTTATAAATGTCTTTGCTGTCAGTTTTGATCAATTTAATTAGTCTTTGCTCAATACTGACACCAAACTTTTGAACATGATTGTATTGCATACAATGAAAATGTACATAACATGGATGGCTTTTAACTTCTGTGAATTGTTTACCTTGTAGATTCTCTGTCCGTGAATGCAGGTATTAATGGACGACATTCTACTAAATAGCCTGTATGTTAGCATGCCTAGTGCTAGTATAGATTACTCGGTAGTGTTTCCATGTTTGTTGACCTATGTACTTACTCTCTGTAGACTGCAGTGTACTGATATTGCTGCCTAGTACTAATACTTGCCTTGCAGTAACTAGTTGTTGATCATAATAGCGGTTACCTGTTTCTGGAAACTGCTGTTTAGTTACTAGGACTGGATGATATATTGATTATAGTTTCAAACAAGATATTAAATGAGACAATACCATTCATGTCAACACGCACTGATGCTTTAAAAGCTTCTGAAACATGATGTAGAGTGAGATGCTGCAATAAATAAGCACAATCCAAGTTGCCTTAAACATGATGTGCTTAATGTGCTACAAAATAACTCATTAACATATAGTTAAAAGCAACCTTTCATGTGTGTGTGCTGTTTAGTGCATTTGTGACCAGTTCTTCTCAGTGCATAACTAATTTATTATGGTTTTATACTTACCAGCATATGTTAGAAGTTGATACAGGTATTTCCATTTTGCATAAAGGCTCGTCCTGACAGCAAGCTAGTATGCTTAAACTTACTGAGTTAAGTAGCTGTTTTCTAGCGCACCTGCAGCACTTGGTGATTTTAAATTATTCCTCTTTTTGCTTCATGTATGTATTTGCAGGTCTGGAGGAGCTGGTGTTTTCTGAGATCAGTTCGCCGAGCCGTACGCAGCAGACGGGTGACAGCAGTAGCGTCTCCTCCTTCAGCTACAGAGAAATCATGAAAGAAGGGCCTTCGGCTCCCAGCACCAATAAGGTAGAGCCGCCCACTGGGGACCAACGACCCTTGCAAATACTGTCGCCACAGTTGATGCTTCTTTTTCTCTGGTTCCCAGGAGCATTTCCTTCTAGAAGCTATTAATAAACTCCCGAACAGTGTAAATTCCATAAATACACAGTTCCTGTGAAGAAACAGGGGAGAAAATAATGGTTGTCGTGACATGCTGGACTATCTTGTGGGACATGAGTGTGGTTTGGTGAAACTTTGAGGTGCATTTGAGTAATTATTTCTGTTTGCCAAAGCTATGAAGTTTTAAACTTCATCATGCAACTCGTACCTCAACGTTTGTGCTACAGACATGAATGATGCTTCAGTCATGAATCATTTAGTTGACTTTCAAATGCACTAATCAAAGCACAGACTCCCATGTTATGCCATCAATTTGAAACATAATGCATATCAGGCATGTTTGAGATATGTATTATTTTTCATTTATCATGTATCAGAATTGTCATCAACCTTCAGTAAGGAAAGTACAATTTTTTAAGCCAGAGGGAATGAGACTCATGGGATGAAAATAGTATACACAGGGGACGTGAGAGTCTGTGGGGCGAGTCGACTTTCATTTGATTGGATCGTCACTATCTCTTGAAATACCCTGAAACACACTGAGGGACAGAATAGGACCACCACACGTACTAGACTGGTGGTATTCCTTCCTGTGACTTTCATGTGACGTCAAACGATACAGTGTTAAATTACAGACAGTCTCCAAGGGATAGTTCACAAAAATACTCTCATCTTGTTCTAAACCTGCATGACATTATTTTATTATTATTTAAAGCTGCAGCCCGTAAGTTTTGCCTCTTTGTCGTAATCTCTGTTTGAAAACCTGGAATTGCTGCTCTGTGTGGAATTATCTTCTGTGCATGGGTTTGTGCTCAGGCACAGCTTCAGCACGGATGAATCTAATGTTTTGAGGAGCATGTGTGTCAGTCACCGCACCAGTGTGGATACTGTATTTAGGAATCACAGATTCTAGCCTACGTCTTGGAATATATGACCCAAATCAGAATTTCCACCGTATATTGCCATCTGAACAAGTAAGTAACAAGTCTGCCACGTTTGTTCTGACCAATTGAGGAAAAAAAGCATTACAATAAATCACGCTAATGGTGATTTAAATCTTAACAATCGTTTGGCGATCTGTAATCAGAAGCACATTTAAAACTGGAATATCATTTAATTTCACTCACATGTGTTTCATAAACACATAATCCTTTGTGGATTACAATCCGCCATCAGAATGATAGATTTAATTATTCTAGCTGCTGTGAGAAAAGTCTATAAATGATCCGCCACCTGCAGGATACTCACATGTGATAGTCTACTAGCCGGGAAAACTTCATGTTTACAGACGTGACGTAATGACGCAGTGCCATGCTCAGATTTCCTGCGAAAACCTACCCGTACCACTCAAATTAGAAAACATTATTATAAGCTAACCGTTGTGAATCGGGCTTAATATAGTTTTGAACATTGGCTGGTTATGTACTTGCTCAAATATTTATTTCAGATCATTTTTAACCCAAAAAAGTTACGGACTGCAGCTTTAAATAATATTATAGTATTTATTACTATTTTGAATTAGCTTCATTTTTTTTGCGTTTTATGTTTTAGTTATTTCAAGTTTTTGTAAGTTTTTTTTTCTGTTTAGCTTTAATTTAAATAAAATGTTTAGTTTTTATTAATGTTAGTACAATAGTACTGCACTTTTGGTTCTTTAGTACTATTTTAGCTTTAGTATTTGAACAATTAGTTTTAGTAATTAGTTGTAAATTTCGTTTAAGTCACGAGTGCAAATCTTAGTAGGTAAATCGCATTGTGTGATTTATTTAAATACTCCCCTCCCATAAATTGTACAGATAAAAAGGGAAACTCCTACAAATGCATATTCAAAAAGGGGAGTTGCAAAAATAGCTGTCCACACATTTTCAGCTCTAATTTCTCACTGCGTGTCTTTAGTAAATCCTGACATGAGAAATGAGTTTGCGCTGGCGCAAGCTGATAGTAAAACCGGCCCTTAGAATTTTATTTTATTTCAGCTTTATTTTCTAAACAAGTTTAGTAACATGCAGTGTTTTTGTCAATACAGTGAATGCTGGTTTTAACCCCATTGCTAAATGGGGTTCATTCATGTTGGTATTATTAGCTGGTCTTTTCGGCATTTCTTTAAGTAAAAAATATATATTTTTAGTGACGTTGTTTTACTCTTTCCACAGTCCAACACCAGCAGCCCTCAGTCCCAGCGTCCCGCTGACCTTTCGGACGATGAGGTCAGTGAGCTCTTCCAGAGACTCGCCGAGGTCCAGCAGGAGAAGTGGATGCTGGAGGAGAAGGTATGATGTTTTAACCATTATTGGAGTCTCATGTTAGTAACTAGGAAGACTTGAGCTCTTGTGGAACAGCCCAGGTTTGCAGTACTGCACCAAACCTTCATCCAGCCAGTTATGCTGTGTGCTCCATAGGGGGCTCTAAGTGCTGAATTGTGTCTCTGGATCATGAAATATGCATGCAGGTATTGATGTTTTCACATTTTAATCGATCAGTCTTGGTTAGAAACTATTGGAATGGAAATATGTAGTTAGGGTTTGACAAGTTACATCACCCTTTCTTCCCCAAAGAGACGTAATACTGTAAGCTCAATCATATGAGTGCCTGTCACATCAAACATGTTATTTCATAACTCATCTGGATTGCACAGAATGTCATATATGAAGGTCGTTTTTAAGCTTAAGATTAAGTATAAAATAGTTGATACATTTAATTAAATTGATGTTTGATGTGTGTTTAAATTAATATTAAATGAATTTCAATTATTAATGTAATATTTATATAGTTTAATAATTTTTTTTTTCACTTATATACACTACAATTGAAGTTATGGGGTAGTCAGATTCTTTTGAAATTTTTTAATTAAGCAGCGCTATTTTCACCACCAAAATATGAAATGTTTCTAGAGCACTAAATCGGCATATTAGAATGATTTCTGAAGGATCATGTGACATTGATCTCGGTTTCTTTTTATTTTTTTTTTTTTTTTTTTTCTTGGCTATTATTATTTTACTGTGGTTGTTTTGTAACTGCTATTTCTCTTTTTATTGTTGTTTTATTGTTCTTGATGTTCGGTGACCTTGAGTGGTTTGAAAGGCGCCTTAAATAAAATGTATTATTATTATTATTATTATTGAAGACTGGAGGAATGATGCTGAAAATTCAGTTTTGCATCACCGGAATAAATTACATTTTAAAATATATTCCAATAAAAAAGTTGTTTTAAGTTGAAATAATATTTCACAATATTATACATTTTACTGTGCTTTTGATCAAATAAATGCAACCTCGATGAGCAGAAGAAACTTCAAAAACATTAAAACTCAATACAGACTCTTTTTTTCACATTGTCGTAAAGATAATTTATATAGCTTAAATAATGCCTTTTCAGTCAAATTAAATAGACTATCTTTCTTGAGATTAATTTATAGCAAAATTGACTAAAATGAATGAATATCGCATGATATTGACTGAACTTATACAGCATTTTTTAAAGCTAAAGCCAGTCACAGTGGCAGTGATCACAGTGTCCACACCTGTGTGCTTCTGTATCAGGTCTATCACACTTTGTGTGTGTGGCAGTTTATTGCAGATCTTATCTTTGTGCGCTCTGTTCAGGTGAAACACTTGGAGGTCAGCTGCGCTTCAATGGCCGATGACATCTGTAAAAAGAGTTCCATTATTGAGATGTACGTCATGGACAGCCGAAGAGGTAAGCAGCTTTCTCTCTCCCTCTTTGTCATTGTTCACAGCCTCAGGCATGCTTGTTTTCTGAAAGCACCTGATGTTTAGGTTTACAGATGAGGTCAGGCCATAGGTGATACTGATTGTGCTTTTATTATAAGAAGTATCAAACATGTCACTTTGTTGTGTCAGCACAGATAAAGACCTTACACTATTCAATAGTACAGGTTTGTTAAAAATGAAGGGTTCTTTAGAATGATACAGAGATACAATTTTACTTTTATTGTACAGTATGTTTTTTGTTCTATTTTTATATCTGCTCTCATACTTGCATTAAGTATAGCTAAATGTTTTATTGGTCCTATTTATAATGCTACTATTTTGGTGCCACTGTACAGATCTTAGGTATTCTTTGAAAAAGCACTTTGCAGCTGAAAATAATATTACACTTTTTTAATGTAAGGGAGATATGAGTGCAGAGCAGACTAATGTGCTTTATTCTTATGTTGCTTTTTAATGGATTGGAATTGAACAATCCCTTGTTATCTGTTTGTCTACAAGTGAACATAGACATATATAGTGTTATTATAGTGTTCTTGACCTCAAGAACAGATTGAGTCTCTTTCTATCTAGTTGCAGTAGTTTTTGCTTTGGTGATATATAAAATCATTTGGTGAGAATATCATTACTGGGGTTCATTTGTATTCATGATTAATCAATAGTTAATTGTGTTCTGGCAGTAGAATGTGATAGTGCTAAATGTAATGGCAAGATATGAGGACGCATTGTTTCATAAATCGTTTTGGAGTACATTTCTCAACAAAAATACCTGGACTTAGTACAAGATCCAACGAGGCAGAGCAAAAGTTTATTTGCTACAGACACTAATTTCAACAAATATATCTTGTTTCATTTGGTTGCCAAGGCATTTCTCATGTAAATTTACGTTTTTCATGTAATATTTATATTTTATTTTATTTCAGTTAACAAAGATTATTTTTCAATTTTTTTTATTTTAGTTAACAATAACATTGAGTGCCACATGTCTTTCTGAAACGGATGTTTGTACAATATTTTTGTAGTAATCAGTCGGTTAATAGCTGTTGCCTTAAATTAGTCTTTATTATCATAGATGTTGCACAGAAAGTTATCTATAAACTCTTTCTTTGTGAAATTCCAATAAAAGTCACTTTTCCATTGGACTGAACACGGTTCTGATACATCATGACCTGTTTTTAGAATTCGGAACCATCCGGAGCAACTTTCGACAGCTTGGTTAGCTTGTGTGCATGAAAACAGTCAAACTCAATAATATTGACAGGGATTCTCTCGTAGAAGTTTGGTCTAAAGCACTTGATTTCTGCACTCAAACTCGCAAAGATCTTGTAAAAAAAAAAAAATGTCAGTCTCCTGAGAAAATAGCTCTAGTACTTTCCAACTGCCATAGAGCCTTAAACTGGAAGCTTTAGATTTATGTAAAAGTTAGACTTGTATTAAGTTTTATATTTTTGACACTTGTGTGTCAATTTGTTAATATTGCTTAATGCATCATGAGCTAACAATGAATAATACTTGTATTAATCCATCTTAATGTTATTTTTATGTATACTAATACATTTTAACATTTCAAGTCTGTTGTACTGTATAAATTACCATTAGCCAGCATATTATGAACAAACATGAATTTTTTTGTTTATAAATGAACATTGATCTTATTGTAAAGTGTTACCATCCACCCATCTGCAGTCCATTATGATGTCTGTCAAGGTTTCTTGTACCGCAGTGTCACATTACCGATTTCCACCTTCTCTATGACCCTTTTGAATTAAATGCGCTGTTGTTGCACCTTTAAGACTTTGTATATGTAAATTAAATCTGATTGAATAACCTGAGTAGTTCATACCATTTTTCTGCAGCCCGAGCAAAGTAGCTGAATACTAAGGTGGTTCGTTTGTTAATGAGCTTGAGGTTGTGACATCATATCATGAAGATTTCTAAGCTAAACAGGCAGAATCATGATTAAGCTACTGGTCTATCGGTTTCTAAATGGGCAAATACATAATATACATATTTGCTTGCAGCTTATCTGTATCCTGCAAGCTGCAACAGCATAAAGATTCTGTGATTATTATTTCAAACTTTTTTTTGCCTCATTTAAAGCAAGGCTTGTGTTTCCCTACGAACAGAATGGAGTTGGTAATGTTGCGTCTTCCTGTCTTTCCCTTCATGTGTTTTCCTGTTTTAATTTCATGACTGACTGATTTAACATTTAATGGCAGACTAGATTCCATTAAGGCTGGGGTCGTCTAGTTGTAAATATTGTGCTATAAAAGTTTAAGATCTCTGCTCCTTTGGGGTGTCGGGAGAGCTTACAAAACAAGTGTGTTCAAGTAAAGACACTTTTTTGCACATTACAGATATCCGTAGAGAGGTGAAGATTGTTTGGTAACAGTGTTTTAGTATTAAAATCGATATAAACTCTGAAAGAATCTGATGTATGTGCCCATATTCCATTTATACTATTCATCGCAGCCTATTTGATTTTTAATGTGGCAGCAATTTTCCTGTTTAACTGTTTCCTTCTGGTTCATGTCTAACCAGGATAGTCTTTCTGAATAACATTGGAAACGATCCTTCATCTCCTACAATAATTGTGGATAGACTCGGGGAGATGTACAAATGGGGAGGTGGAGACTCCATAGAAAAATGAAGAAAGGATGCAGAAGGTAGCAGCACTAGATGAGAGCTGACATTAGCAGGATGTAAATGATTCAGAATGCCGACATGCCTCAGTGAACCCAACACTCATCCTCAATAATGCAGCAGAAAGACTGAGCACCCCTCTTGTCTCCTCTCTTCTGTCCTCTCTCCCCTCCTCTCTATTTTATCCTTACACCAGTGCGGCTCGCCGTAAATTCATGCCATTGATATAACAAATGAAACGGTGTGACATTTTATCTCTGACGTAGCCTTTTGAGTCAGTAGTGATTTCCGTTGTTGCCAATGTGTTGAGGAAATGGCAAGTCAGGAAGCACCTCAGATAAGCCAGATGTATGCCACTTTGGGGTATTGTTGACCCTTCACTTGCCATAACTTTCTGCAATATTCCTCCCTTCCAAGTGGGGATTGTATAGAATGTGCTGCAGATTGTAAAAGACACAAAAGTTATTCCAGATGTCTGGCATGCGACATTGCGTCAGTCCCACGAACCCCAGGATAATTCTGTATTCGTCAAGACAAATCCTGAAAATTACAACCATTAAACATCAGTGGGCAAATATATATGAATGTTTCAGTCAGTACCCGTTTCAGTTGTCGCCAGTTTGTTGAGAAAATGGCAAGTCAGGAAGCTGCTCATATGTATGCCACCTTGGGGCTATTGTTGACCCTTTACTTGCCAGATCTTTCCGCAGCATTCTTTCCATCAAAATTCTGCAGATTGAAAAAGGCACAACAGTTTTCTCAAACGTTTGGCCTGTGACATTACGCAGATCAGTCCCACAACTCTGCAGTATTTCAGGGCACATGCTCCTGGCAATGCAACCCTAGGATCATCCCGTATTCGTTAGGACAAATGTTCAAAATGTCATCCGTTAAGCAGCGGTAGGCAATATGAATGTTTTTCTGTAGCGTTCAGCATGTGTGTGATGTAAGACAGCTGTAGGATGGTTTATTTGCACAGCCTCCACTAACCAGCCATTCAGCAACATGCCGCAGTCATGTGTGCACAGCCTTCGCTCCGCCTAAGTGCTGCTGGAAGAAGTCAGCTGGGATGAGACGCCACTGCAGTCTGGAAACCCTCTGCTTGCACCCTGTTTTAGGCCTCTACCGAAGCGTGAAGTAAGCTAACGTCTCGGTATACTCCAACTTCTTTCTGCTGCATCATTTAAGGAAGAAACTATCCTTATCGTGTGTGCCCTATAGCTCCAGAACACACTGAGATAATGGGAGTGAATGTGAGTCACAGCAGAATTATTTTTCTTCCCTCTACAAGCAAATTTGGTCCACTTTAGAGCGAATTACACCACCGGGAGTGAGTGCTAATGAGCACTCTGCTTGCCGAGGTTGCAAGAACAAATATGTGAAGAACAGATCATCGATATCCACACAGATCCCTCGAAAGAAGGGGTTACATCTGTAACTGGCAATAACACATGGCTGCAAACAGGAAGGATCCTTGCTGTCGAGATGAAACTGCCCGTTCTCCCCCTGGCAGAGGTTTCAGTTAAGCGTCGTGTCTCCAGTGAGAGATGGCTGAGATGGCTGCAGGAGCAGTTTGGTCAAGACTGCAGCCTGAGGAGATTCCCTGTGCAGGATCTGCCATGGTAAGTTTGACTGAAGCCCAAGAGGATCAAGCCAAGCTCTGGTTGTGTGATAAGACTGCTTACACAGGCATTTTCATTCTAAATCCCTATTAAGTGAGGAGATTCCCAATGAGGCTTGCTACGAAGTGGCCAGCGTTTCTGTGGGATTCACATGGTAATTGTATGCTTGCTATTATCTTGCATTGAAGCCTGAAGAGGACATTCTTCAAGGCCAAGCTCTGGTTGGTGTGATATTCCACTGTAACTGTTCACTTATCTTTTCTTCTCACATGCAGTAGGCGATTTTCATTCTAAATCCACTATTAAGTACCAGAGTTGTGCAGAATTTGACTCTGTCAAATTTGTGAGTTAGAATTTGAATTAAATTAGTTCACCCTGTTGTTCATCTTCGGAACACAAATTAAGATATTTTTGATGGAATCTGAGAGCTTTCTGACCCTGCATAATCGTGAACACATCAAAGACTGACACAGAAGAGAAGAAATTGATGAATAAAGCCATTATTTTTGTTTTCTTTGTGCACAAAAAGTATTCTTGTAGCTTCATAAAATTACAGTTGAACCACTGATGCCACATGGACTATTACAATGATGTCCTTACTACTATTAATTTGAGCGTGGTAGTTGTGTTGCTGTCTATGGAGGGTCAGAAAGCTCTCGGATTTCATCAAAAATATCTTAATTTGTGTTCTGAAGATGAATGAAGGTCTTGTGGGTTTGGAACGACATGAAGGTGGGTAGTTAATGACAGAATTTTTATTTTCGGGTGAACTATCCCTTAAAATCTCATGAGCCGTGACCGGCTCGAAGACTTGGAGGGCAAAACATCCATAGAACTGCAGCACAAGCCTGTCAATTTTCCATCTGTTTCCCAGCCGCAAATATTTAGATCACCTCTCAAAAGAATAAAACAAAGGTATGTGAACAAAATGCAAGTTTTGGCCATGTGCAATCCATATTAAGCACCCGCGACAATATTTCAACAAAAAAGTTTTGGCCAGCCATGTGCAATCCATATTAAGCACCCGCGACAATATTTCAATCATTAAACAGGGCGACAAAATGTTGTAAAAACACTCAAAGTGCCTTAATATATTTAAAACAATAATATAAAAATATAAAATTCAGTAATCTCTATTAATGATGCATAGTTTACATAGGCAAGCAGATGAGGCCGGATTATGAACGCAGTCCGCTTAATGGTTCAGTGTTTTCCTTATAATGGTTTTCTATGGGAAACCATGTAATGTGAAACTTTGCACATTGCGTTTATTTTCTGGGTTCATCTGCATGCCTGTACAAAATATACATCATCAATAAGGTGTTTACTGAGTTTCACCTTTTAATTTCTGTGTTTTACTACATTACTGCTTAATGCAAACTGCGTAAAAATAACTGTCGGTCAGTGGAGCAAAGCTTGGTTTTGCCCTCCAGGTGGGCGTTCCTATAAGGGTGTGATGTCACATGAAAAGTATCAATAGCATTGTGAGTTGAGTGAATCATTACATCCCTAATCCTTCGGTTTAATTTCAAGTCTTTAATGTAAAGTCTTTTAAAGCCTTTTCCAAAATGGTTTCAACATTTAAAATTTGTCTTATCCAATTCTGACCATAGTTTCCTTTCAATTTCAATTTCTACTTTCCTACATTCAAAATTTTTTGCTACCTAAATTAAAGTTAATTTCATAGTCAGTAACTGAATTGGAATTTAAAAAGCATTTTCGATTCAATTCTTAATGTTGCACAACCCTGTCAAGTCCCACTTCGTTCTCTGCAGGTTGTGACCTCAGCACTGTTCTGATGTAGTCCAGCCGAGCGTGTGATCAGGGATCCCCGGAGTCGTGAGTCAGGAACATCTGCGTGCCTTCAGTGTATCTTCCTTCCAGCATCTTCGTTTGCTTCCGTGACTTGGCCTTCTTAGGTTCACATCATGCCCTGCTGGTCCGTCTACAAGAGCGCCTGGCACCATTCCACACCTTTGAAAGCCATCAGTCTTGCATTTTCCAGCCATTAGAGCAGAGGAGTCCTCTTTGTAAATCTCCTTTGTGGATTTATCAAAGTGTCTCCATAGAGTGCTCGCCCCCTACGCTCCAGCAAATTAGAATTAATGACACTGATCAATATAGAAGAAATACTGGTTACAGACAGCCAGGTGTGCGTTTTTCCATTTGCAATGTCATTAGCACAAACATTGATGTAGCCATCAAAGGATTCGCTCGTCTTGTTCCCTAAAGAGTCAGATGCATTAACTTTAGTGTAAGTTATTCGTACTGGGAGGTAATTACGCCGTGGTGAAAGGAGACACTGCAACATCCCAAGATGAAGCTTATGATTTCCCTACTGTAGATGTTAATAGAATTCTAATGAAGCAATGCATTGGTTGCAATGGGCTATTTGGCTGCTATGCTAAGCAGTGGATATTGTAAAAGGACACAAGCTTAAAAAAAAGGTTCAGTACTGCGACATGGAACTGCAAACTTAATGCAATCTCCTTTCCATTATGGTTGCCTCAGAGATATTACAGTTATAATTTTAATTTTAGTTTAGTAATTTGTCTTTCAATGTAGTGTAGTTTTTTTTTTGAATTGTCTGGTTTATTTAGTTTTTGTTGTAGTATGTTAAGTTGTTGCGTTAACTGGTATCATTTAAAGCATTTAATGCCCAAATATTTGGCTGCTATCCAGTGGCATTTTCTTGTATTATGCACACGAGTTGTAACAATCTCTAGTTTTATAAGCTACTATTTTTAAACCCTAAAATTAATTTGTGGTCATAATATTTTTTATTGTTATTATTTGGGTTCTGAGTCATGAAAATATGTATCTTAAAGTTAATTTCAGTTTTTCTTAATTAAAATATTTTTTTATTTAAATTTAGTTACTTTTATTATTTTTATTCAAAGATGTTTTCAATTAGTTTAAGCTATACGTTTTCATTAACCATATCTAGGGCCCTATGAAATCTATTAGATTTTTTTTCCCAAATTCCATTTATTTATTTTTCAAATTGCATTTCGGTTTCAGTAAATTCTGTTTTCATGACTGGATTCCGCGATTCTGTCCGTGTTTCGGAAATCATAGGACCCTACATAACACACAGCAATACTGTATCCATTTGACGTTTTAAAGCTGCAAATAATCACCGGCCAGTGTTCAGCTAATGCTTCTGTGGTAAGCTGACAAGGTTCATTATCTTGTAGTCCAGATAAAGAGCAAAGACTGCGCTTTGCACCTTGTGATGTTTACTGTCAGGCTTCAGGGGCGAGGCAAATGTCATTCATGGACTTCAATGCTTAAAGCCATGCATTCAAAGGTTGAACAGGCCTCTGGGGGGGGGTGAAGTTAACATCTCAATTAGCAACGGTGCGTCACATTCCACTTCATTTTCGTGGCTCTGGGCTATGGCATCGGCTCACTGTGATCAGCGATGCTCGTGTGCTGTGCTAACGTTGAACACGTGTGAGGCACACGTATACGCTATTCGTGGCCTAATGGTTAGAGAGTCGGACTCGTAATCGAAAGGTTGTGAGTTCGAGTCTCGGGCCGGCAGGAATTGTAGGTGGGGGTAGTGAATGCACAGCGCTCTCTCCACCCTCGATACCACGACTGAGGTGCCCTTGAGCAAGGCACCGAACCCCAACTGCTCCCCGGGCGCCGCAGCATAAATGCCTGTGTTCCGGGTCTATGTTCACGGTGTGTGTGTTCACAGCTGTGTGTGTGTGCACTTTGGATGGGTTAAACTCAGAGCACAAATTCCAAGCATGGGTCACCATACTTGGTCGTATGTCATGTCACTTCACTTCACTATTCTTGCGCCAATCTAATAAGGTTAAAGAGGCATGAGATTGCTATTGCTTAGCTTGATATACTGTGATGTAGCAATGCATTGAGCTCCTCAGCTAACTAACTGTAACATGGCCTGTCACGAGAACAGGTCACATTCACTTGAGCAACTTAATGTTTTAAAAATCCAGGTTACTGTGCACCACTTGATATGCATAATACTGTTCCCGAAGCGTATATAATCTGTTCTTTTTCATTACTAAAGTGGCAGCTATAGCCAGGGAAATAAATATTTTGAATTTTAAGTGTTTTTAGATTTTATCTTCGTTTTTGCTGTTTTTTTACTCTATTGCTTAGTTTTTCTTCAACAAAATTCTGCTCCTGTCCCCCTATTTTTGGCAAAACCACTTACTATACAGCATAAATGTATTTTATTTTATGTATTTTTTTCTTATAAATATTTATTTTATCTAGAGCATACAGAATCAATTAAAAAAAATTCTTAGAAATGTTAGGTTTCTCATATTTTTTTGTTTTATAGACTTTTAAAATTTAAGGTTAAAGTTGAAAAAATACTTATATTTTTGTACCTACTTAGTATTTGTACTTTTGGTATATGTGAAGTATATGAAAACTTTTGAAAAGTAAAAAAGAAATTGTATTTTGTTCTAAAAGTATATTTGTTTCTTCAGACATTTATATTTTATTTAATTGTATCATTTGTTTTAATTTAATAAGTTATTGTGTTAACAGATATCATACAAATATCTGCTTTAAATTTCTGTACAATATATTCTGTCCCCAAAAATTTTAAATATTTTCAACATTTTTATTTTATTAGTTTTAGAGTTATACAATTTATTTTATTTTCAGATTTTTCTTCTTTTAAAATGTTTAATGTATTTATTTTTAAGGTTAAATTATTTTTATTTTTATTTCAGTTAACAAAGACGTTTTCATTTAGTAACAATAACTATTTCTTTTTTACATAATAAAACACATATTTGCCTTCACGGCGATTTTATTGGAAATTGCATTTAAACACAAAAGTTAATCCTGTTTAAGAAACCGATTTTTTTATATATATTTTATTCTAAAAGTATATTTGTTTCTTAAGATGTGTGTGTATTTACTTTTAGTATTTGTTTACATTTTACTAAGCTAGTGTGTTAACTGATATCATACAAGGCTGCGTTAAACTTCTTTACAAAATATTCTGTCCTATTTTTATTTTATGATAGTTTTGGAGTAATAAGTGTTTATTTGTTTTTTTATTTCAGTCAGGAAAGATATTTTCATTTTGTAACTTTTTTACGTAATAAAACATGTATTTGCCTCCACAGAGATTTTATTGGAAACTGCATTTAAACACCTGCAGAAAGTGGCACATTTCCCATGTGCTCCATCATCAGACCACAGGTGTAAGAGTTTATTTGACAGCACCGGTTAGGGACACGCTGCTGAGCTGACCTTGAATGTCTCCACTCACCCAGATGAAGTGAAAACCGAGAAAGAAGCATCCCGATCGAACTTATTGCTTTCGCCCTTGACACGCAGAGGCTGGCCAGCTCGATTCCCTGTCCTCCCTCAGAGGAAAAACTCCACTAAACTGTCTGACAGTTCACCAGGAACCTGACAACATCTTAGTAGCCTGGCTTTAAGCAGGCAACCCAGTACCTCAGCTCTTCCGCTCACTCGCCTCCATTAATCATCAATTAAGCAACATCTTTCATTTTTTAACACTACCTTGTCCAGTTACAACCCCACACCGATGTCCCCTGCTTCGGTCACTTCCGTGGTTGCGTGTTACTGTCATGAACCCTGTCGACAGACCTTGTCAGAGCTGCCTTTAACTTGACTCCATCCTTACTGTCAGTCTCTCTACTTTAACCGGGGTTTGAATTTCCTCAAAGCTAGAATTCATTCTCGGCAGCTCTCGTGAATGTGCAGCATTGTTTATTTGCCAGCTTTAAGACGTGCACCGCTTTTCGTCAAACCTGCGGATGATTGCACTCGAGGTGCTTGTAAATGTTTTGGCGTGCGAGGCGAGAGCCGTTCAAAATGCTTTCCTCCAAACGCAAGCACTCTGTATTCACTCAGCAGACACTCAGCAGACAAACTACTCTGTTCGTCACTGGCCGGAGGGGAACTGGCCCCCCTGGTTTGACTGAGCCTGGTTTCTCCCAAGTTTTTTCTCCATTCTGTCACCGATGGAGTTTTCGTTCCTTGCCGCTGTCGCCCTGGATTTTTTCTCCATTCTTGCTTAGTTGGGGAGTTTTCGTTCCTTGCGCTGTCATCTTCATTTCCAGAATCTTCATTTCCAACAATATCATCGACTTGATTGCACAGATATTATTTAAACTGAACTGAGCTGGACAATCCATCACTAAATTCAATGCCATCACTAAATTCAATAATGAAATGCTGAAAATTGAGTGTTAAATCAGCTGAAAATTGAGTGTTAAATCCTATCATTTTACATTATTGACACAATTTGCCTATTTTGATACTGTGCAGTGCTTTGTTACAATTTGTATTGTTAAAGGCGCTATATAAATAAAGGTGACTTGACTAATGGCCCACTGATAGAGATCATCTTTATTCATGGATGTTGAGGCATTACTGGGGAAAACATGGTTAAAAAGCACATGCCGGAGTGATAGAATGTTTACCATCTCTAAAATTACACCTTTTCCCTCTCTTTTTCTCTCAGATGTATCCGGAGGAGGTGCAGTGGCCCATGGTGCTCAGGGTGAACGTGGAGGTTTGAGTTCTGTGCTGAGGGACTTGGTCAAACCTGGAGACGAGAACCTGCGTGAGATGAACAAAAAGCTGCAGAACATGCTGGAAGAGCAACTGACAAAGAACATGCACCTACAGAAGGTAAAGAGAGGGAAGGCCAGCCGTTTGGGGTGGGAAAGACGAGCTTGTACGATCATGGTCAGTTTAGGTTGGATATAAAACCGTCTTTTGAAAGGCGATTTTAGGCCCACACAGAATCTGTGCCATATAGACCTACAAGAAAGCTCAGTAGATATCAGAATTTGAACATTACAACAAAATAAAACAAAAATCTGCTCCTGTCTCGCTATATATTTATATACTCGCTATATCATTGCAGGGCTTCCAAGACAGCCCTCTATTGTAATTTCTCACCCTTTTTATATCCTTTATGTTCTGCAATTAAGTTATACAACTTTTTTTATTATTTGTTTATTTGGGTTTGTTTTTATTTATTATTTTATTTAATAATTTAGTTTTATAGACCTTTTATATTTCTTTTGAAATGTAAGGTTAAAGTTTAATTGAAATATATAAAAATAAGACTAGAATAATATAGTCTCTTATGCTCACCTAGGCTGCATTTATTCAATAAATGTACAGTAAAAATGGCAATATTGTAAAATATTACAATACAAAGGAATTATTTTCTGTTTTAATATTTTAAAATGTAATTATTATTTTATTTTTTTTTATTAAGTCAGCATGAACTTTAAAGGGTTACTTCACCCCAAAATGATAATTTTGTCAATTAATAAATAATCAATGAATTAATAATCACTTACTCCCATGTTATTCCAAACCCGTAAAAGCTTCGTTCATCTTCGGAACCCTATTTAAGATATTTTGGATGAAAACTGGGAGGTTTGTGACTGTCCCATTGACTGCCAAACAATTAACACCGTCAAGGCCCAGAAAAGTATAGAAAACATCGTCAGAATAGTCCATCTGCCATCAGTGGTTCAATCTGACTGTTATGAAGCGACGATTACACTTTTTGTACACAAAGAAAATAAAAATAATGACTTTATTCAACAATTCGTCTCTGCGTCACCCTAGTGCCATTTTGGAGAATATCCGCTGGATGCAAATAGCGTATGCTGTGAATGAAGATTTTGCGGGTTTGGAACGACACGGGGTTAAGTGAATAATGACAATTTTCATTTTGGGGTGGAGTAACACTTTAACATGCAGTGTCCATTTAGACTTTTACAATTATTTTATTTATAGTGTTTCTTTTCAAATTTAAGGTTAAAGTTTAAAAAGTTACTTTTATTTTGTACCTACTTGCTGTTTACACTTTTTGTATCTGCAATTTTGAAAAACCAATGCTGTTTATGCAAAATAGATAATTTAAATACTTTGTTGCAATACTCCGTTTTCCACATTTTTTTTATTATTCGGCAGAATTCTACTCCGTGCAAGTGCAAAAAAAGTGAAGATTTCAAGTGGGTTTGTATAAGCAATGGCCAAGTTCCTTGGCATATCTTTGATTTGGGAAAAAAAAGTGAGACTTGCATTTGATGCTTTATGGGAAATAAAGAGCTGAACCGTGTTGAGCAATGACTCATTCGGGTGAGTAGAGGTGAAGTGACCATGAGTTTTCCACCTGCTAGAGAAAAAGGTGACTGCAGGCGCATTGACAGCGTGATCGGCAGACTGTGTGATCACGCATGCGTGTGTGTGTGTGTAGGTGGCTTGCTGTCATACGGTCCTGAGACTCCACTGAGAGGTCTTATTCATCAGCAAGCAGAGGGTGGGCGTGTTGTTAATGCTGAAACGTTTCTAGGAGCAGGAATAGAAAGTGCACGTCAGGCAGCCAGCAGGGTGATGCGTTTGATGGGATTACACCATCACACAGATTGACTAATGACAATTTACCTCTCACACCCCTCTTGATATTTCCAGAGCCGCACATCGTTAATGGCTGGCTTGTTCCTGTAGTGAAGCCATGTGTTGGTTTGTTTGAGTTATATCAAAAACTATAATATGTGCTGTAATATTGAAGGTCACGTACACACTGCAGCTAAATATGGTTGTCAGTTCACGTTTTACTCCTTAATCGCGTTCTGTACACTAAATTACTGTACACTAATAATTCACTAAAATACGGAAATGACAACCGCATTCAAAAAACGCTTTTAAATGCGGTTGTCACATTGAAACCTTGTATGTGGCCATAACTCTCTATGCTCTCCAAGCTGCATTTAGTTGATTACAAAAAATAGAGTAAAAACAGTCACACTGTGGAATATATATATATTTTTTCTATTTGAATACATAAAAAAAATATTGTGGTGGCAAAGCTGAATTTTCATCATCATTACTTCAGTCTTCAGTGTCACAATACGTCAGAAATCATTGTGATGATTTGCTGCTCAATTATTATAAATTACCATTGTTGCTCATTAATAATGCTTCTTATTATGATCAATATTGAAACATTTTACTGCTTAATATTTTTGTAGAAACAGATAATTTTTTTCATAATTCTTTGATTAAATTTGTTTAAAAAAGCATTTATTTGAAATAGACATCTTTTATAACATTATAAATGTTTTTACTGTCACTTTTGACCAATTGTTTGCATTAACATTGATAACAAGAAATAATTATAATCAGCATGTTATAATTATTTTTTGATGTATCATATGTAGTGGTAAAGTCTATTTTTTGTATAATCCAGTGATTTAAATAAATAACAAATGAAAGATACGTCATTTATGCCTCATTGTTTAAATTAAACTGTGTGAATGCAAACCAGAAGTCTGGAATCAGTGCAAAAAAGCAGCTTCGCGTTCTGTTAGTCTTGAGTTAAAAACAAAAGACTCGCAACAGTAATGCATTATACATTTGATTGGATGAGACCCGTTCAGAGATGTTATATGCACACCTGCCACTTCACATTCGTTACATTCTGTATTAATGCACCTATGTGTGATGCATGGTGCTTGGTTTTGTGAATGCAAATAAAATCCTTACTGAGGGGGCATTTGAGCCGATGTGAGGCCCGGAGACAGACTGGATGTTGGCGATCTGTGAGTGTGTGTGTGCTGGTGCCCAGGGGGAGTTGTAGGTTACAAAAACACCTTGCCATAACCTTGGCAGAGACAAATGATGCAAACTAAGACCAAGATGGAGTGACGATCCCTCTGCAAAGCTTGGCCATAACTAAGAACAGAAAGTTTCCTGCAACACAAACCTTTCTAAATCGATTCACAGACATTTGGAGAAGCTTATAGTCTGGTCAGACTTAGCACTGGCCATGTTTGCAGTTTGACGCTTAAAAATGGACAGTTCCAACTTCAAAATAATGTTTGGTTGAAGCTGTAATATCTAATATGCGCACACCTGTAAACTTTGGCAGAGTAATAGTTTTGTTTGATTATCATCATTACTAAATGTAATTATTTTGTAGTGGTGCTTCATAGCTAAAAGCCTTACCAATATTTATATATATATATATATCATGATGATGATTTAATTTTTAGTCATCTTCGTGCTTTGGATTACATGCACTTACAGTAAACGTGTTGAATGCTGCAGTTTGTGTTGTTGTGGATGGTGTTCGATACAGAAACCGAAGGTGGAAAGCGATTCCTGCAGGCTGCAGTGAGCGCCCGTGATGCTTCTAGCTCCTTAACAGCCATTTAAGCGTTCGTGTTTCTCTCCTGTATGTCCGTCTTTCTGTCTCTCATGGTGCTCATCACACCATCAAAACCTTGTAAAGTGCTTTTTGATGTTTATCTCACACTGATGCCACTTTACCACTTTTCAAGTCAAAGACAAATGACACCAAGATACATTTGTTCCCAGGGTTCAGTTGCATAGACATAGCCACTGTGTTAAGACTGTGTCTTATGAGCTAGTTTGATAAATTAGCAGTTAGCCAAGAGGTAATCATTCTTATTTTTCAGATTCAAATTGGGCTAATCTACCTTTTTGTAACTCACTTTAAAAGGTTATGAGCAGTATTGAGGAAAACAAATTAGATGACTAACTTTTAAGACTAGTCTAAGCAGTTTATGCAACCAGCCTGATTATTTTAAAAGGTGACATTACACCCCAAAAATATAAAATATAATATAAAAATAAAATATGAAATACATTTTGTATAAAAATGATTAATATAATTATGGCTGTCAATCGATTACAATATTTTTTCGCGATTAATCACATGATTGTCTTGAGTTAACTCGCAATTAATCGCACATTTTGATTTGTTCTAAATGTACCTTAAATTAATACTTTTCAAGTTTTTAATACTCTAATCAACATGCGCATAGACAAATAAATATGGTATATTTTACTGTTTCTGTTGTCAGACAATGGGATGAATATGAAATAGTGACCCAGTAAGACTAGGATCAGAGACCAGCTCTCTCTTCCAAGATGTTAATCTGCACAAAAATCCTGATAATCAAGCTGTCGTCTGATGAAATCAAATACACATAAGATAATGACAATAGCTGTGCTGTGATTTCGGCTATGCTTGCATGTAAAATTAGAGAAGCAACATAATATCTTGTTTAACTAAGAGCGCTGCACCTCAGCTGCCGGGCGCTGAACCGAGCTGACGCACACAGAGAGAGATAGGTGTGCGCGCGCTGGGACAGCATGACCTCGCGCACGCGTGGCAGTACCGGCAATTCTCAGAAACTAAATAAGGTTTGGCCGCTTTTTTGAAGGGAAAAAATAAGGTTTGGCCTGTGCTTTTTTGATCAGGAAAATTAGTGCCGTTAAAATAAATTTGCATTAACGTGTTATTAACTTTGACAGCACTAAATATAATATAAATAATAACTAAAGAAAATGGCTGTTTTTTGTAATGTAACGTCATGACAATTATGCACCATCCACAGCCCAGTTTTCACTTTTATTGCCTCATTTCATTTTATTACATTTTTAAAACAATTTTCAATAATCTCAGTGATATTATCATTAGATTGTCATTACTGTAATAGTATTTTTGCAGCAACAAAATCTGTCGTAACATTTTCTTGACAATTTGCTTTGCCAATTGCCATTAATATATTCTCAGTTGTAATTATCATAAAATTGTCATTGCCAAAATACAGTATTTTTACAGCAATACAATTTTTAAAATGTTTTTTTTTTATATTTACATAAAGAAGTGAAACATGCTAATATGTTGTATAACTAGTTTTGATTTTATCTTGGTAAAAATTTTTTTTTCCAATATTGTAATGAGATTTGGGGAGGATGTGCATAATTTCAGTTAAAAATAACAACAAAAGTAACAAAAGTTTTATGTTGAAGTGCCCCTATTATGCTTTTTCAAATATTACCTTTCATGCAGTGTCATGTAGCTGTATGTGAACATAAACTGCCTGCAATGTTGTGCACAATAAATAAATGTATTGTCTATAAAAAAAAGAGTCGGCTCGCAATCGCCTAAACGAGTCGTCAGGAATTCGAATCTTACTCTGTTACGGCTGAATGTCACGAAGTAATACATTTGCATAATGTCCGCATTTGCATAATGCGCCCACATTGACATCAGAGACTTGTTTAGAGAGACTGTTTCTTTAAACTGCTTCGCACGTGTCGTTTACAAATAATTTAGAAATTAGGTCTATTAAATTAATCTATTTTTGGAGAAAACTATAGTGTTTTTTGAACTTGCATGCATGTAAACCTGTTTTAGGAGACTCTTAAAACAATATTAGCAATCTTTAAAATGGCATAATAGGGGCACTTTAAACAAAATATACTGTATAATTTTAGATGTATTATACTTTATATAATTGAGATATATTTTCAATAATGATATTTTAATATTTTTAATATAATATTTTTTTATGTAGTCTGTCTGTTCATTTTGGGGGGACTATTGACACACTTTCAAGAGCAAACTATCAATGGGGAAGCCAGAACTACAGACCAAAATGGCCACCGTCTACTGTTGTGGACTTAGGACGTCTTTTTCTAATCCAGCGAGCAACCACCTCATGAATATTTACTGGCAGTTGGGGCCGCCAGCCCAGAAACAAACGGCCCACTTAATATTTGATGGCTTTTTTGCTTTAGAGTGAGCACACGGGGCATGCAACGCTGCCCCTGCTGTTGTGTGTGTGCGTGTGCGTGCGCGTGTGTGGTGTGTGTGTGTGTGTGTGTGTGTGTGTGTGAGCGTGTGTTTGTTTGTGAGCGGATGAGAGTATAATGTGAGATTGCAGCTGAACTCGGTTCTGACTGCCTAATGGGTCCTTCGTACCTTTCTTCTATTTAAAACCCACATATTCGGAGGGATATTCTGGGTTGTATTCAAACTAATGTGTAAAGCTTAGCAGGAGGGAGGAACTGTAAATAAACATTTACAGTATGCAGCTACCACATATTTTCCATAGTGTACTCCTCATTAGATTTATGCTTTAATTCTTGGTTTGTCTTGCAGGATCTGGAAGTTTTGTCTCAGGAGATTGTGCATTTGAGTAAAGACGCCACCCCTGCGGAAAACTCCAAAGCCACGGGATAACTGGACGCCGTCCACCCGCGATGATTCAGTACCCTTCTCTTTCTCTTTCTCTCATCTCTTCACGGCTACCAGGAGGAAACTGCATCCATCTCGTATAAAGAACTCCAGCAATCTCAGATGTGCCAGGAGCACAGAGGGTCAAAACAGATCAAGTCCATCTGTGATTTACATACTACTGAATGTAATGTAACACTTTATATGTTTGTTTGTCTGTGACGGGAAAGTACTGTTAGAAAAGGGTCCGTCGAGCAAACCCTGGCTGCTTGACATCTGTGAACTGAGTGCTCGGGACAGTGGCATGGCCTCGGTGGTCCAAACAGGACCGTTCTACCCACCACTAATTCCCCCGTTCAGGAAAGCATGTCTAATGTTGGCGTCCTCAAACTGCTCTCACTGTTGTATTGCCTGTTTTGTATATTTGATTCGCTAAAGACACTTACTGTATGTGTGTATATGGGGCGTATTTATTCGTGCCAGAAAATCCAAATATCATCATGTCTACATCTATATACAGTATGCTGCTCGTATCTGAAAGAAACTGGCTAAAATATCAAGTTCTGCAGTTTGTTACATAAAAAAAAAATTCAGGAAGTTTTCCGGCGAGAGCAGGAGAGTGTGCATTTAATTGCTGTGATAATTATCGGAGCATTTTTGTGGGGCTCTAAAATGTTTCCGGGAAGGAAAGCAGCCCCTCGTTAAGCAGCAATCTCTCTGCAGCTTAACGACTCAATTTGACACCCCTCTGTCTCAGAACTGATGGCGCTGTTGGGGAACGGACCAATTTCTCACAGTGTGCACTTGACTCCCATGAGAAGCTAGCCGCCTGTTTTCATGTGTAACACCAGTTAGTTTCGTGCGCATCGATGCCCTGTCGTTTTTTGTGAAGGTTGCGACATGATTCCACTTTTATGTATTCAGTTTTTGCGAACATTTTAAATTCTGATGCACACAGAAATATTTTATTTGGAGAGTACAACGTTAATTTAATCGTTGGTCCTCAGACTCCATGTTTTTGATCCATTGTGTCTTGATTTTTCCAATCGTTTACCAGATTTCATTTAACGCAAATGAAAGCTCATCGAGTTGGCAAAATACTATCCTCTCTTTCATACACGTCAAATTAAATATGGCATATGCTCCATTGATCATTTTAGATGCAATGAATTTTGATGAATTGTTTAGTTCGTTCCGATTGCTTGAACATTTCACGTGAGATTATGGATTCAGCATCCACCTTATTCCTCAACGGTTCTGTGTTCATTTATATATATATATATATATATAATTATGATTTGTGAGATGTGAATGATTAGCAGATCTTTGCAATTCTTTAAGCTTTATTACGACAATGGTTTGTTTCCATGTTCTTGGCACATGAGCAGTTCGTGCATGGTGTGTTAAATGCCTGTCAAATCCCTGTCTCTGGCTTCTTAAGGAAACCCTGACGGAATGCTTTTCCATATTTCTTTCGTTTATACCATACAGAAGTAGGAAAGCGATATTCTTTAATTTCCACAATTGAGGAAAGACAATCGAAAGACAGGGGCACCAATATCGGTCCTGGAGGCCGGTTCCTGCAAGTTTAGCTCCAACAATTAAGCAGAAAGGTCTTATAGGCATACTAAAACTTCCAGGCAGGTGTGTCGAGGCAAGTTGGAGCTAAACTCTGCAGGACACCGGCCCTCCAGGATCAAGTTTGATGACCCCTGACTTAGATGATTGCACTCAAAAGAATGAAGGATGTTTGCCTTGATGCTCAGAGATTTTTTGCCTTTTAGTCTTCTAATTTAATATCTGCCAAACAAGCTCTTTAATTAAGATAATCTTTTAATCATCACTAACTACATGTAAGCAGATACTATTATTAATGTCCGATCTCCCACTACATCTCTATGGCTAATATTTATTTATGTGCATTTCATGTCATGTTCAGACTTCCATAACTTGCAGTGATAATAAAGAATGGCTGGAAAAACAGCGTCTGAGTGTCAGAGTTTCTATGCTTTGTTTACAATGTATATTTTATGCACTTGACAGATGCTTTTTATTGTATACTCTTTTTTTGTATCAGCACAGGTGTGCCCTGGGAATCAAAACAACGACCTTGGCGTTGCAATGACATGTACCTGCTGAGCTAGAGGAACCACAAATCATACATCACAAAGGTTTTTCCTTTCTTGAAATCTAGTGGTTTTATTTAAGAGTAGTGCATTACATTTGATTAAAAATAAAGGTTCTAAGAGGGGGTTTTCACAGTGGTGCCAAAGAAGAACATTTCAGTGAGCAATCCTTAAAATAACTGTTGTTTTCTTTGTGTCATGAACATTATAATAATGTAAAGAACCTTTTTTTGCAATCAAAAGATTCATTGGATGTCAAAGGGTCTTAATGGAATCATCTATGCCAATAAAAAACTTTATTTTTAAGAATGTAGTTAACAGTTCAGTGAAAAATGAAAATTCTGTTATTATTTACTCACTGTCATGTTCCAAATCAATATGACTAATTTTCTTCTGTGGAACACAGACAAACATATATAGAACAATTATTTTATGCAGTCAACAGCATCCAAAAATAACTTTGGACCCTATTGACTTTCATTGTATTGACAAAGAAAACACTTTCTTTTTGTTTGTTTTCCACAGAAGTAAGTCGTACAGGTTTGGAACGATAAATGCTGGCTCCTCCCCAGGTCAGTGGGCTATACACACAAGTACCTCTTTTTCACTGAGTGTTTGTCTAATAGATTGGTTAATCTCTCCTCTGAGCACAAGCTGTGTTTACCGCACTATCAATGGTGTCTGCAAGAACCGTGTAAACAAATGACACGAGTCATTGAGCAGCATTTAATTGGAGCCGTTCAAATACTGCCGTCATCTTTGTCTTCGTCACTGTTCAGTGAGTGTGATCCCTAATCAACACTACATTCTGAAGGGCTCCACTGCTCTGCATTGGGTTTCAGCCTTACAATGACAAAAGGCCTCATTAAATAGACAATCCAGGAAGACTTGAAGGGTTTTAAAATTGGGTTTCAGTTTATGATATTCTCATTTACGGAGGTAGGTGTCACAACATTGCCACACCAGCCAATGGTGAGTAAATGGAGAACATTTACTGGCCATAAATATTCAACACTTCATGAAACTGTATTTTATGGAAGCTTATCAAAGCAAGATTTTTGTTTTTATTATTTATTTTTAAAATACCTATAAAATGTATACGTATAATCTATAAAATCTATCATCTATAAAAATTACCTTTTCTTTTTTGTAAACAGGCTTCCAGTATATTAAAAATGATCAAATTATATATTTTTTCCTATATTGAAAATTATAAGTTTTTTCTTAATATGTATTTTAAAATATTAAAATGGATTTTTAAAATATACTATTATAAAAATATTATATGATTATATTTAAGTCAAAGCAGTATTTTTCTGATGCACAAAAAAAGAATGTCATAACAGCATTAAACTACATTTGAACAGATCAGTTTAGACAAACCACAAATTAAACTGGAGAATTTGACAAAACAGCAGCAGATTTTGACAATATACAGGTGCATCTCAATAATTTAGAATGTCGTGGAAAAGTTCATTTAAGTAATTCAACTCAAATTGTGAAACTCATGTATTAAATAAATTCAATGCACACAGACTGAAGTAGTTTAAGTCTTTGGTTCTTTTAATTGTGATGATTTTGTCTCACATTTAACAAAAACCCACCAATTCACTATCTCAACAAATTATAATATGGTGACATGCCAATCAGCTAATCAACTCAAAACACCTGCAAAGGTTTCCTGAGCCTTCAAAATGGTCTCTCAGTTTGGTTCACTAGGCTACACAATCATGGGGAAGACTGCTGATCTGACAGTTGTCCAGAAGACAATCATTGACACCCTTCACAAGGAGGGTAAGCCACAAACATTCATTGCCAAAGAAGCTGGTTCACAGAGTGCTGTATCCAAGCATGTTAACAGAAAGTTGAGTGGAAGGAAAAAGTGTGGAAGAAAAAGATGCACAACCAACCGAGAGAACCGCAGCCTTATGAGGATTGTCAAGCAAAATCGATTCAAGAATTTGGGTGAAATTCACAAGGAATGGACTGAGGCTGGGGTCAAGGCATCAAGAGCACCACACACAGACGTGTCAAGGAATTTGGCTACAGTTGTCGTCAGAGGCGTCTTACCTGGGCTAAGGAGAAGAAGAACTGGACTGTTGCCCAGTGGTCCAAAGTCCTCTTTTCAGATGAGAGCAAGTTTTGTATTTCATTTGGAAACCAAGGTCCTAGAGTCTGGAGGAAGGGTGGAGAAGCTCATAGCCCAAGTTGCTTGAAGTCCAGTGTTAAGTTTCCACAGTCTGTGATGATTTGGGGTGTAACAAGAGACCTGAACCCCAGAAAAAATAAGATGAGCTGAAGGCCACTGTCAAAGAAACCTGGGCTTCCATACCACATCAGCAGTGCCACAAACTGATCACCTCCATGCCACGCCGCATTGAGCAGTAATTAAAGCAAAAGGAGCTCCTACCAAGTATTGAGTACATATACAGTAAATGAACATACTTTCCAGAAGGCCAACAATTCACTAAAAAAAAGTTTTTTTTTATTGGTCTTATGAAGTATTCTAATTTGTTGAGATTGGTGAATTGGTGGGTTTTTGTTAAATGTGAGCCAAAATCATCACAATTAAAAGAACCAAAGACTTAAACTACTTCATTGCATTGAATTTATTTAATACACGAGTTTCACAATTTTGAGTTAAATTACTGAAATAAATGAACTTTTCCACGACATTCTAATTTATTGAGATGCACCTGTATTTTATTTATTCTATGGTAACACTTTACTTAAAGCCTTTTATATATAATGCATTAAGAAGGTATCATAATATACATTGTAATATTACATCTCTCAATAAGTAATTGTAAAAAGTAAAAATGCATTATAATATTTGACGGTTTGTTGGTCATGTCTTTTAAGAGATGCAGCGATGATTAATAGATAAGTACTGTAATGTACTATGGTTACAGTTATTTATGAGATCATGCTATACATTATAAGGTGCATAACTACTGCATTAAGAATACTTTTATAATGCATTACATACATATAATTTTATTTGTGGCTAAAAAAGTAGATGTAATAAGTTTGCGAAGTTTCAGTGAATCTGTAAGTAATTTTCTAACTCTTTTTTTTTTTTAAATAAACCACTTCACATTGGGTGGTTATTTTGCTTCCATGTGGTGAATTAAAATCATTTAATGTACAGCCATCATTGGATTATCCCTTACGGAATCAATGCAAATGTGGTACAGCTCTTCCTCTGCTAAAAATGGTTCTCTTCAACTCAATTATGAAGTGTTTATTTTATTTAATAGCATAAAATGTGATAAAAGTCAGGTCACTGAAACGCACACTCATGGGTACTAAATAAGGCATTAGTGGATTGACTGATATCAAATCAATACCTAATAAAGAAAGAAATTATTCAGGACAGAAACATAGTAGGACTGAATCATTCCAATGTTTGCTCATTAGTTTAAGTTGCTGATTTAATGTTGCTGAGGGGCTCTTCAGCATCTGAAGTGAAATGATGAAAGCATTGATTTATAGTTAGCACACCTACACCTCAGAACATAACACTACGTCATGGTTAAAACACTCCTGTGAGTTCCAGCTTCTTGTCTCAGTCTACATTTTGACTGTTTTATCATTACAGGTGACTAGGGATACTCTGCATTGATTGGAGCTGCTTTCACACAATTGTCTTTGCTTCTGGTTATTGTTTGTGACTATGGCAGGTCGGGCAGCTGTAAATTCGAAGCCTTATAGAAAGATCGAAATCACTGTTGTAACTCTGCTGTCTGCTTTTGTGTCTTTTGCTGCCGTAATTTAGACGTGAAGCCTTGTATTGACATCAGAGTTGTAGAAATTGAACGCAAGGTTTGTCAGATTGAAAAGGTTAGAGAATTACTCCCAAGGGTGTTGGAGAAAACGGCCATTCCGATGTTCCCATGATGCCTTTGGTAAGTGGTTTTCCAACAGTCAATGAAAGGCTTGTCTCTGCCTAATCTCTCCTACTACTGAGGGTCAGTTTGATTTTTAAAGGGATAGTTCACCCAAAACTAAAAATTCTGTCATTAATTACTCCCCCTCATATCTTTCCAAACCCGTAAGACCTCCGTTCATCTTTGGAACACAAATTAAGATATTTTGGATCAATTCTGAGAGCTCTCTGACCCTCCAATAGACAGCAATGTAATTTCCACGATCAAGGTCCAGAAACGTAGCAAGGACATCGATAAAATAATCCATGTGACATCAGGGGTTCAACTGTAATTTTACGAATCTACACGATTGACTTTTTATACGTATAGAAAAAAAAAGACTTTATTCAACAAATCTTCTCCTCCGCGTCACCCTGGCGTCATTTTGGAGAGTATAACATATGTAACCAACGTATGCTGTTCTGTGTCAGCTGTGCCATGCGGGTACGTTGTTTTTGTTCAAATCAAAGCATTAACAATGTAGAAAACGTATCTGCGGCGTGCAGCTGACACAGAACAGTATATGTTGTTTACGTTCAGTGGATACTCTCCAAAATGGTCTATTCGGGGTGTACATATGATTGGAGGAGACAAATTGTTGAATAAAGTCGTTGTTTTTGTTTTCTTTGCACACAAAGTAATCTCGTAGCTTCGTAAAATTACGGTTGAACCACTGATGTCACATGGATTATTTTACCGATGTCCTTCCTTACTAGGTTTCTGGACCTTGATCGTGGCAATTATATTGCTGTCTATGGGAGGGTCAGAGAGCTCTCATAATTCATCAAAAATACCGTAATTTGTGCTCCGAAGATGAATGGAGCACTGTAAAAAATGGAACGGGCTATTTACTTAAAAAAAATATGGTAAAAATATTAATATTTAAAGAAAAATTATTAATATACTACTTAATATTCTGAGTAGTTTTTAGGGCTTGTTTTTTTAAAGGAATCTACCTGAATAAATCATGTATTTATTTAATCCATTAACCGATTCGGTCATCGGAAAGACATGAGGTAATCATCGTCTTTTCAGTGCGCTTATTTATTGACTCGATGGCACCCATCCCCTCTCCGAGTCAAGCTTACAGCACCTGGTATTCCCAGGTGGTCTCCCATCCAAATACTAACCAGGCCCGACCCTGCTTAGCTTCTGAGATCAGATGAGGTCGGCACCCAGGGTGGTATGGCCGTAAGCTATAAATCATGTAAAATCTCCTAAATTAATTAATCTATGACACAATGAATTTAATATAATTTGTGAAATGTCCTCATTTATTTTAAGTTGATTCTCAAAAGTCTGTGAGTTTAAATAAGGCCTGTTTGTATTTGACTGAGTTATTTTGTACATTTAAAAGACTATACAGCCAAACAGCTCAAGTAGGAAAATACTTGAGAAATACTGAAAGGTACTGGAGCAAGCAAAAATGATTTGTTCAACCCAAGCTTAAGCATAATAATGTGCGTTTGGTCAGATATAACTGCAGTACAAGATTATGACATGCATTATATGAATGCTTGGCTAAAGAGATGTCTTTAATCTAATTTCTCAATTTAATTTCTAAATTAACTCTCCATATCCAATCATATGTAAAGCATGCT
Organism: Ptychobarbus kaznakovi; assembly: GCA_027422405.1. Taxonomy (NCBI): domain Eukaryota; kingdom Metazoa; phylum Chordata; class Actinopteri; order Cypriniformes; family Cyprinidae; genus Ptychobarbus; species Ptychobarbus kaznakovi. The sequence goes on along the minus strand of CM049810.1, from coordinate 21,489,721 downwards.
GGGAACTAACAATCACCTCTAAGATAAAACTGCAAAATTGAGCTAATTCTCTTAAAATAAATAGATAGCATTCTTTCCTTATTTTTTTAGTTTAATCATTTCCTCAATTCAAGCCTCAAAACTGCTTAAGTTGCCTTTAAAAAAATGAGGAAAACACATATCTTAGTTTTGTTAGTAAAAAGTCCTCAATATTTTCTATGCAACACTGAATCACAATTTATTTAATGAACTATAAATCACTATTTATCACCTTAATTTTTTAAATGAAAAGTACAAGACCCATGATTCATTTTTTACAGTGAGGTCTTGCGGGTTTGGAACGACATGAGGGTGAGTAATTAATGACGGAATTTTCATTTTTGGGTGAACTGACCCCTTAAATGGCTTGAAACCAGTTTTAGGGGTAATGCATTAAAAGTAACACAAGTTACGTAATCAGATTACTTTTTTTCAAGTAACTTGTAAAGTAATGCACACAATGCCTCTGCACTTACTCCTGATTTCTCCCAACATGGGGACAGGAGAGCTGTCAGTCAATACACGGGAAAACACATTATCTGTAAATATCGGAGTTCCTTTTTCAAACGAGTAACGCCAGATAATGTGTTTTCCCCTGTATTGACTGACAGCTCTCCTGTCCCCATGTTGAGAGAAATCAGGAGTAAGTGCAGAGGCGTTGTGTGTGCTGTCTAAACATGATGTTACTGTAGTTCTACACTAAATGCCAGCATGTATTTACTCATCTTATGTGCACAAAAACAGATTCAGTATTCCTCAAAATGAAATGCAAACTCAGAATATGGTGCAAACCTGCAATAATTAAATGTTAAATAACACAAATATCCTTTATGTATTGACATTTTCCCATTTTATTAACCAGTATCTTTGCTGATGTTCATTGATTCAATTCAGCCATACTAATATGATTAAGTGACTTTAGATAAACAAACATTTGTGTTTTTTTTTTGTTTTTTCTTCTTTTTCCTGAATGAGTATTGAACTTATTGAACATCCTATTCTTCATGCTATCCAGAATGGCTGAGGCTTATTTTTTTTTTTACATTTGTTAAAAATAGAATGGTAACACTTTATTTTAAGGTGTCCATAATACAGAATAATTACCTAGTTAAGTACTTAGTAGTAGCCGCTGTACTTACATGAAACAAAATGTACTTTCCATGTAACTAAGTTATGGAAAAGCCTGTACTTACAGTTTGTAATTATGTAGATGTAATAGGCATCTACTTTTACACATAAGTAACAGACCGAGTCTGTTACACAGCTACTTATGTAACCAAAAGGTTATGTGTTGCAGACTTTATACAACGTAATTATAAATGTAAGTACACAGACATAAGCTACTTGAAATATCAAGTATCAAGATTGTACTTAAGTGTACTTCATGTGTATCTATACTTTACCTTATCCAGCTGCGCCTTAGTTTGATTTAACCCACCAGGACACAACTAAAATACATGTAATACCTTTCTAATTACAGAATATTACACAGGAATAAGCTACTTAAAATAAAGTGCATCAAGATTATACTTAAGTGTACAAGTAGCTGTGTAACACACTCCGCCTGTTACATGTGTGTAACAGTAGCTGCCTATTACATCTACATAATTACAAACTGTAATTACAGGCTGTTCCATAACTTAGTCACATGGTAAGTACATTTTATTTTAATGTAAGTACAACGGCTACTACGAAGAACTTACTTGGGTACTTATTACTCTGTATTATGACACCTTAAAATAAAGTGTTACCAATATAACTTGTTATAGTAAAAACAAACCACCAAGCCCAGCCCAGATGAGAAAAAGTAACTAAGTAATGCAATTAGTTACTTTCTTAGGGAGTAACGCAATATGGTAATGCATTACTTTCTATAGTAACTTAACCCCAATACTGCTTGAAACTCTGGTTAGGGCCCGAGCACCGATGGTGTGAGGACCCTATTGGAATTGCTCTGTTTATTAAACATTTCTTTCTTCCTTAATCTAGGGTTGAAAAAAATGTATGTAACCTAGAGTTAATAAAGACATAAAACCAAGGTTAAGCCGTTTCGAGCATCTAAATTGAAAAGAAAGGACAAATGAGGCTGTCCAAAATCGTTTTGCGTTCCTGGCAAGTTTCTGTTTCTATATTTGCATGTGAGGATATTGATCCGAGCATTCAATCTGTCCAGAAAGAGTTGTACTGTACTCCAGTGTTCTCAAAATAGTTTGCCCGCGCATTTCCATAGTTAGAAAGCAAACAGATCTCTTTGCCTCCGTCCTCTAGAAAGGTTCTAGGTGTCGTATCGCTCTGATGTATTTAAAACCCAGATGATATGACCCTGGATTGTGACCCTGCATTGGGACTCAGTGTTGATATCCTTGACAGATACACAAAAAACATTACTCAGGCTGAAGTAGGACAGACCATTAAAGATTAACTCGAGGTGAGGCACATGAAATATTGAATATGAGTGCCAAACAGGGGCTAGTTAAACGGGTTACGTAAATATTGCAAAATGCTGCGGATCCCAGTTTTCTTGGTGTCTTGTAAGAGAACAGTTGGCCGGCACTGCACCAAAACACAAGAAATGGACATGCACACTACTGCCCCAGCAGATGTTTTCCTCTTTAAGAATTGACCCTTTGCCGGGAGTTTGATTGACAGGCGATCTGACCAATCATAATGGCAAACCTGCTATTTTGTCCGACAAACACACCGGACAGGAGAGCAGATTAACGTTGGTGAACTTGATAAATAGTGTGTATGGACATCTTTCCGTGGTTGAAACAAGAACAAGAAACAAAGCTGACAGAAAATGACAAAACGCTACAAAATGTTTTACCTCTAAAATGAAAACGGAAAATATAAACGAACACTGATTTTGACTGTTTTTGCTAACAGTGTTGCAAACCTAATATAATATGAATAGAAAATAAAAACTTGTGCAAAATGTAACTTTACCTTCCAGAGTTGATGATCAATACTTTCTGAAGTTTAAGCACATTATTTCATCAACCAATTGTTCAAAATATTGTTAAAAGCCCCTGTTTTATGCTCTATGGAAAGTGCCGCAGTCAGTTTTTGTGCTGTATTGTAAATAAAGTACAACATTATTTATAAATTAGTGTCCCTCGAGCTAACGATCATTGTGTTTGTTGTTTTTTGTTGATGTTGTGTTGTGATAGGAATAACGCATATGTTTTCCCCAGTGTTCAAAACACCCCTCGTGGACTCATTAAATGACTTTGCCTAAACATAAGGTTATGAATATGAAGTAAACCTAATGAGTGTGTTCTGTTAATGAAAAATGACTTTTATAAAGAGAAGTTCTCACGTCCTTTTGGTGTGTGTTATCTTTTTCCTCTTTCCTCTTCCACCACTGGGAATGAAAGTGTCTTAAGTGAACTCAAGTTTCAACAAGAGTTCAGCTGGTGAAAGAAATCGACAAATTCAGATGTTAAGGCTAATTGAACTGACACTCAAACAACCTTTGAAATCTGTTTTTAATTAAAAGCAGCATGCTGAGGTGTCTGGTGTTAAACTTTCATAATTACACTGCCGCAGACACGTCTCCATGTAAGATTTAGATAACGGCCTTCAATGCACCATCAGCTAACTGCAGCTCATTTCTCATTGCAGCCCAGTCCTTCACTGCTGCTTCACTCATTCAGAACTTGTGAGTAATTCTTGATATTACTGGTTTTGATATGCTAACTCTTGCCAAGAACGTTTTACACAGTTTGTAGCTTTTAATTTTTTTTACCCTGAAGGCCACTTTTAATCTCAAGGTTTTTTTTACACCAAAAACAGTCCTAATTTTGTTTTACATGACTGTTTTCCACCCACACTGACCCTTCAAGTCAGCTTTCACAACTACGTTTTACTTCCATAATGTGATGTGTTTCTGAAAAGGATATTCAATGAAGCAAAAATGTAGGATGTGATTTTATCCATCTGGCACTGATATGATGATGAACGGCATTTCACACATGTTTGAGAGGATTTGGAGGCTGAAGATCATGTTTATTCTCTCGAGCTTCTCCATGTATGCCAATTGTAATATTTTGTTTCAAATCTATTATCATTTGTTGTAACTGCCTTAATTAACAGTGTCCTAAAACAATGCCTAAATTGCTAGTTGCTTATTAGTTAACATTATTTAAATATTAAATACATATTATAACGTAATATTATTAAAATTGCAGTATATATTATAAAATATATAATATAAATAAACAATGTTATAATAATTTTGTATTATATATTATCTTATTTGAATTCATAACATTTTCCTTTCCAAGTGGTATATTTCTCAATGTTTTGATTTGATTTTATATATATTAAAATAAAATAACATTGTATGTATAACATTTTTATTATATAATAATTATGAATTTGTATAATTTATATATAAAATAGTACAATTATGTATATAATATAAAAATATTATATTATATTAGATATATAATTATAGTACATGCACATGTATGTCCATCCTGATGATCTGACGATAGCTGCTCGCATCTCAGCTTGTCTAACAGACATTTCTTGCTGGATGAAGGACCATCACCTTCAACTCAACCTTGCCAAGACAGAACTGTTTGTGGTTCCAGCAAACCCATAGTTTCATCACAGTTTCACCATCCAGTCAGGCACATCAACCATAACTCCTTCAAAAACAGCCAGAAACCTTGGAGTTATGATTGATGATCAGCTGAATTTCTCAGACCACATTACTAAAACTGCCCGGTCCTGTAGATTTGCATTATATAATATTAAGAAGATCAGGCCCTTTCTCTCGGAACATGCAACACAACTCCTTGTTCAGGCTCTTGTTCTGTCCAGACTTGACTATTGCAATGCTCTCTTGGCAGGTCTTCCAGCCAGTTCCATCAAACCTCTACAATTAATCCAAAACGCTGCTGCAAGATTAATCTTTAATGAGCCGAAAAGAACGCACGTCACACCTCTGTTCATCAATTTGCACTGGCTACCAATAGCTGCTCGCATTAAATTCAAGGCATTAATGTTTGCCTACAGAACCACCTCTGGCTCTGCACCCCTTTACCTAAATTCATTACTTCAGACTTATGTGCCCTCTAGAAGCTTGCGTTCTGCAAGTGAACGACGCATTACTGTACCATCCCAAAGAGGCACAAAATCACTTTCACAGACTTTTTCATTAACTGTTCCCATCTGGTGGAATGACCTCCCTAACTCAATCCGAGCAGCTGAATCCTTACCCATCTTCAAGAAACGGCTAAAAACGCTTAAAAAATCTCTTTAAAACATCTCTTCCATCTTTATTTGACCCTCTAACTCTAGCACTCTCTATTCTAATTCTATTTTATCTATCTGTCTTCTTTTTATAAAAAAAAACCCACACACACTTGACCCTCTATCAATTGCATATTTATTCTCTAACTGCTAGCTTTTCTTGAAAAACTTACACTAGGTTTATTTTTTATATATTTTATCTACTACTAGTTTCTTAAAAAAAAAAAAAAAAAAACCTACATATCTTTTTTTCTATTCTATCTGCTTGTTTCTTAAAAAAAAAAAAAGCTACCTTCATACGTGTACTGCGTTAGGCTAACCGAGTCTTGTCATTGCACTTGCATGTTGTTGCTCTTTGGTTGGTTTTGATTGCTTCTATTGTCCTCATTTTCGCTTTGGATAAAAGCGTCTAAATTACTAAAATGTAATGTAAATGTATCTTATAATTCATATATTAAAATATACAAAACATATAGAATTTTATATTACATTTTCCTGTTTGTTTTTCTGTGTTATAATATACTGTATTCTTTTTCTTTCCAAATTGTTCATGTTTTTCTGCATGTTTTGATTCATGTTTGTCGCATTTAATTTATTCTGCATTAAAAACAAGAATTTCTATTTATAAAGTAAACATGGTTATTTTGATTTAATGTTGCCTTTTAAAATTAAACTACTTAAAGTATTAAATTATTGCTATCTGTTGATAAATTAGCTTTAATTTCACCCTCTCATTCTCCAAGGCTTTTTTTGGGGGGGTTCTTTATTCTGAATGGATTTGGAGGGTTAGCTTTGAGTTGTGAATTATAAAACAAGAAGCAAAAACTTTTTTAATGATATGGCCCTTTAAAATAACCCCTGGCTGTGTACTTGCCTTAAAAAGAGCGACTGTCTGACCAGCAGGAGCTTCACAAAAGCTTTTTCATCCATATTTGATGATAAACAGCAGCAGCAGAGAACTGTACTGTAGTGCTGGCCGTTTGGAGACAGTTTCCATAAAGGAAACTCAGAGAATGAATGAAATGGCCTGCAGCGTATGCGATTCCCCTCGTGTGGCGCAGGACTGATGTACTTCTTTCATGATTGTGCTGCATGAGCTCAAATGTCCCTGACCGTCTCGCCCTCACACGTGCTGCGCTGTTCCACTGCCCATGTGGCCACTTCATGACTGAGAGATTCTTTGGAGATTTCTGCTGTGAGTAGGACATTTGCGCACATTAGCTGCATTGATTACCGCTTTAACCAACTATAAATTATGTAATATAACACTGAGTTTCTGATTGCACAGTGTTCAGTCTGTGCTATATTGTCGGTGTAGTCACAAAAATGCATTGTTGTTGCTTTTTTAAATTTTAATCTATTACAGTGCAATAATGCATCACATGCAAAATGTTTATTCACTCTAATTGGACAGTAAACATTATAATTGTAATCATTTTAATAATATACAGAGATGATGTATTAAAAGGTTTGGAGGAGCACGATAGATTTAATGGCGCAGGTCAACTCGTTTAGCTTCCTAACAAGCACAAAGCATTGGCCTGCCTACCTCTGTCCAGTAGTTTTCCGGCACAAACTACTATTATCCATATCAGGAAGTTCTTTGGGTTGCCATATTCCGGCTCGGAGCCCTCATATGCTTACTATTTGCTACAGATTAGATATGATTAGGTGAACTCGTGACCAGACTTATTGGAAATTGATGCAAGTAATATATATATATATATATATATATATATATATTGTAGAAATTTTGGAAACTTTCCAGTATTTTTTGGATTCTTCCAGGAATTTTTGGAAAGTTTCCAGAAATTTACCAGAACTTTTCCACCCCTTTGCAACCCTAATAAAAAATTATAAATCCAGTCCCGTTTACATCCAGAAGAAAGAAAGAAAAGTAGGTGTATATATATATATATATTATGTAAATTATAATTATTATATATTTTATAACTATATAATGATAAAATATACAGCTAAAATAAATGTAAATAAAATATCAATAATAACAACCTAGTATTGAGTGCATAGAAATTAACATACTTTTCAGAAGCCTGACATTTCTGTTTAAAATATCCTTTTTTTATTGATCTTATGTATTATTCTAATTTTCTGAGACACTGAATTTTGGGTTTTTATTATCTGTAAGCCATAATCATCAAAATTTCAAGAAATAAAGGCTTGAAATATTTCTCTCTGTGTAATGAATCTATATAATATTTTAAGGGTTTCACTTTCTGAAATGAGTGACAAAAAATACTGACTTTTTCATGATATTCAAATTTTTGAGATGTACCTGTATATTGGGTCAAAATGACACTCTTTATCTTCCAGGCGCCGGCCGAAGGTCTCCGAGGTCTTGTCTGATGTCTTCAGCACTTGTTGGCCATGAGAGCAGATGTGTAATACAATGCTAACAGAAGGTATCAAAGGATTGATGAATAAAAATTGAATTAATAATTCGCTTGTCTTCAGCCTGTCACAATGAAATATATCTCAATTATTTCTTGTCAACAGATGAGAAATGTTGAACGTGACTTTCACACATCAAAAAATAATAAGTGTGGATCTGCTGGTGCGTGTGTTACGGAGCAAGGTTTCTGACTTTCACACTGAACGTGCAAAATAATAATAATGTGTGTTTGTGCCAGCTAAGATCTGCTGGTGCGTGTGTTAGGCTGAAATGTGTGGACAGATCTGCCACAAGCTGTTGCTGGAGAGCGTGTCACAGCGGGACGTCCTCACTTGATTCAACATTAGTTTTTGACATCTTCCTCATGATGGTTGTATTTCATTATGAGCTATGTAATGTTATATGATTTCTGATTGAAACATATTTGGTGGTGAGATGACTCCTACACATTAAGCACTTGTAGTTAATTAGAGTTATTGAGTAACTACATATGTAGATGCACTGTAACATGAAGACTGTAATGTCAGTTGTGATCTAATATCCTTCACCTAATACTGAGCTTGAACAGGGCTTGATTTCCTTAAAGGAACAGTTCACCTTGAATACAAACCATGTCATTCCAAACAGCATTTCATTTTTTATCCCTCTGAAAACATGTTTATACACTACTGCTCAATAAACTGGGGTGTGTACAATTTTTTTTAACTAATTATGCTCATCAAGGCTGCATTCATTTGATTGACAATACAGTAAAATCAAAACATATTGCAAAATATTATTAGAAGTTAAAATACTTTTCCTCTATTTAAGAATATTTAAAAATGTAATTTATTCCTGTGATGCAAAGCAGTCACATGATCATTCAGAAATCACTTTAATATATGATTTGCTGCTCAAGAAACATTTCTTCTTATTTTTAATCAGTGTAAGAGTTAAGCAGCATTTATTTGAAATATATATTTTAATAATAATAATGTAAATGTCTTTGCTGTCACTTTTGATCAATTTAAATCCTTCATTTACTCCAAACTTTAATTTGTTTACTAACCCCAAATGTTTAATATTATTTATAATAAAGATATATATATATATATATTATATTTTTTGTAATTTAAATGTGTATATAATATTTTTCCTATAGAGCATTAATATTAATCATTTAATATACCATTTAATATACCATGATATGAATTGAAATGTTCATGCTTTAAATTTCAGTCACTTTTTAATTTCATTTTCATGCTTTGATTTTTGGTCTTAAGTTTAATTTAGTTTTTATGCTTTAAATTTTTTTCTTTTTCATATTAATTTGATTAAAATTATAGTTTTTTTTGTTTTATACTTTGATTTTTGATTAGATTTTATTTTATGTATTTTATAGTATTTTTTTTTGCTTTTATGAAACCTTGAAATATAGTGCCTGGTTTCTTCGTTTTATTAAGTAATATTCAGCAATTCATGTCTATCAAGCTCAAAAAAGACCAAACAATTCTTAAAAAAAGAAAGAAAAGAATCTGCTTTTGTGTTGCAGGGGAAAAAAACCCATAAGTGTTTACAACACGACGGTAAGTAAATGATGATTTGAACTGTGACCTAACTTTTTACTCTTAAATCCAGAACACTTACTGTCTGAACTTTAGGAGGTGATGTTCTCCACCGTGTGGATGTGACGTAACCCTGATGCTGTTTTAAAACATGTCTGATTCGAAGCGTCTCCTGTGGACAGGCATACCAGAGATGGGAGAGGAAGAGCAGAGGCAAGGAAAGGTGAGAGAGGCCTGAGAGATTGGAGTCTTGACTCACTGGTTTTAAACATTTACTAGTTTCTTGATTCCGTCTATAAATAGCTTCTCCTCACAGCCTTACAAAGGAAGCTAACAACATGGGACATCTGTACGAGAGGACCATGTCTGCATCTCGTCTCTGCGCTCCCATTAAAGTATTAAACTACACAGCGCATGTTAGTCTTTTCCCGGACGGTCTGAGATCAGCTCCCTTCCAGACGTTCATTATCTACTGTAGTTCATTTCCCTCTCGGAGTCGTGCTAAACATGTTTTCCAGCGGTTCATAACTACTCCTGCATCATTTTTTAATGAGACTGAGAGTAGTGAAGAAACCCTCCTGTGATGTTGTGGAGAACAGGGATAGTTCATCTGAAAACGAAGATTCTGTCATTATTTACTCATCCTGGTGATTTAGTTTCTGTGGAAACTCAAAGAGATGTTAGACAGGACGATGTGGTGCTCTTTTCCACAGAGAAAGTAAATGAGGACTGAGTTTGTGAAGCTCCAAAAGTGACAAAAGGCACAACAGAAGAACAAGAAAAGGAGTCTGTACAGGTTGTACACTATATTTCACTTCATCTGAAGCGATGTAATAGCCAAATATCATCGGTTCTCGCATATCTTGAGATAGTTTTCACCAACATTTCATGTTTCGACCACACCATGATTCCACTGGTATTATGGTATTCAAATTACCATGGCAAAACAATAAAGATTTAATTTAATTTTTTAAATTTCAACCTATTTATTTTAAATGTAATGTAGTTTAAATGTAATTGTTTTAATGTAAATTTCAGTATTTTAAATGTATTTTACTTTAATTTAGATTTAATTAAATTACTTATTTTTATGCTTTGAATATCAGACTTAAATTTAATTGAACTGAATTTTTCATTGAATCGAACTGAATTTAATAAATGTGTATACTTTGAATTTGTCATTTAATTTTTTTATTTATTCAGTTATTTTCTGCTTTGAATTTGAGTTTTATTTAGTGCTTTCATGCTTTGAATTTCAGCCTTTTAATTTGATTAGAATTGTATTAGTATACTTTGAATTTCAGTTTTTTTTATTAAAATTAAAATTAAATTAAGTTACAAAAGACCTAAAAAGGCAGAAATTCAAAGCATAAAAATATTTTATGTAGAAATAAAGTTTTAATGATTAAAATCTCAGATGTTTTAAAAATATTTTTTTTAATTTATGACTGAGTAAGCATTATGAACAGTTTTTAGTATTGCTTATTTTGTGTTATTCTGTATGTTTGAAATAACATGAGGGTACGTAAATGACATTAAATGATAATGTGTAAAAAAACTAAGTCTTTTGGGCGAACTCTTCCCACATTTCAGTGTAAACCTCCGTCGAACGAGCAGTGTTCCTGCAGTGGTTCTGTTTGCTGTGCTCTCCTCCTTTGTCTTTGTGCTCTGGCAGGTGTAGTGTAAAGCTGTAAAAGGATGTATTGATTCTCCTCATCCGAACGTCAGTAAGAAAAGCTGCCGGATGGGACACAGCGTGTCATTGCAGCAGTGTAATAGGACACAGGAAAAGGAAGAGCCTCTTAATTAAGATTGGATGAATCAAGGTACTGTGGGTTTAAATCCGTTCCTGGAGAACCGTTTATCTGAGTCTAAATCGAGAAAGAAGACGAAATCTATCCTGAAACAGCCCCACTTTTGTGCAACTGATCCATACGTCAGTCCAGGAGAGATAGCGGGAGGCTTTTTCTCCGAGATGTGATATAAAGAGTCTTAACAGTCACAGACAGATAGTGGTAATGAATGAAATATTTAGTTGTGCATGAAAGCCAATAAGGTAAGAGTTCAAAGTTCGTTTCATGTAAACCACAGGCTTATCTTATACTGCTTTCCTTTCAAAGCCAGATGTGGGATGTTCCTGCTTGACTTCCAATGGTATGGGTCAATCTCTGGGTCATATTTCAGCAAAATCATGAAAAAATACAAATAATAAGAATATTTATATAATAAATATAGTATTACAATGTATTATTATTATATAAACTTATATACACAATGCACTATGCTTCCTATGCTTTGCATATTTCTTTGCTTATGTATTTTTGCTGTGAAATCTTTAATTATTTATATATTTCAGTTGTAGTTTTTGTGTGTGTGTATATACACTGTCGCTCAAAAGTTTGGGAAATTAATATTTTTATTCAGGATGAATGTTTTAAATGAATAATTTCATAATAAAGACTTATATTGTTAGAAAAGATTTATATTTTGAACTATTATTTCTATCTTTTAACTTTGTATTCATCAAAGAATCAAAGAAAACAGTTTCACAGGCTCCAAAAAACAATATGTAGCAGCACAACAGTTTCAACACTAATAATAAATAAGCGTATTCGAATGATTTCTGAAGGATCATGTGACACCGAAGATGCTGAAAATTCAGCTTTGCATCACAGAAATAAATTATATTTTAAAGTATATTAAAATAGGAAACCAATATTAGACATTTCAATAAGATTTCACAATATTGCAGTTTTTCTGTATTTTTGATCGAATAAATACAGCCTTGATGAGCAGAAGAGACTCCCTTAAAAACATTACAAATCTTACTGATCCCAAACTTTTGAGCGGCAGTATAATATATATATATATATATGAAGCAACTTGGGTTTGATTATAAAAACAGCTTTTTTAACTTCGAATATGACACATGACAGGCTTTTTGAGGAAAGTTTATTTGTTCATCTCTCAATCATCTTTGTATTCCACTGCATTATGTTTATAAAAAAAACCTGATTATTGATTATGAAACTAAGCATTTAAATATCATTTTACTAAGATATATTATTAGGAGCTATAGGGTGACAACTGATATTTATATGCATTCTATATTTGTTTGCTATACTGCTATACAGATCTCATTGATTTACATTACAAGTAAATGTAAGCCTCTGGCTACATTTTTTCCACATTCTCCTATACGTAAATGTGCTTTAAAAGCTTGGTGTATCGAATAAGATTCAATAGGATGAAAAAACTGTTCCATTTCAATCCATTGCATTTCTGACTTAAATACATTAGGTATGGGTCAAAACGTTGCTGTGAATACAGCTTCAAAATAACGTTTATATAACATTATAAAAACATCTCGCTCAGCCTATTGTCAAAATACAATAGACCACATTTCTGATCATGTTTGTTGAAACTTTTCATGTTTCCTCTGTGATCAGATGGCTTTTTCAAACTGCAGCCTGTCGGTTTGAAACGGGCCGCTGAGACAAAAGGCTGCCCGCACACCCACCGTCCAAAATGAATAGCGACAATCTGATTCGGCTTAATCTCCGAAGCCCAAACCCACACGCTCCATCAGCAGCTCTGGAGGTGTCAGTCTTTGCAGCATCTCCTAATCCTGGCTTTTGTGCGCCAGCGGTTAGCTTGCTTGCTGTAGAATGAACGAATGTATTTTCGTTCTCTTTACAGTGCTTGTGAAGGAAGGAGGGCCTCATGGCGGGATGGAATTTCAGCTCTTGGTTCGTCATCTCAGAAGTGGCCAGAGATTATATGTTTGTTTGGGGTATCGATCCGTCACTTGAGCCCGCTCGTTGGAACTGTATACACGTTCGGATGGGACTTTCACCGGGGTTAATTTCGGACCTCAGAGGCCCCGTGGCTTAAGCATGAACGACAGCCTTTATAACTTAATGACAAGTGTTTTAGAGTCCGCACGGGATGACTAATTCGACTCGATGGTCAATTTTACCACGCAGAAGTGCCCTCTTCACTTCTTCTCTCCATGTGGGATGTTCACCCTGTCCAATTCATTAGCTACTCTGGGTGCTTGTAAAACCATGGCCCATGATGCACTGGTGCAGAGCTTCTATTGATGGTGACAGTCCATTAAATTCTCCACCAAGAGTCGGTTCGATGCCTAGAAGTCTTCGGTTAAACATAGTACTGTCAGGCCAGAACAAGCAGGCTCTCTTTACCTTTAAACAAGTGTTAGAGTGCGGAGCAATACCGTGACTGTAACTATTTTACAAATACTGCTTACATTGCAAAAATAGCTTCTTAATATGTTTTTGATTAGACTTTTTTGACTTTTTGATTACAGTTTAAATAACTAAAATATCCTGTAACAAGATGCAAAAGATGTTAAGATTTGTTTTTAGAGAATGTACCTTTAATGCGAGTTTATTTCGTCTTACTGCACTGACAGATTTGTTGCACTTGTTTTACATATAAACAAGTTAAAAAGAGTGGAAAAACCCTGACAGTGCAATAAGATACAAGGCACTTATGTTCAAGTAGCAGTCTGAAAGCAAGTCTAGTGCTTAAAGTCTTATGTTGCTTCTCAAAAATGTTATTGTAGTATTATTTAGATCATGTTATTGTATTTATTCATGTTTTGAATAAGCTCTTATTTTAAATAAATATTTTAGTTTCCAAGGCAACATTTCAATTTTTTTATAAAAAATAAATAAATATTTAGCTATTTCAGTTAACAAAAATTTTTTTTTTTTAAATAGTTTTAGCTGTAGTTTTAGTTAACAAGGCTTATTATTGTTCACTAAAATTGAAACTAAAACCATAAAAATTATACATTTTATTGAATTAAATGTCAACTGAAAAGTAAAATATAAAAAATAAACGTATTTTACTACATTGCAAAATTTGAAATGCAACGCAGGGAATTCTGGGAACGTCAGTTTATTGTTTTTCCCTGTCAGTTTTACAGGAACTTACCGTTAACCATTTAACAGGTTTTTACTGTAGCATTTTCAACATTTTTTTTTACCGTTAAAATTACGGTCATTTTTACAGTGTAGTTGCCAAGGTATAATTTTTCATTAAAAAAAAAACCCTTTAAGTACTAAAATAACTAAAACTATAATAAAACCTACAAAGAATGATTTGGGCATTTAAGAAACAAAATTACAAAAAACTATTAAAACTGTTTTTAAAAAAGAAAATGTTTTCAATATATTATTAAAAAGCTATAACAGTTCTCAGTTATAAATAACATTGATAACACTGCTTCTCAAATATATCTAAATGTATCTTTGTAAAGAATATTTAGGTATTTTAACTGGACAATAAGGCAAAAATGCTCATTAAAAGTGTGATGATTTTTTTCCCATGCACAAGTTACTTTGACCTTTCTCTTTGTTTATTTTTAAATAGATAGTTCACTCCAAAATGCAAATTCTTTCTTTATTTACTTACCATTATGTCATTCTATTTTTTATGCCATATATGCATTGCTCTTGCCATGCAATCAGTTTTTCATGACGATGGCTCACAAAAATAAAAAACTCGCTATGAAAGTCGTTGATATGACATGTACTCATGAAATAGCTTTTGTTGCTTGTATGAGGAATAATGCATGTCTTTTCTCTTAAAAGTGATGAGGAGACAGGAATCTCTTTGTGCAACTGAAATCAGACCATGTGAGTGTTCGGATCTTATGCAAACGGTCATTATATTTGCATTTCCATAGTGACGCTTCAGTATTTCCTCTTTCAGGTCACACTGCATGTCTCTGTGCAGTGCTACAGTGAAGATCCCTTTGACCAGATTCAAATAAACCAAACTCTTTTTGCATTAAGCAGCAGCCGTGGAAGATAAATTGTGCTGTGGCAGTGGCGGCACACTCAGTCCGTGGCTTCATCCATTATCTAGCATCTGCTCGAGGCTTAAGAAAGGTTGACATGCCACAGCCAGACATGATAATGAAAGAGATACGGGATCGGTGCTGACGAGGGGTCAGCGAACAGCCCTGAATGGGGTTCATATTGATTTCACCACCAGATCCGCCTCTTCGTGCAACATTGTGCCATCCTGATAAAGTTGATGTTGCACTTGGACAAAATGTCCAGTGCAAACAAATCTTTCAGTCAGATGGATGGATGGATCAGGTCATGCTACTGATGCTTCAACCCCACTGACATTCATATAATAGGCACGTCTAAGACATTATTCCAAAACAAATCATGGCTTGACCAGAAACCGCTCTCAGATTACTAAGCCCTTTATTCAATCAAAGTAGCTGACATGTGAGCCACTATATAATACTACAATACCCAGTTTCCAATGGCGCTATGAATATGTGCACAGATTTTCCTGCATGCGTTGTTGTGTCTAATTGCATCAATGGAAGGTTCTGGGCGATCCAAAAGGTCTGAGACCTGTTTAAAGAACTGCCATCTTTATATGCGTGTTTAAAGATGAACCCTCCATAAATATCCAGAGATTTTGGTAAACAGATGTCAGAAACAATCAAGTAATTGGGCCTGAAACGTCCTTACTGGCTGATGTCATGGAGTTGAATTAGCTTTATCGTCTGTGGGGACCTTCGAGTCCTTCATCTTGCAGATAGAAGTGGCTGTTTTTATCTGTTGCCCACTAACAGCCTAAAAAGCTGGCTTTCTCAAACAGAAGGTTTTTCTACAGATCTCAAAATGATTATTTTTCAATTAGTGACTCTGGAATGTGGGTAGATGCTTGCTCGGTTTGGCAAGGCCTTGTTTAACTCTTTATGGTTTGATGTTGCCATATGTTTTATTTACTTTCTCACTCACTACTAAGAACTAAATGGCATAATGTACATTTTAAAGCCTTGTGTTGTTTTTTCCTCCAATGTTTTTGTTTAAACACACACACACACACACACACACACACACACACACACACACACACACACACACACACACACACACACACACACACACACACACACACACACACACACACACACACACACACATTTTCAATTGAGAAAATATGATTGTTTTGAAAGTGCTGTGATGCATTTCTTGTTTGTAATTTTTTATAGGCAGTGGCATTGATTATATTACTGCAGTTATTTATTTGGAACTGCTTGTAATATGATTGTATTTATGCATAAATTATTTCTGATTTATATTTCATATCTTTAGAAAAGGTCAGAAGACAAGTTGCACAATTGAATAATGTTGATGAGTCAGGCTTTTAGGACCATTAATGAAAAATTATTAATTATGATTCACTCAGTTTGAGTTTAAAGGAGTTCCAAATTCCAAAAAGAGTTTTAAATAGATCAGTTAATAAACTGAATTTAGATGAGAGGAGAAAATAATACTTCTAAAGAAATACATTACATTGTCTCTCTGTCTATCTATCCGTCTATCCGTCTGGCCGTCTGTCCGTCCGTCCAGTGTTTTTTTATTTTTTTATTGAGAACAAGGAATAAATTGGTCATCATGGGTTTTACAAAGTCAAGACAATACAATTTCCATACATAGGCTATCGTGCAATTACAGGAATAAGGCCGCAATCTGATATGTATTTACATTTTTTATTTAATGCACAAGGAAATGTGAGCACAGTGCACTTATACTAGAAAATATGCGCTATTTTTTCATTAATTTTAAAAGTACAAACGAAAATGAAATGCATAAAACAACTCATTTTACATTCTGGCATTTATGTGCTGTTGTCTTCCGGCCTTTTTCACATTCTTATAACTAACCGCATGTCTCATCCATGAGTATCTAATGTTAGAGAACACGTTTTGGGGGGGTTTGAGAGCCATAACCAAACTGACAGAGCAATTAAGCTATAGTGAGCCCTTTTATTAAAATACCTGGAAGTGAGGAATAACACAAACATTGTCATATTACTTGACATAATAATTCACAAATATCTCAATTACAATTAAGTAGAAATTAATTGTATTCAGCTGTGTTTTAGGCACTAAAAAAGTCTAGTACTTTATAGTCAACCACATTTTTATATTGAAATAATGAAGATTTCTGTGCCACCCCAGGCTGGTTGCTGCCCCCCCGGCCACCCTATCAAAACATCCTGGCTCCGCCACTGATCCAGCAACATCCGATTGATGAATTCAGTTTTCCCACCAAGCTAAGCCATAGCTATGCAAGTAAATAAATAGCCTCTATAAATAAATGCATAAGTACATATAAAGAAAACATCAGTCACAATGTACATCTCTTCAAATAAAATTGACCGCAGTAAGTGTTTCTTCAAAATAAGCTAGGATGTCTATAAGCTGCGATATGGACCAGACCTCATGCTTATACTGTATAATACTGCGCTCTCAAACTCCACCAGTGTCCGATGTTGCCGCATTGACGTTTTGCTGTAGTGAATAAAAATGACGAAGGAGAAATATAGAGAGGCTAAACGAGAGTGGCCATTAAAAGAATGCAATCTATGGAGTAATAAGAATCATTATAGAGTCATCATGAATAAATAATGTGTCCTGTTTCTTTCCTTTATATTCAGCTATCTCTCTCTCTCCCTCTCTATCTCTCAGTCAATACTGGACTCAGCAGGGCTTCCTCTCGCTAGCTTTCAGTCCGTCCTGGAAACAGGGGTGAGGGTGGCGTAATTGAAATCTAATCAAGTTGATGAGTCAAGAGAGGAGAACTTGAATGAGGGAAACACTCCCTCGCATGAGAAGGGTTGATGGGAAAGCAGAGTGACTTTTCACTGGAGTCAGTATGGAGTGTGTGTGTGTGTGTGTGTGTGTGTTTTTAAACCTGCTAATGTACATCATTATAAAAACATCTGAATCAGCGGAGAAGACATAACCCTTGTTCTCTTAGAAAGATCTGAACCATGGCAACTAGAACCAACATCTTTAAATAGTCTGTATACTAAGAATAAATGCGAAGGACCCTAATTTCTTGTTTTTCTCTGAAGATAATGTGCACATTTAGGCGAAGGAATGGAGCTAAAGTTTATGGAGGTTTATATTCCTAAGTTTTATTTGTAATTCTCTCTGGTGGTTGTTGTTTTGTTTTTTTTTATAAATGATCTCCTTGAGTTGCACTCAAAGCACTTTCCATTGCTTTGCCATTAACAACGGAAATATTGCTGTCAAATGCTATTAGCCAGGGAGCTTATCCGCGCAACAATCTGTAAAATATCCCAGAATGTACATCATCTCTCATGCTAGCTTATTACGCTTTGTTCATATTATGAGGTATCTTACAATGTTCATATTATGAGGAATCTGCCAGCATACAACTTATTGATACCTGTTTTTTCAGATCCTCTGATCATACAGTAAATATTGAATTTTGCTGCATACACTACCATTAAAAAACTTTGGAATAAAAACAATTACTTTGATATGTCTGAAAAAAGTCCCCTCTGCTCACCAAAGCTGCATTTATTTGATCCAAACTATAGTAAAAGTAGTAATATTGTGAAATGTTATTACAATTAAAAAAAATAGCAGTTTTACACTTTAATATATTTTAAAATGTAATTTATTCCTGTGATTGTGGAATTTTTTATTCACAATAATGATTTCACAATACAGTTTTGTCATGACATTTTTTATCAAAATGGGATTTGACAAATTATAAATGAATATAAATATAAACAATCTGGCTTCCATTTATAATTAAAGGCAACCACTGCATTTTAATTACGACCCAAACAAAGATACTGCACACATGTAGCATGAGCAATTTTTGATTTGAATTAGAATTTGATTTGAATTAGATTGTATAATTTCTAAATCTGAAGCAAAAAAGGTTTGATTTTAGCTTTGTGAAATTATGCTACATAAAACATCTGTAAGAACATAAAAGCCGAATGAGAATAACACAAATTCACTCTCTGACAGCAGGTGGCGCTTATGGAACAGCAGCGATGCAGCATTTCTTTGTTACTGCTGTAAATAAAGCAGCGCTGATCTTATAAACGCTACTTGAATATGCATTATAATTTTTTCTTAAGTCAGAGATGCATTCATATAACCCCCCACCCTCAAATATAATGCGATTCGTTTTAATGTTTCAACCGACTTGAATCGTCACATATTTTTTATCGATTTTCAATCGCTTCCGCCTGCATCCTTACATCTTAGATGTGATCCTGCAGAAATAATGCTCAACATTAAAAAATCTTAAAGGGTTCATATGACGTTGCTAAAAAGAACATTATTTTGTTATTTGGTGTAATGCAATGTGTTTATGTGGTTTAAGGACCATTGCGTCGCGTAAGCATTACCATGTCTGCATTTGTGATCGGAGAAAAAACAAACAACAAGCACAACTCTACACTGCTCAAAACTCGCGTTTGAATAGTCAGGCACAGAAACGTACTTACAGGCTGTGAGTCAGAAGTGCCAGACTGTCCTTGTAAATGTGGAATTGCCCCACTTTATAGAAACAGCGTTTGTGCAAGCCAGCATTTTAGGCTATTCTTCCAGGTTCAGGAAATAGTCCTCCGTAAAATGCACTGCACACACTCTAATATTTGTGTTGAGCTGTTCTGGAACAGTGTTGTAAATACAACTTAACCACTGATTTCTAGCTGTGTCCTCTTTTGGAAGCCCAAACAAAGTACTTTCGCTTTCACAACGAAGCACAGGATCTCCAGGACATGGCGCCGGCGGCAGCAACAACACTACAGCGAGAATAATAGTTCCACCTTCTTTCATTGCGTAAACATTTGGCATGCAAATCATCCCACGCAGTGACATAGACATGTGGGGGCGTGTTTGAATGAGCCATTTTAGGGGGGGGGGGGGCGTGGTCAAGTCTTAACTTTTATAAAGAATCTCTTTGATTTTGAGACTTTAGTCATTGCAACTTCAGGGATCTTATCTATGCACAAACAGCTTGTAACACTCCAAAGAGAAAGCAAAACTTGAAATCGCATCATATGACCCCTTTAATTATACTAAACTTTTGACTGGTAGTATACACAAAAATATGCAGATTTTAGATTCGAAATAGATTTTAGGTAGGAATATATTTGATTTTATATAGAATATATGCAAATACATACAGTAAAAGTTATATGGAACTGTGGTAACTATGGTAAATTGTGTAGGTGTTAATATGTAATCATGCTCTGTGCTTTAGCAAAGCTTCCTGTGACAAGCAAACAGTGCTTGTGTAAAGAGCCGGCCCTTCATGAAGAGTCCCTTCAGGAAGGTTAAAATGTGACATGCAAGCGAAAGTTTGTGTTGCCCTGCTCCCAGAGTCCTCAGTGCCGCCCATCGCTCATTCACAGCACACGATAACGGTCCCTGTAATAACATCAGCAGCAGGCCTGGCGCTTTTATCTGCATAAAAGTGTGGACTACACACATCCATCAATTAGATTGTTTTGGAGGGCAGAGAGAAACTCTCCAGCGGCATTGCAGTAGAGATAAAACTTTTATTCAAGATGCACATTCATTGTATTTGTGCCTAAATTTATACTGCCGGTCAAACTCGGATTTGTTTCTCTGTTTTAGTGCACGGATAATCATTACTAATTCCATTTACTGAACATTGTATGTGGTATAAGTTGTTGTGGGTTATAGTTATTTTTGTTCTGAAACATATAATGCAACAGATTCCTAATATTACTTCTGATGATACTGAAGAAATTCAAGTTTAGCTAGAACCAAGCAAATATGTAATGACTTATGACTATGAGTCAAAACAAATGACATTTATGCACAACCACTCTGCTGTTTTATTCAGTCACATTTTTATTCTTTTAGTCTTTATTTAAATAAATGTAAAAAGTGAAAAAGATATGAGAAAAAAAAACATAAAAACCTGGAAATTAATATAAATGTTAGTCATACTGACTCATCTAAAACATGTCATACATGTATATTGTTTATGCTATAAATATATTATATATTTTTGATGAGTTATATGCACATGACGTTTTATACTGTCACATTTTTATTCTATTAGTCTTTATATAAAAAGTTGTAATACATTTTTGTGGGCTTCTGAATAATCTACTTGCTATGCAGCACCAGCTCTGAATGACAAATACAGTACATAGTCAAATACAACTGTACCTTGTTTTAAAAGACGCTCCACTAACCAACACACTTCACTGGTATTCTTTAAGCTGTGTTTTGAACTGGTGCTTCTTTCCGTCTCTGCTACTAATATTTATCTTGGCGACGGTGAGGGCAGTATGGCTTTTATAGGGTGAGGGTTGAATGTGTATTAGTGGTAGACTTCTGCAGTTGTCGCATAAATGGATCCAGTGTTGTGCTGGTTGTCTTCCCGGAGGACTAGTAGATTTAGAAGGCTGTGCTGTGAATTTTAAGCGTGCTGTCAAATGCTATCTCGACCACATTCCTTATCCCATATTCAGGGCTTTTAACTGGTAAGTTGGCAGAATTTTTACCCTTTCTGAGTTGCGAGCTTTCACATTTCATTTCTCAATAGTGTCTGCCCTGATGCTCTGAATGCCACACATATAAATTATGAACAGTAAACTGGATTTGAGAAATGGAGCAGAGTATCTGCTTCGCAAAGAGCAATTTGGTTCAACCCTATAACCTTACCTGTGTAATATGTGATACTCGTGCACATCCATTAGTGATATGGATGATGGTGTATTAGAGTTCACTAATGGTAATGTGGTTCACCGGTTAAAAAACAGTACTTTAAAATGGCTAAATTTACTGAATATTTAAATTAAATCTGAATGTATTAATAATGCTTTTAATTTGGAATATTAATTAAAATAATCTTTATTATTTCCAAAGAATGTTGCAAAAATATACAATGTCCCTAAAGTATTTATATAAATAAATGTAATAAATAATATGACAGTATAAACTATTGTATCGCGCACACACAAAAAACACTAATAATATACATATTTATCATACAGACAGATCCAAATATATTGTATATACAGTGCCTAGCGAATGTATTCATATTTCATACCCCTTCATTTTTTTCACATTTTTTATGTTGCTGCCTTATTGCTGCTTTAAATTACTGTTTACCTCCACATCAATCTAAACTCCATACACCATATTGACAAAGCAAAAACAGAATTGTCACAACTTCATAAATTTATTAAAAAAATGAAATAAGTACATTGCATAAGTATTGCATAACTATTATTTAGCATCAGTACCTTTACAGTCTCAAGCCTTTTTTGTTTAATGCGACAAGCTTTGCTCATCAACATTTGGCAATTATCTGCCATTTGTCTCCTCACCTCTTCGCCTCTCTCAGGTTGGATGGGGGTTCCTCCAGAAATATTTGATTGGGTTCAAGTCCAGGCTGTGGCTGGGCCACTCAAAGACATTCACAGCGTTGTGTATAAGCCACTCTGGCTGTGTGCTTCGGGTCACTGTCCTGTTGGAAGGCAAACCTTCTGCTCGTCTGAGGTTCTGAATGCTCTGGACTGTTTTTTCATTAAGGCTCTATCTCAATATTTTGGTGCATTGAGCTTTTCTTCTATTCTGATGAGTCCCTCACTCCCTGCTGCTGAAAAACAACCTCAGCATGAGGCTGCTTCCAGCACACTTTACTTTTGGGATGGTACTCTGCAAGTGATGAGCAGAGCTGGTTCCCTTTAAACATGATGCTTAGTATTGAGGTTCATCAGACAAGAGAATCTGGTTTCTCAGAGTCTGAGGGTCCTTTAGGTGCTTTTGTGTAAATTCTAAGTGTGTTTTCATGTGTCTACACCGAGAAGAGGATTGAGTTTGGCCACACCGCCATAAAGCCCAGATCGGTTGAGTGTTGCAGTGATGTTTGTCCTTCTGTAGATTTCTCCTATCTCCACATATGATCATGGAGCTCAACTAGAGTGACCATCCAGCCGACCATCAGGTTCTTTGTCACCTCTCTAACCAAAGCCCTTGTCCATCAATTGACCTATCGGTAAGCCCCTCCCCTTGAACGCAGACTAGCCAATGGCAGTCGAGTATCAGTTGCACGGGGAGCGGAACTCGGGTCGGGACATCTTTAGTTTTTAGCTTCATAGAGAAACATTGGAAGATCCGAAGCTCGCATCGGTTTTATAGGGTTTATGCTTCAAAAATGGAAAAACTATGTGCCTGTGGTACTTAAAACACTGGTATCCAGGTATCTTGAGATGATGGGCAATATAATTTATTTTATTACATTTCCTGAATCCAAACAAAACAGAGCAAAATGTCTCTAACAGTTATTCAACCCCAATACAAATGAAGACAAAAACGTTCATTTTCTGGTTGTCATACACTCATTAAGTTACACGTTTCATCTTCTCAAGCAGAACGTTTGTTATCTTATAGTGAGCAACTCCGCTTGTTTGTTCGAGGGAGCAACAGTAACTAAGGGGGGCGGGGCTTACGTTGCTCAGTTTGGCCAGGAGGCCAGCTCTAAGAAGAATCCTGGTCGTTTCAAACTTCTTCCATTAAGGGTAACAGAGACTACATGCTTCTGTGACCCTTCAATGAAGCATCATTTTTTTCTGAACTCTTCCTCAGATGTGTGACTTGATGCAAAGCCTGTTTCTGAGCTCTAAAGGCAGTTATTTTGACCACAGGGCTTGGTTTTTGCTCTTATATGCATTATCAGCTGTTGGACCTTTTATTAAGACGTGTGTGCCTTTCCAAATCATACCCATTCAATTGAATTTGCCACAGGTTACCTTCACTCAAAGTTTAGTAACACCTACAAGCAATATGAATGCTCCTGAGCTAAATTCCAACTGTCCCAGATAAATGAACATTGCAATGGAATCAATGGAATCATTTGTTGTTGTTTTTTTTGCTTTACCATGAGTGTAGATTGATGTGGAAAAAAGTTATTTAAAGCAGTTTAACACAAGGCAGCAACATAAAACTTAAAAAAAAATACTTTTGCAAACTGTATATATAGTATAATATGTGTGTGTGTGTGTGTGTGTGTGCATCGTTTTTTGTATCATTACACACATCTATATTTTAAATATATTTAAGAGATGAATTATATATTTATATTGTGTTATTATACCTTATTATTTAGCATTTTGCAGCACTTTCTTACAGCAATTATGCGCTGAAACATTTTAGGAAGTCACTGGTTTTAAAAATCATAATGTTTCTGCATATTTCTTTTAGGGGTGAATTTTAGAAGGTTACAGAAGGTCATCACTGTTATAACTAAATATTTAATTGCATATGCTTTGATTTTCTTGGTTTAGACCTTCTTACGGAACCTTCCCAGCTACAGCAGGAGGCTGAAATGGATGTATTCAACTGCTTCTCTCTAAAGTCTGACGTTCCTGAACTAGTCCTGCACCTCACTGACCTATAAGGTATGAAAATGCACATTTACAACACAGCACCGCACCTCTATAAAAGCTTTTCCTCTTATAAATGTTCTTATCACTCTGCTATGATACACTTCAGAGTGTGAAGCTGCTGTTATGTGTAGTTTTTAAGCCATAGTTATTGTAAAATGGGTATTGTTTAATTGCTTTAAAAAAGTATCTTGCTATGCAGTGGGTCTCAGAGAGATATATAAACATAACTGTATACTCAATCATATTTATAGGTTTGATTTAATTTGCATTCAGGTACATTTAGAGCACATTTTTAGCATCTTATGGTATTTTGGCCTCATGAAGTATTGCAGTAAAGTGCAGAGACCTGCAGGAAAGCTTTTTCCCCATCTTCTTCAATCATTCATAGAAAGACTCCAGAAGGATGACGCAATGGCTCTCACTGTAATACCAGCCTCTCCAACAGTAATTCATTTCTCTGTGAGGAGCAAGTGACTCAATGTTGTGTTTTAGTTGTTTCTGTTATGAAGAAGTAAATATAGTCATTGCGCAGAAGTCTCGATTTGATATATTTGATGTTATATGTGGAACATGTAAAAATACATTTTGAAGTAAGTTATTTGTAAGGCCTTTGAAGTAAGGTAATGAGGGACAAAAGGTGGGGCAACTGAACCAATCATGAGGTAACAAGAAATGGGTGGGACATTCCGTCAAACAATATACATGTTTGAGACACATTGAAACAAAACACCCCAATGTAACAAATATTCCCCCGGGTTTCCGCACCATCACATGAGCGGGTCTCATGTGAATGTTACAATAAACCCAATCTAACATTTTCCAGTGCGGGAGGCGGACTCAGTAGTGCTCTACCAACTGGGAGGCTAAAGGCACAACAGCCTCTAGCGTCAGTCGCAAGGAGAATAAATAGGAGCAAATGAGGTCAGGGGAGCGAGGTTTACACACAGCCCTTACTGGCACACATCCGTTACACTCACACAAAACAAAAACAAGCACATGGCCTTCAAAACAAATCACGGGCCATGTGCAAAACAAGACGAACACGCGGATGAGCATCTCCAAAGCTGAGCCCGATGTGATATGCATTACCAGTGATACGATACATTCAAGATACATATGAAGCAGCTACCGATGAAATGAAATATGATTCACCCCTATTATGATGCTGTACGATTTGATTTCAATTCAATTAAACACAATGCAATATGATGCAATGAAAAAAAAATATGCTATGCAATTCAGTATGGCACAGGGATGTGCCCGAATCCGAATACCATTTTGGTAAAGGAAATCACTGTACTACAGAACCCCAATGCAAATATGTTACAAATTATGCATCACAATATAAATGCTAACTTGTATCCGATGCACACTTTTTAAATTGATGCATCGCATCAATCAACTTTTATGCCGATACCCCAGTGCGAATTGGTGAATTTTACCATCCGGAGAACACACAGCTAATGAGAATACTCATAAGCTGCGTGTTCACACGTGACATGACAACATGAAAGTATGCAGCCTATGAAGAACACAAGCTGCATCCTACACAGCACAAGACAAAACATAACATGAAAGCATACAGCCGATAAAAACATGAACTGCATGCAACAACACAAGAAAATGAGAAAAGCATGTGGCTGAACATGAACCGCGTGCTACACAAAACACAACACAACTCACGTGGACAGAGAAGCACACGGCTGGAGTCCGCACGCTCATACAACAAGACAGAACATGGAGCATGAGTGTCCAAACCCCGACACGGAGCCAAAACTGAGCCTGAACAAGACACGAGTGCCGGGATCCAAACACCATGCTCCAAAATGAAACAAGGAAACAGGGCACGCAGATGAGAGTACACTCGAGGCCGCATGCTCACAAGAAAACAGAGACATGACGGGAGTGTCAGGGATCTCTAGACTGAAGTGACAGAACCCTGACAATAACGTTATGATAACATTATATTTCTAAAAACTTTTTATATCAACATTATGAGGCTGTTTCCTAAATATTTTGTAAGAAAGTTTTATTTTAACATAATGAGAACAATCAAGTACAAATTACATCACAAGGAACTTAAATGTATAAATAACATCAAAATAACGGAATGTTGTTAAAATAACTTTCTTTTATAATCGTGTATAAATAACATCAAAATAACGAGAGTGTTGTTAAAATAACTTTCTTTTTTAATCTACAAATAACATCAAAATAACGTTCCGAGAGTGTTGTTAAAATAACTTTCTTTTAACATAACAAGAAACTCAATCGTGTACAAATAACATCAAAATAACGTTCCGAGAGTGTTGTTAAAATAACTTTCTTTTAACATAACAAGAAACTCAATCGTGTACAAATAACATCAAAATAACGTTCCGAGAGTGTTATAAGAATGTTTTCTCTTAACGTTACAATAATGTAAATCAACCATAATAACGTTGTTAGAACATCCTATTAACATTATTTTAAGAATGTTCTGTCCTAACCTTTAAATACCTTTGAAACAATGTTAATGAAAGTTGTGGGAACGTTCCCTGTTAGCTGGGATGGTGAATATTTGATGACAGAATTTCATTTTTGGGTGAACTACTCCTCTAACTTTGAGAATCTGTCAAGGTGTGACTGTAAACGCAGAGAAACTGAGTAATTAGAAAAATATACAAAACAAGCCCAATTAATATTACATTGTCATTCATTAATATGACAGTGTGTTGAAGGCAGTAATACAGTGCAGTGAACGCATGATCAATCTGTTTTCTTTAGTCAATGCAGACTTTCGACCGTTTCGGAGATGTCCCATGAGGCTGACAGGAAGTGGAAACTTGATGAAGTGGACATTAAAATCTACTCAGTAAAATACAAACAACCCTGAGGTCCTATTTATGTTGTTTCCCCCTTTTCTTTTCTTTTTCACCTTTCTTCTGGGTTTCCACCTCATTGCTTTCATCACACAGAGGATCTTTGTAAAATCAGTGAATTATTGATGTTTTTGCACTCATCTGCTCTTGAACTCCATGCACTACCACTCTTCTATTCTCAG
Organism: Ptychobarbus kaznakovi; assembly: GCA_027422405.1. Lineage (NCBI taxonomy): Eukaryota > Metazoa > Chordata > Actinopteri > Cypriniformes > Cyprinidae > Ptychobarbus > Ptychobarbus kaznakovi. The sequence goes on along the minus strand of CM049810.1, from coordinate 21,462,171 downwards.
CGTGTCTCAATTTGAAGTAAAGTTTCATCATTTATTCTGTAATAAACTCATTCCGATGAGGCCCAATGTGCAGCTATACATCTGAAAATATCTACATTAAAAGAAATAGCACATTTTGCAGTTATTTGTTACTCTAAATAAGACCGCATGAAACTAGATGCACGATAACACTAACACAGCTTTGTTCTCTTTATTTTTAAACTAACCTCTTGCATTGTTGACCTGTTTTGCTCCCAGGATTCCTTTGAAGACTCCAGCTGTGACACATCCATTGATTTGAGCATCCAGGAATCAATTCTCCCATCGTCTTGGCTTACTTCACTCTATTCCAATGTGCTGGAGTTCCTCTTATGTGAGACTGCCTGTTTTTTCCACTCCGTATATATATATCGAAACTGCAATATTTCCACAGAATCAATCGTTACGCCCTGAAAACTCCTTTAGTTCAATCCTCATAACAGATGCTATCACTGGGAATTACAGTAGCAACTGTTTCTTTGCTCAAGTAGGCTTTGAAGGCGGCCAAGAGAATGTTTCATTTTAAAGTGAGGCTTGATCGTAAGGATCGACATGCCAAAAGACACTATAAATTTGCCATGGATTTGATGTGTGTTTTTTGTGCCACTATTGGCTCGAGATGTAATTTCACATCCCGCCAATCTGTCCCTAACGTGACACTTCACTGAGAAATGTAATGCCTGCTCTATAATTGAAACCAGACAATGTTTACTTGCATATGTGTACAGTATACTATTACATTAAATGGTTAATTCCACAGGGTAAACAGGACAGATATAAATACCAATGTAATCAAATCCCTCTATTTTAGATATAGCACAACAAGCCATCGGAGACCCCAGTCGCATGTGTGTTGCATCCACAAGACAGGAATGCAAGCGCAGTTGTTATAAATGCAAAATAAATGAGTGTCAGGCTGCTGAATTCAGCCTTTGTCCTCATGAATAATACAGTATGTAGACTAAAGAACAGTTTGCGAATGTAAAATAGTGGTTGGCTAATATGGGTTTTCAATGGATTATACTACCAATGAAAGGTTTGGACACACCTCCTCATTCATTAATATTACATTTCCATTCCCATTTTACTCAATCAATTTTTACCTGCTAAATTATTTTAGAGCTTGGCCACAAAAAAAAAAAATTTTTTTTTCCAAACAAACAAACAAAAAAAATGTTGCAGAGTGATTTAAAATGTAGATTTTTAGTTGTGTTAGCTTATTTGAATACTTGTTTTATCATGGTTTTAATAATTTGAACTCATCTCAAGGCCCTCTTGGGTGTTTACTGGGGCCCCCTAGTGAGCCCAGGCCTCCTGTTTGAGAACCATTGCTTTACGTCAAAAGATGTAACACAAATTCAATAAAGTGTGTCCACACTTTTGACTGAAAATCTTCTGTACATAATACAAATAGGCTATATGATACCAAACAAGACATTCCCAATATTGCTGAAAAGAAATTGGAATAATGTTGTATATCATTAACATAAACCTCCCATAGCATATCCCAGAGCTTTCTCATCTTCGTCAATGATTTTAATACATTCTCCACCTTTCAGAAGTGTGATGGCACCCTATTGTGCTCGAAAGCAGTTAAACTAACTGAAATAAGAATGAAATTCTCGTGCTGCTCCCACTGCCGAGAGAGGTGGATCATCATGAAACGATCTGTTGAAAGAGGAGAGGATGCGATGTGTCTGAATGCAGTAAGCTGCAACAAAGGGCACAAGAAGATTGTGTGATCTAGTATTGTCAGGTTGTGTGAAACCTGAGCTATTGCCTCGTTCTCTATGACCCATTGTAGGGCAGGATGCATTTGCAAGAGATATTAAGCTTTAAATGGATGTGTATAAGTGTAGAGAGAGAGAGAGAGAGAACGAGGGTGGGGAGGTTGAGCAAGCAAATGAGAGTAAAAGAGAGAGAGAGAGGCAGCGCACGAATGCAATAGAGCAGCGGAGGCGAGGAGAGAGAGGCAAGGAGGACTAGGCGTTACGGTCGCTCCTTCACAAGCTGCATGCGAGATGCCAGGACTGCTGCAGAGAGATTGCTCTTTCTTTCCTTTTTCTTTCTTTCATCAGCTTTCCGTCACATTGAACTCTTCCTCCTCTCGTCTGTCTCGGAGGTAACAAATCTTTAAAGATAAATCATTACTTATCGTTACTGCTGGCAACTTGCTTGACTTTTTCATGTCGTTTTATTTACGACTTTCATTGATTTTGGGAGTCACTTTAGGGATGTGCATTTAATTAAAGTTAGAAGCACCTACATTTGCGTTTACACTCTTGACTGGCGAAAAAAGAAAGAATAAGTTGCTAAATGGGTTTTGCTATAGAGCTGCATTAGTGCTAAAGTAAAACCAGAATTTACTGTTTGTCTTCTAAGTGCATGTTCTTGCGCATGGTGCAGGAGGTGTAGAGTAATGCATTGTTGATTTTTGATTGTGGTAGCGTGTTATATGCATTATGTTGGGACTGTGCTGGGTCACCTGTCCTCCGACAGGACCCTTAAGGGCAGCCGTATGGTTATGTTATGATACCCTAAAAAGTTTGTGCTGGTTTAAAATCTGATTCTGGATTAGGGAGGTTCTTCATACTGAGATATTTAGATGCAACAGGAAGTGGCATTAGCTTAGAAGCGGGGGAAACACGTTATTGCTTTACTTTATATATTGCATATTGATTGTTGTGAACCTGAACATTTACTTGAGCAAAACAGTAGCACATTGAAAAATGATAGCTCTCTATGCAAAGTATTTTTATTATTATATAAAGTATAAATAGATATATATTTATAAGCAATTTATGTTTGTGTTTCTGTGTATCCTATTTTATATATGTAAAAATGGCACATGTTTTCTGTGTAGCACAAAGTGTGAATGACTAGCGTGCGAGAGCTCTTATAAACAGACTGTGAAGCTTTTTTATTTTAACAGTCTCTGACATAAAACAAGCTGGCGAAAGTAGCTACTGTGTCCCATCACGTTGCTTTAAGATGTCATCTAAGAATTTGTTGTGTTGTTTCATGACAGGTACATGAAGCAACCACCATACTTGGAGTCCAGGTGGCTGCGGTTCTAAGATCTCTGTTTAAAAATATTCTCAGCCTCTTGTGAGATTGAGTATCCTCTTGAAGCTGGAAGAAAGAAAAGAAAAATTAAAGGCAAGAGTCTTGAAATTACATAAAAAGAAGAGAGAACGCCTTCAAACGAAAGAATGGACACAGTAGAGAAATAGTCTTCTTGCTAACTTCAGAAAGCCTCATCACCGACTAATAAAAAGCAGCAACAAATCAGTATTCTCCGGCAGAGCCTGCAAGAAATGGCCAAGAGGGTTAACCCTTTAAATGGCTGAACTGATTCTTTGAACAGCCACAATCTGCAAACAAAAGACTTGAGCTGATGAATTTTAATGGATCATTTCAGAATCGTTTTTGATATATGGAGATCCTGAAATTCAAATGGCTTTGACACTCTGACAGCTCCAATTTTTTTGTAACAGATAATGAAAACATTCGCCTATTTCCATTTACCTCACAGGAATTTTTCCTAGCTTATTAAATGTACAGACACCGTAAGGAACTAGTCTGAGATCCTCAGCTCGCATGATTAGTTTGGAAAGACTCTTTCTGGTTCAAAAAGGATCAGAAAAGCTTCTCAGGGCTGACTGGCATTCTCCCCATTGGCCTTTTTGATTCATTAACAACGCTTAAGACACCAAATTAAACATGGCTGCTGGAGTGGCAACATGGCTACCGTTTGCCAGGGCAGCAGCCGTCGGCTGGCTTCCTCTGGCCAAGAAAATCATGCCCAAACCGCCCGTGGACAAAAAGAGTCGCAGTGATGAGATCCTGTTCTTAAACGTGAGCGGGCTGCGCTTCCAGACATGGAAGAACACACTGGACCGCTATCCCGACACTCTGCTGGGCAGCTCGGAAAAGGAGTTTTTCTACAACGAGGACACTCAGGAGTATTTCTTCGACAGGGACTCGGAGATGTTTCGCCACATTTTGAACTTCTACCGAACCGGCAAGCTTCACTACCCAAGGCAGGAGTGCGTTCAGGCCTTCGACGAGGAGCTGGCGTTTTACGGCATTGTGCCGGACATTATCGGCGACTGCTGCATGGAAGAGTACAGGGATCGCAAGAAAGAGAACCAAGAACGTTTGGCCGAGGACACGGAGGCAGAGATGGGGACGGATACTCCACTTCCACCGAACAGCACATCTCGGGAACGCTTGTGGCGCGCCTTTGAAAACCCACACACGAGCACCATGGCTCTCGTTTTCTACTACGTCACGGGTTTCTTCATCGCCGTCTCAGTCATAGCAAACGTGGTGGAAACCGTCCCCTGCCGACCCCTCGAAGGCAGCAAGAAAGAATTGCCGTGCGGCGAGAAGTTCTCGCTGGCATTTTTCTGCATGGACACGGCCTGCGTCCTCATCTTCACTTTTGAGTACCTCATGAGGCTTTTCGCCGCGCCCAGCCGCTGCACGTTTATGCGCTCGGTCATGAGCGTCATCGACGTCGTCGCCATCATGCCCTACTACATCGGCCTGGTCATGCCTGAGAACGAGGACGTGAGCGGCGCGTTCGTCACGTTGAGGGTGTTCCGCGTCTTCCGGATCTTCAAGTTCTCGCGTCACTCTCAGGGCCTGCGGATCCTGGGTTATACCCTGAAGAGCTGCGCTTCCGAGTTGGGCTTCCTCCTGTTTTCCCTCACCATGGCCATCATCATATTTGCCACCGTCATGTTCTACGCCGAGAAAGGCACCAAGGGAACCAAATTCACCAGCATCCCAGCCTCCTTCTGGTACACCATAGTCACCATGACAACACTTGGGTAAGTCCATTCCCTTTTTATCTGCAGCTCGTGATGTTTTGAATATACAACATATTGGTTTTCTATATGCGGAGAGGTTTTCCATGACTGTCGACTGACGTTTGTTTGGACTGCAGTGAAACTGGTAACATTTCAAAAACTAAGGAAGGAGTAGAAGAGGTCCATTAAATTTACATTTATGCATTTAGCAGACGCTTTTATCCAAAGCAACTTACAGTGGATTCAGGCTTTACATTTTTTGTCAGTATGTGCCAGGGAACCTGGGAATTGAACCCACAACCTTTTGTGCTGCTAACGCAATGCTCTACCACTGAGCCACAGGAACACTTTCCATTAAGAACTTTCTAGAAAATTCCCATGTGATCCAAACCACTTACAGCTTCATTGCTCATTTATGATGCTGACAGTGTTCTTATATAGAAGTTCAAATGAAACTTATGCTGTGAAGAACAAGTTTGAATATTTACATTTACATTTATGCATTTAGCAGATGCTTTTATCCAAAGCGACTTACAGTGCATTCAGGTTATACATTTTTTGTCAGTATGTGTGTTCCCTGGGAATCGAACCCACAACCTTTGCGCTGCTAACGCAATGCTCTAACCACTGAGCCACAGGAACACAGGAATATGAACAGGATTTTGTCTGTTTGTCTGATTTTGTCAAAAAAATATTGCAATTGTGTACGCTATAGTTTTTTTAAGATTGAACAAATTGAACACTGATTAGCTTACCAGCATTCAGGTTTTGTATTGCAGTTTTGCAAAAAAAACGACAACTAAATAAAAGAACATGTAATTTACTAGAGTTTCTAGAAAAAAAATACTTGTTGTCTATTTTATAATACAATATTCAATGAATTGATAAAAAAGTTAAACAAGTGATTCATAACTCATAACTTGCTCATAAAGACTTCACTTGTTTCATTCCTGAATGAATCAACGTTTTTTGAACGAATCTCATTTTAAATCATTTGTCTCCTCCACCTGCTGGCATTACGTTGTAATTGATACAATCTTTATTTGAAGCATCGTCACTTTCAAAAAGGTGATTTATTCTATTTTGATCGCTTCTGTAGACAGCAGTGTTTATATCCAAACTATACACTTTTATTCCAGTACTTCTGTGATTATTTGAATATTTTTAACACAGCTATAACAATTCAAAAGTCTTTGTAAAGATGTTTCATATAAGTAACCTGCTCGATCAGTGGCAACGCAAACGCAGATTTGAACATTACATTGCAATTTAAGACTTTAATAGACATATGAATCCTGTCATTTATGATCTATTTATTTAAATATCCAACAGTGTACGACAATTTATGATTTAACTGTGTTCTTCAAGCCATCTTTGGTATTTTCATAATAATAAAGTATATTTATAATCCAATGATAATCGACATTGCCTTTACCATATATAATCAGTGTTGTGCAAGTTACTTCCAAACTGTAATACATTATAGCTTACTTGTTACTGTTATTTAAAAGTCATTTGTTACCTTACAATATTACTGTCTCAAAATTTAATGCATTACATTACTCCTGTATTACTTTTGAGTTACTTTCACCAAAATAACTACAGAAGTAGATCTTAACATTCTAAAATGACAAAATGTACTAGAGCCCTGCACAGGCCTCAAATTTAGGCCCGGCTCCGGCCCTGGCCCGAGACGCTCAGGCCCTAGCCCGGCCCGTGTCCGACAGCTTATCAGAATCACCGGCCAGAGTCCGACCCTGGCACGTCTTCCCCCTACTATTAAACTATAAACTATTAAAATAGTTCAGTTTTGTATGTAATGGCAAAGTTTTTTTTTATTTCGTTTCGTTTTTTATTAAGTTCATTTAGAAAAACGCTTGGAGCATTTTTTGTTCATTAAATACGTTTTTTTCTTTCTTAAAGTAACGACCAAGCGGCCAGCGGCAGACCGGCAGACTGATCATAGCTTATGTTTGATCAATTAAGCCTTCTCAAATCATCACGACTTGCCTAAAATAAAATCTATAGATAGGCTATATTAAAACAGTTCAAGCATATGCGCTGCATTCAATAGTTTGTGCTGAGAGTGGAAGCTAAAGCGCACCAAACTGAGAGACCATTTTGAAGGCTCAGGAAACCTTTGCAGGTGTTTTGAGTTGATTAGCTGATTGGCATGTTATTCTAATTTGTTGAGATAGTGAATTGGTGGGTTTTTGTTAAATGTGAGCCAAAATCATCACAATTAAAAGAACCAAAGACTTAAACTACTTCAGTCTGTGTGCATTGAATTTATTTAATACACTAGTTTCACAATTTGAGTTGAATTACTGAAATAAATGAACTTTTCCACGACATTCTAATTTATTGAGATGCACCTGTATATCATGAAATATCTCGATTCTCACATTTATAGATTGTTAATTGATTTATAGTGAGCAATGGTCAAAGTAACCTAATAATTTAATCTATTAACTATGCATGCAAACCTGTCTGTTTCCTTAAGTAACAGATATGGGTGTCATGCTATATAGCCTAACATATTTTTAATACGACTGACTTTATATTTAATGTGAATTTAACATTGTAAGTTAGGCTACTTATCATAACACTTTCATTGTACAGAACGAGAGCAAACATTATCAAATAACATTTTCACTGACTACATTTACATTTAGTCATTTTGCAGACGCTTTTATCCAAAGCGACTTACAATTGGGGACTAGAGTTCAAGCACTCTCAAAAGCTCCCATCAAAATCACTGAAGCTGTTTACACTGTGAAATGAATATCTTGAATATCAAACACACATCTGCACTTTGTTGTTTCTAACGAGAGACTTCACCAGAAAGAAATATTCAGTCTGCTTGCTGCAAGCGAGTACAGAAAACACCGGCATTTTAGCGATGACTCATCTGAACACCTCTGATTGGTCATTGCATTCATAAGCTCAACAGCATCGTGTGTGATTGGTTATAATGCGCAGTGCTGTATAAACGTGTCTGTCTCTGGCTCAGCGCCAGATAGCGAACGCAGATTTGAATTTAGCAGCTGATAATATGACGGCCTGAACAATTTAATCATGCTGGTGTGATTGTATCAAATATAGAAAATATTATTCTGAATTTTTTTTGTCTGCATTCAAAATCCCTTGGCTCAAAAAACCTGCACTGGGCATGACGCCTCTCTATGTACTGCAGATTTTATATAACATAATGTAATAATATTTAGTATGTTCACATCTAGGTATGAAAAATAAGTACTGTCTGTTCAAAATAAAAGAAAATATTTTTTTTCCTGTTGTACCGAAATCGTATCGAGCCGTGACCCCCGAACCCAGGTACGTAGGAAACCGTGACATCTGTGTACCGTGCCACCCCTATATATATATATATATATATATATATATACAATTTTATTTTTTATTATTATTTCTATATGTTAAATAAGCTAAATAAATATTAATACTTTTTATTATTATTTCTATGATTTTTTTTTTGAAAATAAAGTTCTAGTAACAGGTTGAGTTTTTTCTTCTTGCTTCCATTTAGGTAAGACACCTGCCTATATATAAAAAAATGCAAATTTACAAGGTTAGAGAATCCCCCCCAGGCAAAAAAAAACAGTACTGTATATGCACCTTTGATTCCCCCAGTTACGCCCTGAAACCTCTCTTATAGTTCTCTGTAGTGAGTCATTTGCTCATAAACTGAGCTGTGAATGAGTGATGCGCTGTTTCTGCACAATAGTCTTCGGCCATGTTTCTGGCCATTGGTTTGCTGTCAGGCTTTAGGGAAGCAGAAATGACAGAGTCCAGTTTTCTCTTGTTCAATGATACAGTTTAATCCCTCAGAGTGATAGATGAAGAGTGGAACGCTGTGTCACTGCGCTCCAGAGCAGAGGATGAGGAGGATAGATGAAGCGTAGTCATTTTATGCTTGAAACTTTTGCAGTTTTGCTAAATATGTCAATATGGTTTATTTTTTTCCATGTTGTTGTTGGGTAGAAAACACCCACACAGATGCAATGAAAGTAATTCAGATGCTGCACAGTATTGTGATGCAGATTATAGCACATGTAGGCTGTGTTCTTATGTCATGTTATTACCATACAATACTACTATTTTTTCAGTATGTAGTAAGTATACTGCACAAAGTGTGCTAGTTTTCTGTATGCATGGAGCTCCTGAATGAGCTACTACGTTTGGCAAAAGCATGGTATATATAACCAAAATAACACACTGTGAAATAACATATCCCAGAATGTAATGTGCTCGATTTGAATGTGCTTCCGTTTCAAGTGTTATGAATAAACTGGAGCAATATCTGTTTTGTGCTTCCGTTTCAAGTGTTATGAATAAACTGGAGCAAATCGTAATTTTCGAATCTTGCCAATATTCGACTGATAGTCGAATCATATGTTTGGCGGCGGGCAAAATACATTGTGCCAATATTCAACAGTAATTATTACTGATGTTACAACAGGGAATATGTGTAACGGAATCGCAGAGTCAACGGGGTCAGACATAATGTTTTGTGTTTTGATTAAAAGATATTAACATTAAACTGAGTTAACACACAGGGAATATGAATTCACAACATTTTTTTCAATAGTAACGGACGCCTCGCTTATTATGCAAACGTTATGTAGGTACATATATGTTTTGTGTTTTGATTAAAAGTTATTTCTGTTAACATTAAACGTCAGCACCCTGAAGATCTGTAAAATGCTCTTAATAACGTTATGTAGGCTATATGATGTTCTGCATTTTTTTTAAATGGGATTGAACTCATTTTTCTCATACAGAATACGAGAGATTCATTTTTTAATAAATGGGATTGTTATTTATTTTTCTACGACTACAGAATACGCTATCTGCACAAAATGCCCCGAGCTATGCACAAGTGATGCCCGACGTGTCTGCGTGGCTGCACTGAATGAACTCCTTTTGTGGATGCGTTCTCTGAATGATTCAATGTGCTCACAGATGGCAGCTAAACTCAAAATCAACAGCGTTTTACTATAATAGTGTTCTCTCAATGTCAGTACAAGTCAGCGCAACTCAACAAATGCATCTCATACGAGATAAATAATAGTAGCCTATATACAATTATCAACCAAATGCACATACGAGATAAATAATACCTTAGGCCTACCCTACCTGATCAATATATATAAATCCTGTCTTTCAAGATTTTTTGAAATAACTCTGTACCCTACCTGATCGAAAAAAAATCCTGTCTTTCACTCTGCCTGTGTCAATTTGAGTCTTTTTAAAGATTTACATCCCTGCCGCCATGCTCCTCTGTCGGTCACGGATTTTGAAAAGTATAGGGGTGGTTGGATGTATTCATGCACATTAAAATATTGATTTATAGCTTTTTCTTTCCAGATTATTATTTACAGCATTATCATAATAGCCTGTATTAACTTATTGGGAGAAAACCGGTATAGTTCTCTGTGAAATCAGACATTTGAGCACCCCCATATATAAAATGGTATGATCATAACACCCCGCGAATAATTCGACTCCTATCGAAGCATCGAATCGTCAAGTATCCGGGGTCACCCTCATTCATTAGGTTATAAATTCATACAATCCATTTCTATTGAAGCCATCAGTCAGTGTAACTTCAATTTAATGCACATTTTGTATTTATTTATTTTTTATTAAATTGCTGAATTCCAGTTGAAGACTTCCAATGTGTGACCTATATTCTATCTGTGCATCATATAAAACAAAATACAAATCTATTTTGCTATATACAATTCCAGCCAGTGACTAATATTAAAATCAATGAAATATGAAATTATGTATTTTGCAGTACTTTATTTTCTTAATTTCAAATCCTGGCTTTAAATCAAAGTTTGTAATGTTATGAGTCACACCTTCATGATTCATGGCTTTTAATTTTTTATTAAAGAGTTTTTCAGAATGCCTATGGAGAAAATGAATTGAACAAAATCCATCTGAAAACCAAAGCTGCTAAAAGGTTTAGTCACGGTTGCACTTTGTATGATAGTGACTTGAGAGTTAAGGCCCAAACTCATATTTGTAATGTATATTTCTGCATACTGCATATGGTTTCACATACTATTTTTAGTTGCAGCCAGTATACGTTGGATATTTTATGCGCAGCATTATTGTGAGTTTGGTGCAACTACATTTCTGTTGCTCTCAGGGAGTGGGCAAATGATGATGGTCTGTAACTATTTTATTAGATAGGTTAGATATCATATTCGCATTAGTGTTAATGACAATTTTCCCTTGCATTATGCAAATGTAGGAAATAGCCCCATATTACTCAAAATATCTGAGCTTATCGTGCAAATGTCAGGAGCAGCGTATTCACACTCTCAAACAATACATCATCCTGTTTGATGATACATGATCCACACACACACACACACACACACACACACACATCACAGCACACACACACACACATATATTACTTGCTATCAGGTTTTCAGCAGTTTTTCATCAAATGACATGCACACTTTATATATTCATCGTTGGTAAGACGGTGATAGCCAAATCTGAGCAGAATTAATGCTATCTAGAAGTCTACATATTTTATACATATTTTATATAAAATTGTGTAGATATTGAACTGCGTGTATAATATGATCTCTTCCACCTAAATGTATGATCTGTATTATATTATTAAATTTGCCCACTTCATGAAGAGCAGCTCCCAAACAGATGGTTCTCATTAATGTTAGAGGTTCAGATGTTTGTTCTAACAGTATTATGGTTTCAGTCTATCTGTATTTATGCAGGGATGCAGACTATTACATTTTGAAGCCATTTATAATGTGCTTATTATTAGTAGTACTAATCACTGTTGCTATTGCTCATAGTTAGAGCTGTTTTAAAAAAAATATTTAACCTGTGTCACATATTTGTCATGTGTGATGTTTTAAATTGTGTGGTTTGTTGGCTAATGGTGTGGTATTATTATTAAATTTGACCATTTTTCTCCAGGCGAATGATAATACAGGTAAAGAGTTTATGTTAAGGCAAGTGCTACTCACTTTGTCTGTAAAAAAAGACAGGCAGGCTTTGTCTACCTGGAAGTTTCTAGTATGCCCAATAAGACAGTTTTGCTTGAGGAATGTTTTATTTAGTTATTTATTAATTTTCAAATAGGAATTTCTTCCTTCAGAATTTTTTTTTTTCGATTTCAGTTGCATTTCCTTTTTTAAATTTAAGAAAACAAAACAAAACACTTTTCACCCTCATGTTGTTCTAAAACTTGTATGATTTTTGTCAAATCACTGCATGTTTTGAATATGCGGAAATGCAAATGAGATTTGAAAGCTACAGCAGAAGGAAAGATTTGAAGCGAATAATGATGTAAAGCAAGTTTGTGTCTGGAGAATAAGTCTGTGACGCCATCCAGCAACTTTAAAACCTAATCAGTGACATTTCAACCTCAAACTAATTACTTTTACATAGACCTGGCTATGTGACCGTCCTTTAGTCTCCAAAGAAAATCAAATCTGGAAGCAGTCATGTTGGAACAGCAAATGTAATGTTCAGTTTTCAAATTCAGTACTTTCTGTTTGCATTTGTTAATATGCATGAAAAATAGAGCTACAAGAAGTATGGCATTATAAACCCTATAATCATATTTTCCAAATATAATTACGCACTTCTGTGGTTTGGAAATCCCGGGCAATGAAAAGGCAAATAACTCCATCAGGTTGTATGCTTCAGCGTGCATGTTAATGAATGTCTGAATTGAATAAATGAATATATTTGTGGGTGTTCCTGAAGATGCAGTAGAGATCACCTGATGCATTACTGTTTTATTTTGGGTTGGGTTTGACTGGCCATGTTCCCTCTGGAGAGAGCCGGATAAACACTCTGCTTTAGCCTTACTGTGCAGAAAGAAATGCATGTGCGCAGTTTAAAGGAACAAGCAAAGACTCTTTAGAGACACTCGGTGAGTGCAAGATTCGATTGGTCGGTCTGTGGCGGCAGCCGAGTGGAATTCACATTACCATGATTTAATATCCAACTTTACGCTTCCTCTCCTTTGACCTTGACAGGGCAGTGTTTGGAGCAGGAGCTGCTGAATTAAGATGTCTGCTTCGTTCCATTTGGATACTGTGTTAAATGTTTAATGCACCTTCTAAGTTATTATTCAATACGACCTGGGAGAAAGCACGATACAGTAGCCCAGTGTAAGACATTGCAGAAGCTGCTCGTAAACGAGGTGATCTTTGCAGGAGTTACCTTGACTGCTTTGAGTTAAAAATGTGCAGAAGTGAAGAGGAAATGTAAATTGAGTTGGCAAACAGAATGCAGAATTGCCATTTGAATTTGACACAAATTTGGGAAGTAGAATTAGAATGAATGGAAATTCAAAGGAATGAATATACTGTGACAGTCGTTTTTAATTAAGAGGTGAGACAAATGAATTGAATGTTGGCCTTAAGTTTTTTTTTTTATTCAAAACAGTTGAAAATGTAATGTTTATAGATTAGATGATAAATGGATCGATGGATAGATTGACGATATGTAGGCAGACAGATGGATGGATAGATAAATCCTTTTCTTGTCATTCCAATTCAATGTAATTTTAATTAATTAATTAATTAATTGGCTTGCTAATTTTGAGATTAGTAGCTATATATAATATTTATTTTTGGCCTTTCAGCCTATTTGCCTTTCATTTTAGGAAAGTGGAGTGTAGACAAAATAGGAAAATAGGGTGAGAGAAGGTGAATGTGACTGGGACATGACCCAGGTCAAACTTAAACCTAGGTCCCTGTGGGCGAGCAGCTCTTATGTCCTGACATGTGCACCGTGAACTGCACTGCAGCGCTGACTCTAACCATCAAAATTGTTGCACAGAATATATAGTACATTTAAAGTTTAAACATTTACATTTGTTTTCCTATAGCTTTCAAAGAGCATATTAGGGAAGATATGGAATTGCATGTTTTATTTTTTTAATAAGTTATAGGAAACAAAATCTGTGTAATCCAAAGAAATATGTACATATTAATTGGTTCTCAAATGAGTTTCAGTCCTACACATTACCATGGTACAACCACAGTATCCCTTACAAAACTGAACCATTGTTTTATTGTAGTAAAAGTGTATTAACCATGCTTTTGGTGTATTGATTACTATTAGTTTAACCACCGTTTTACTACAAATACCATGGTTAAACTATGGTTAGTGGAGCAAAACCATGGTTCATTTGTGGTCACCGTGGTTTAATTACAGTAACCATAGTTTTTTGGTTTTATTTGTTGTAAAACCATGGTAAATTTTCATATGGGACATTTTTGTTCACTGTTCTTTGCTGGTTTTATCATTTATCAATAACAGATGTGATGGGCTATTCAAAATCTTTCCAGTCAGGTGTGAACATTAATCGGTCCCTTTACAAGAGGACAAAACTTGTTGTCCCAGAGCGTCAGCGTCCCTCTCTAGAGTCCACACTCACCATCTGCTGTTGGCTTATATAAGTGTCTTGTGGGAAAAGCTTTGTCCTTGAACAATGCAAGACCCAAGAGACCTCACAGCAGCCATGCTAAGCGCTAATGTCAGTGACCGAAACCACTCAACTTATCACTTCATTGAAGCTGTCAGGCTGCGTGATGGGATTGGGCCTCTTATTTTATTATTTATTTTTCTCCTCAGACTGATGACCTGTCAGAATTATGTATTAGTGATGTAATGTGGTTCTGGTCTTGGTTCAGTTCACATAATTCATCTCGTGCTGGAGACAGCGGGAACCACATGCTTTTTTTTTTTTTCCCGTGTAAAGGACGGCTGTGATTGGCTGGGGATTTGACTGTGGCATAAGAGATAACGCTGGCTGAGAACAGATTGAATTCAGGTGTGGACATGGTGCAGTTCAATGAAGGATTTCTGATTTATACTTGTTTTCACATAATGGGTCAGATTCTTTTATGAGTGTGAATCATGAACATACCATACCCTAGCAACCATCCAGAACACCTTAGATACCACGCAGCAACACTCTAAAACTCCCAGAGCAGCTTAACAGCAGAATAATAATAAAAAACCTTCCAAAACACCTTATCAACTGCATACATATATGCACAAACAAACATCAAGAACAGCTTAGCAACCTAAAAACACAAAAAACATACAGAACACCTTAGCAACCACACAGCAACACCGAGGTCATTCATGTCATTCTAGCATTGTAGCAGTTTTGCTTGAGGAATCATATTTTTCAATTTTTGTACTTCGTTAAAAACGTTAAGACCTCCTGTGGTGAATATCACCCTGCAGCCCAAGAGCGGTTTCCCACTGAAACTAAGCAGGGTTGAGCTGGTCAGTACCTGGATGGGAGACCTCCTGGGAAAACTAGGTTGCTGTTGGAAGAGGTGTTAGTGAGACCAGCAGGGGGTGCTCACCCTGTGGTCTGTGTGGGTCTTAACACCCCAGTATAGTGACAGGGACACTATACTGTCAACAAGCACCGTCTTTCAGATGAGACGTTAAACCGAGGTCCTGACTCTCTGTGGTCATTTAAAATCCCATGGCGCTTCTCGTAAAGGGTAGGGGTGTAACCCCGGTGTCCTGGCCAAATTCCCTCCACTGGCCCTTGTCAATCATGGCCTCCTAATAATCCCCATCCACTTGATTGGCTCTATGACTCTTTCTCCTCTCCACCTGTAGCTGGTGTGTGGTGAGCGCACTGGCGCCGTTGTCCTATGGCAGCCGTCGCATCATTCATTCATTCATTCATTCATTCATTCATTCATTCATTCATTCATTCAAGAATGTCTATCTTGTGTTTTTAATATGCTTAAACACAAACCATGTGCAAATTCATCAGTCAAACTTGCAAAATACAAAAAGTATTTTCTCTTTAAAACGGCAGTTTACCAAAGACAGTCTCAAATTTCTCATATGAAATTGCCTCTGTTTTCTGGTTGTAACCAATCGCACCTACATACAGAACGGGGATGTTCACATCCGATGTGTTTTTGCAGCGTTGATTACTATAGCCAATCACAGACATGTCTGTTGACTTTTGAACGCAACAGCCAATCAGAGGTGTTTAAGTTAAGTCAGAATCCACTCACCGCTCAGATCGCTGGAGTTTTGCTCAAGTGTTGAGTTCTGCACTCGCGGATCCTCTCATTATAATAAACAAGTTGTAGACGCGATGTAAATAAAAGATTTATTGTGCAGCACAGAGCTTCACTGATTATAATACAATGAGACTGCGATGAACTAAGACGAGTGCCAGCTTTTCAGTGGTTATAAGGAGAGCGCTCTTTGTATGCTTTCTAGGCTATAATCCATTCAGAATTTGAATACATTCCCTCAGGGATTCATTCTCGAAACTGTAACGAATGACACAGCGATAACCATTAATCTGCAATTGCCACTACCATTGTGTAGTGTTTACTACAGCGCCTACTTCTGCTAACTGAGTGAAAGTGGAGCAGGTCTAATGCTGCATTCCATTTGTACTCAGAAGTTGGAAATTCCGAGTTCCCAGTAGGAACTTTTAACTGGAACACCCTCCCAAGTCAGAGTTACGATTTGGAATCTTGGAGGATCTCAAACGCTCCAACTTTAGAATCCAATATGGCTGCTCAGTGCATCAACAGAAGAGTAAACAGTAGTAATATTGCAACCTGGTCTCATAAAAATACGTACCTCTGCTCTGTGCACTTTCTGTGCGACACCGTTTTACGTACCTTACAGCACGTTTCGCCGCATTTTCAAAGAGAAATGTCCACTGAGTGGCGCTAAAACACAGGTTAAATACGTGAACCCTGGCACATTTTTATTACGTAGATATAGGTACATATTGCTGTGTTTTTATTACGTTGCTATAGAAACATATTGCGGCGGTTCAGAATTCAAATATCCAGGGTCTGTCCCTAAAAGTTAATGCTCTATCGTGTTGGAAATATGCCCTACACCAAACCCAACCCTTAACCTAACCGATAGTGTTAACAAATGCAAAACTGATAAAAAGCGTATTTGTTGATGCAACCGTGCCATTTCAACTTCCTTATATGCAGATTTGAACTGCTTTGGCGAACCTTTATTACACAGGATTCAAATCGGAGCTCCTCGCCTCTCCAGTAAGTCTCCGTACTCCATGAGCTACCGAACAAACTTACCGTCTATGAAAACCCACAGATACGAGGCTGGATATGTGCGATGCTAACGTTCAAAAGCATCAGTTTTCAAATCTCCCAGCTTTTTCATATTATTTTGAAGTCGTAACATGATATTCTTCAAGTAATTGTGTGAAAATTACGCTTTATTAATCAAAACTCTGTAAATGTGTGTGAAAAGGAGTAAAATATGTCAGAGTTTTACTGCCTCTAGTGTTTGTTTCTTTTGGAAACTGCAGTAATATGTAGTTATTGGTTCGTATTTGGTGTCTCGTTAAAAAGTGCACCCGGGTAGATATATTGTTTATTAGCACTTATGCTTGTCTGTGATTCAATAAACTCTATGGCATTATCTGTGCAAAATACCGCTTTTTATATATATATATTTTTTTACTGGTATTGCTAACAATGGTGCAATGGCTAACCATCTTGGTTTTCTGAATTCTTTAGTGGAGCACGGTCCACTTGGTTGAGGTAAATGGAACGAAGCATAAGCTGGTGCGATTGAGTGGAGGAGGGGACTAATTTGCATGTCCATAGATCATTGTATACTTGTATAGGCGTAGAGTTACGTTCAAGCCATTTTAAGACATGACGAAATTATTTTCATTGGGAAAAATATTTAAATATGACATTTTGATTATCATAGATGATTTTTAAGGCATAAAATGATTGACTACAGGGAGACTGTAATTAATTAGTTTTCACCCTCATGTTGTTCCAAAACTACATGATTTTTCTTTAACCTCATTCACTTTTGTTTATATTTAAAGACCTGAATATTTAATTGAATAAATATGGAACATCCAGATGTGTCGTATCAGATTTAATGTCAATGATGCCAGACTGATTTTCCCATGTTGTGCATTGAATATGCAGAAATGCAAATGAGATTTGAGAAGTTTAGCAGAAGGGAAGATTTGAAGCAAATGATGACATTTGGGTTCCTTCCTCACACAAATATGGCTTGGAAGGCTTGGAATGTAGTGTTGCTTTTTTGAAAGTATTCTTCTGCTTTTACTTTCGGTATTTTGTTTAACATCCGCTTTTGTGTTTTGCAGAAAAATCGATGTGAGGATGAGTAAATGATGAAAGAATTTAAATTTTTGGCTGATCTCTACCTTTAACTTAATTCCTAAAGAGATAAGTCTGTTGACCTTTTCGTTGTCAGCTGGCACATTGTGTGTTGTATAATTAAGTGCGATGTCACATACTGATGGATGTTTAAGTAAATTTATTCTGCCACTTAATCAAAGCAAACCAACTTCATCCCTGCAAATACATTTGAACTTCTCTGATCTGGAATAAAACCAATATCATCAGCTGTCTGTGGTCTTTCCATCTGTAATTATGGTGTGCCTGTCAGGTGTCTCGGGCTGTCTGACTTATAGAGATCACTCTTAAAAGCACAAGCAGTGTCTCAAATATTCTGCCAATTCTACCACACAATCAGGTACTGCTGAAGAAGTGATCAAGCATAGATACTGTCAGCTTTTGATGGCACAGTCTGTGTGTGATGTGTGTGGTTTCTGGATACATTTGTTTGGCTGCATGGCTGTAAATATAAAAGTTTGTATATTTGTTAAATCTAACAAATGCACAATTGAGTAAGTCACCAAGTCCCTCTGTTTTCTAGCCACCCAACCTGACACATTTTTTGCAATTTCTTATGTAATTTTATGCTGTTTGTCTGTGATTCTTGTGACGGATTTTTTCTTACTGCCAATCCAATTTAGTCATCAAATCTTATCTTTAGAACTGCTCTGTCATTTGCTGTCAATTAAAATCAATGTAGTTAATATGTATTGTTTTATTTTATTATTTCTTCATATATACAGTAATATCTTATATATATATATATATATATATATATATATATATATATTATTATTATATATTATTTAATTTAGTTTTTATTTATATTTTTCATTCATATTTAGTAATTAGGGTAATTTTTATCTTAAGACTTATCAGATTTAATACAAAAACTGATTTGTATATGATGATGATGATGATTATAATTACAACTTTTGAATTATTTATTTCTATTGTTATTTATTTATTTATTTATTTATCTCTCTCTTCAGACCAATCAGATTTTGAGTTAGACACTCCAAAGATGATTTAGTTTTTTTTCTGCCTGTTTGAACAAAGCTCAAAGGACTTGTATTGAACGCTGTAGATCACACTCATGCTGGCTTCCTGACAGCTCTCAGAGTCCAGACAATAACAGGTAATTCATGAACTTACAGGGAAAAGAGATCACACCTGGATTGGTGGCAGATAAAGGGATTTGTTGAGGTCTAGAGAGTCATATGGTGTCGTATGATGGATTAGAGTGAAAAAGCCTCTCAGCACTATCCCATGGTGATTATTCGTAATTTCATTCAGATGTTTAAAATGATAAACAACTTTGCAGCATAAGGAATAATGATTCAATGAAATTTAGAGGATTGATTTTACTTTGCCTATGAGGTTGCAGGTTATCACTTACATGAGAACAGAAAATTAAATGTCAAAAAATCACGTGTAAATATCGTATTTATTGTTTGGAGACAGCAGACGTGATGATATAAATGCAAATATCATTGGCGGTGAGGTGCTGAGCATGTATTATCCTTGTAGTTTAGAAAATCATAGGATAAGGGTCAGTGGTCAGGAAGAGGGAGATATTTTAAATCCATTTGACAGTGATAATAATAGCGGGCCCAGGACAGAGTCATGAGGCACTTCCATCAGAACTAGCTTGGTGTCGCAATACTGGATTGAATGAAAGCTTAAATAGAGGTTCCCATTGTCTTTCACATGTTTTATGAAGGACAAGGGATGATGGAGAACTTTCCGAGACATAGATTTATAGCTAACACATCATTCAGAAGGTTAACTCGCAGTACAAAAATCCAGCTCTTTGATTTTACAAGATGATTATCTATTTTTTCCCACACATGTAATTCTCCTCAGACACATCTATGAATGAGGAGGATTTTGGTTATGGTTACAGTGACCCAGATTAATCATCACGAGTATATAAACCATTTAAACTGTCATATCTTATCATATCTTGCTTAATCAAAGTGTCCGTAGGTAACGATAGCTCTGTGCACAATTCAACTCCATGGTGCCATTGCAAAAACGCACCCTCCCATTCTCCAGCGCTCCTGACATGATTTGGCCAACTTACACCTCCTCCTATCCAAAAATAATCGTAGCTGCTCAGTCAGGTGGCCCCTGGCTGTGGTCCTTCTGTGTGCATGAGCCTGACCCATTTACCGCCTTTGTGGAGAAAAATGACAAAGCTGACATAATTTCCTCTCTTGCTTGTGCCTCTTGGCGAGGTTCACACCTTTCCCACAGGAGCTTGAGAGAAAGGGAAGACTGCGGCACTAGACTGAAGTGCAGGCACTGTGGAAGCAGCTAGTGCAGAATACTGTTGCTTTGATAGCACTTTGCATGCGCATCATAGAGTCTTACTTACCTTCCAAGCAGGACATAATGTATCATTGTGCTGACAGATATGTATTACTAATGACAAACTTTCAGTAAAACGAGGTCATATCATGAATAATCAAATTTACCTTAATTATTTTGAGATGATAAAAGAGTTTGATGTACTTTGAAATGTGGTTCAGTGCTTTCAGCAATCAAAATTCCTCTTTGGTCTAAAAAGAGCATTTATTTAAACCAAGCTGAAAAAAAATCACTCAATCTGATTTGGTTTTGCTTAAATTTATAAATAAACTACTAGCACTACTATTGTTAAAAACAAGTTTATTAATAATATTAATATTTTATAATAAAAAGTATAACAAAATAAATTATTAAGTTATTTCTTAAATACATATTAGTTTTATTGTTCGTTTAATTATTATTTTAAAAATATGATGTATTATGAAATATTTTACAATAGAAATACAGTAACTTTCAGAAAACATAGCATTTATTTAGAACATTTATTGAAACTAAGCTGCAAAAATCACTTGTTTTGATCTAAATTTAATTTAAATTTAAAACAGATTTAAAAACAAAATCAAACTGTATTAAAATTATTATTATTATTATTATTTCTGCTATTATCATGATGAGGACGATGATGATTAATAATAGTAATAATACAACAGAAGTACAACAAATTATTTTTATATTATGAATTATTAAATAATAGTTTTGTGTTTTTTATTATTATATAAAAAATGAATGTGATAAAATAAATATGACCAATTTAGAAAAAAAAGGGAAATGTTCCTTACTATATGCTTATGTTCTGCAATTATCACAAGACATTGAGAGCCGTATAGTTCATATGTAAAATATGCTAATTCAAATGTAGTTGTTGATAAATATTTGTTGGTGAGGTGAGGATTCTGTAGATCTTCACACTGTGAGTGTTCCTCAGGTCATGTCTTTGAATCACTGAGCATATCTGCATGAAGGAAAGCTCTTGCACTCAAATGTTCTGGAAGGAAATCAATCGTCCTTGCACCATGCCGCACGCAAACCTGTGGGACCCTGAAAGTAAAAATCCATTTATGCGCTGAGAGCTGCATGTGCGCAGTGTGAAGGTGTATATCTGCTTCGACCCTGTGTGCTCAGGTTTGAAAATGTGGTGTGACAGTTTCCCGAACATGAGGTTCGAGTGAGAGCACTTGACAGAATATATGACAGATAATCGTCTCACTGAGAGATGCAGATGACTTCCTGAGTTTTTTCTGTAGAATATTGTTTAGTCACACATCATGAATTATCACGACACAAGTGAATCCCTCCTTTCTGAATCGGAAATTAAATGCAAACTAAAGATGTGAAACTCTTAAAAGGATAGTTCACCCCAAAATTTAAATTCTTTTTTCAAATATTTTTTCATACAAGTTTGTAATGACACAAGGGTAAATAATGACAGAATTTTCATTGTTGTGTGAACTATCCCTTTAACATTTTAACAACAAAAATCCTATAAGTTTCATGTTTAAAGTTGTTCATTTCCTGGGAGCAAGAAGCGTCCCATGAATTATCACCATTGTGCCCTTGAGGAAGGCACTTAACCCCAGGTTACTCCAGGGGGATTGTCCTTTTTATAGGGGGATGTCAAATTCATTTTTAGGTCAAGAGCTGGATTGGAAAAAAAACATCACTATGTGGGCCAATTTTTTAGGACCAAAAAAAAATCACACTTTGGAAGACATTTTAAGACCCTGTTTGTCTGACAATGGTCTATTCTATTCTATTCTATTCTATTCCATTATTTTTATTTTACAGCAATTTATTTGTATATAGTCCAATCTAGTCTAGTCTAGTCTAGTCTGGTCTATTAGTAAGCCCAATGTTCATCCGTTTCTGTTCCTATTTTCTCTCATTATTAACTAGTTAGCGCTTATATACACAGTCATTTATTTTCTCTCTGATAGTTAATCACTTTAATCATCTAGAGAACTGTTCATTGTTCATTGTGCTTTGATTTATAGCCCACTAAACCTGTCCGGTTCTGGAGGGAAAACTCAGAGCTCAATGTCACCGATAAGAGAGGCACATTGACTTTAATATGGTTTTTAATGTACGTTTGGGCATTTCAATAACATGTAATGGTTAGAAAACAGTATAATTTTACAAGTCAAAAAATATAAAATTTTTGTTTGTTTGTTTTATACAGTACAGGGCTAGTTGTCACATGGGCCTTCTCAGGAAGGTTTTGACTGAAAATATTTTTTTATAAAGGATATGATTGGGCAAGTACACTTTTATTTTTTTATGTGTTGTAATTTGAATTTTTTTATTTCTGCTGACCAAAAGTTTTTGATATTTTAGTAAATTTCAAATGTTCGCTGTTTCATTGTTTTTAAGATTGCTGTTTAATTGCTTTCACTGAAGAAAAACATAAAACATAACATAAAAACTCAAGTTCAGCTGCTGCCTTAAATTTTTGCATTTCAACTTAAATTACATCAGACTGAAAAAAGCGTGTTAAATTGTGTTTAACTTAAAGAAAGAAATTGAAATGATTTAATTTATTTGATTAGTTGAATTAATGGAAGAACATGATGAAAACTGACTGATCATGTCATTTTTACAGTTTTGTTTTATAATTATTTTGTTTAATTTTGCTGAAAACTTTACAACAGGCTGTTTAATGACAATTTACCTCATTGAGTGAAGAAAAACAATCTGTGTATCAGATGAACTGTAAAATGAAACTGAAATAACTTTTTTGTAGCGAAAACAATGAATAAAAAAAGACATTGAACAATTACCCCACGCACACTGAGAAATATTCACTAGAGTAAAAAGTGTGACAACCAGACCAGGTCTCATATACTCATATCATAGCACCAACATCCATTATTTCGGGAACAAATTTATTAGTGTTGACCTGATTATGCAACAATGTGTATGAATTAAATATACCTTGAAACATTTATATATTTGCTATATTTAGGTCTCATGAGCTACAGTTTATTAGAAAAGAGACAAAGTGCTTCTACACGTTCACTTCATCAGCTTTAAAACGGGTTGCGCTTTATCATTTTATCCCAAGAGCTTTCATTGTGTTCCAGAAAGAGAAGACATTATGATTTTTTTCATTCTTTGTATAGGAACATGGATTATCGGAGTTTAAACTGTTCATTTTCAGAGGTCTAACACGCTAATAAGTAATAATACTTAAGAGCTGAGCCTAACGGACACATTGAGCTCTGGTCGCATGTGTGCAGTCCACAGATCTTTAATTAGACATTTCTACAGCTTCCAATGTGGAGTCAAATTAAGTCCCTGTTTTCCCCTCATCCCAGAGACCATTATCACCTTTCTGCATGATTGGAAAATACTTTCATTTACAGCCTCAGCTCTATCTGACAGTAATCATGACGAATGGCAGCCGTGCAACCTTTCTTATTTTGAGCGCTTGTATGACTGAGCTGGACTATGTTCCTGTGATCCTTCCCAGCTATTGCAGCTTTAATTTAAAGTGTTGATGCATACACTTGACTGTCCCAACATGTGAGCTGGAAGAAACCTGACAGATCCATGCACCGACACAACAGCCTTTTTTATTTTGGCTTATATGCTTTAGGTCCCATTGAAGCTTCCTATGTCTGAAAACAGCTGTATTGTACATTTTTGTACCAATACATTTTTTTTTCCCCAGATATAATTTTCTTTTTATTTACTGCCTCTAAACCTCAAGGGAATGGTTCACCCAAAAATGAACATTTGCTAAAAACTTACTCTCCCTCAAGCCATCCAGGATTTGGGTTTAAAGTTAAAACGTGTTAATGATGGATTTGTTTATTACATACACACATCTTGTAGATTACTTGTGGATTATTGTGATGTTTTTATAAGATGTTTGGGTCTCATTCTGATGGCACCCATTCATTGCAGATTTAATTCCTGAGCAAGTGATATAATGCTAATTTTCTCCAAATTTGTTCTCACAAATAAACAAACTCAATTTACATCCCAATTACCAGGGTTGGGAGATGCATCATTTCAAAGCTTTAAAGCTTTTGAACAAAACAACTTAAACCTAAGTTGTAATAGTTAGATTGTTTTTTATATTTTTTTGGCAGTTTATATTTTTACCTTTTAAAGCCTATTACACTTTTATTGTTTTATATTGTTAAATTCCTATTCCTATTATTCTCAACTTTTATTGGGGCATGTTGTCACAAATGATCCGTGTGTTAAATGAAAAGTTTTTTTTTTCTTAATAGATTTGTGTAAACAAGATTTTAAGGCATGTGCATATAGTTCAGTTTTTTAAGATTACAGTGTGTAGCTATATGACTTCTTTACATGCGACGTATAATCAAGTTCCTGAATACGCATTGATGAACATAGGCTGTGACATTTTTTATGTGCTTTCTGTAAATGAGAATAGACTGGGAGCTTTATGTTACAACCCTAATTCCGGAAATGTTGGGATGTTTTTTAAATTTGAATAAAATGAAAATTAAGATAATTTCAAATCACATGAGCCAATATTCTATAGAATATTCACAATAGAACATAGATAACATAACGTCTGGGCATCGAGGTTATGAGTTTCTGGAGTTTTGGTGTTGGAATTTGGTCCCATTCTTGCCTGATACAGGTTTCCAGCTGCTGAAGAGTTTGTGGTCATCTTTAACTTATTTTTCTATAAAGATCTGGACTGCAGGCAGGCCAATTCAGCACCCGGACTCTTCTACTATGAAGCCATGCTGTTGTAATAGCTGTAGTATGTGATTTTGCATTGTCTTGCTGAAATACACAATGCCTTCCCTGAAATAGACGTCGTCTGGAGGGGAACATTTGTTGCTCTAAAACCTTTTTATAACCTTTCAGCATTCATAGTGCCTTCCAAAACATGCAAGCTGCCCATACCATATGCACATATGCATCCCCATACCATCAGAGATGCTGGCTTTTGAACTGAACACTGATAACACGCTCGAAGGTCTCCCTCCTCTTTAGCCCGGAGGACACAGGATCCGTGATTTCCAACAAGAATGTCAAATTTGGACTCATCTGACCATAGAACACTTTTCCATTTTGAAACAGTCCATTTCAGGCGCTTCTGAACAGTGTTCACATTTGGCTTCCTTTTTGCATGATAGAGCTTTAGTTGGCATCTGCAGATGGGATGGTGGATTGTGCTTATCGACAGTGGTTTCTGGAAGTATTCCTGGGCCCATTTAGTAATGTCAATGACAGAATCATGCCGATGAGTGATGCAGTGTCGTCTGAGGGCCTGAAGACCACGGGCATCCAACAAAGGTCTTCGGCTTTGTCCCTTACGCACAGAGATTTCTCCAGTTTCTCTGAAACTTTTGATGATGTTATGCACTGAAGATGATGAGATTTGCAAAGCCTTTGCCATTTGACATTGTTTGTAAAGTATTCCACAATCTTTTTACTCACTCTATTACAGATTGGAGAGCCTCTGCCCAGCTTTACTTCTCAAGAGACTCTGCCTCTCTAATACATCCCTTTTATAGCTAATCATGTGACAGACCTGATGTCAATTAACTTAATTAGTTGCTAGATGTTCTCCCAGCTGAATCTTTTCAAAATGTTTTGCTTTTTCAGCCCTTTGTTGCCCCCATGCCAACTTTTTTTGAGACCTGTAGCAGGCATCAAATTTGAAATGAACTCATTTAGTGGATAGAAGTGTAGAATTACTCTGTTTAAACATTTGTTATGTTCTCTGTGTTCTATTGTGAATAAAATATTGGCGCATGTGATTTGAAAGTCTTTTAGTTTTAATTTTATTTCTGGAATTTGGGTTGTATATATGCATGTTCAAGTAGAAATATATTTAGTTTTTATGTACTGCACAAACTATGTAAATTTAAATGTAAATGTGGAATAGATTACTGTGTAATCACATCCCTGTCTGTTCTTTATAAATTAAGGTCTTGCAAATGTAATTTAATATTTAATCATAAACACGTTCCTCTTGACCTGTACTTCTGGCCTTCTCTTTGCATACCAGATGGGCAGAACTGGAAACAGATTTCCAGAAATGAAGCTTTGGATATGAAACTTTGATACTGTTCTCCTCGTTGTGCTCTTGGCTCATAAACTGAAGCACTGAGATTAGACTCCAGTACAGCATATGGATCATACAGATGCTGTAACTAGCTGATGGTTTGTGCAACTTTTTTTGGGCAGGTGGTGTAAACAATCAACTATCAGGGGCTGAAGGAGGAACATGATTTCCCAATCCATTCTCAAGAGGCAAAAAGCCAAGAGGCAGCTTTGCATTTGATGAGTTTCTTTGAAGCCACTGTTCAAATGTGTGATTTCAGTGTGTTGTTGAACTCATTCATAATTTCTGTCTTATCATTTCTAAGCAATGTTTTCTGTAGTTAATATGTAAAGTACTAGTAGGATGGCTGGACTGTCTGTTTGTATGACCAATAGCAGAGGGGTTAGGTTTTTAGCACATTTGTTTTTATTTGTAGTAACTATATGTCAAACCCTGTTGTGGTAAATTTAGTTGTATTTTTTATATAAAATAAAAATATAAATAAATGTATCTTATATTATCTTATCTTATATCATTCATATTAAGGAGTAGCATTTATTTAAAATACAATATTTTGTAACAAAATACACTACTGTTCAAAAGTTTAAGGTCAGTAAAATTATTTTATTTTCTTTTTGAAATAAAATTACTTTTATTCAATTTAAAACACCCATGCTGAATAAAAGTAAAGATTGAAGACTTGTTCTTTTTACTATTCTCTCTCTCTCTCTCTCTCTCTCTCTCTCTCACTCTCACTCTCACTCTCACTCTCACTCTCTCTCGCTCTCTCTATATATATATAATGTATATTATAAATAGTCTTTTCACAAAATTGCATCAAATGCTTGGTTAATTTGTCTTTTGTCTCTCTCTAAGAGTTCAAGATCCTTTTAGTTCAGTATTTCTCTGGCCAAATCTTCAATAAAAGGACCCTTTTTCACTCAATTAAATGTATGTCCATTCTTATATTACAGATGGATCGAGGTCTGGTGGTCTGAGGATGGAATAGGGAATTCATTTTCATCTATTAAACTGAAACGGCAGGGTTTGGAGTCTTTTCAGCTTGGCTGCAGGCTTTGTTAAATTTTGGAAGAATTGTTCAATACTTCATCTGTCTTTAGTCAACATGAAATCAGAATGGACCCTGTTTACTTTCCTAATATTTATCTTACTGTCGATATCTCATTGGAGCATTTAATTCCAATGAAAATTCAGTTTCTCAAGATACGATGTTGCTCATCTGAAGGCACAATAGCACACGTAAAGTTGGATAAATGATCATCATTTCATTTTTAGTTTCATCAATGCTTTTCACTACGGAATGAAATATAAGTATCTTTATTATCAATTACATCTTCTCCATCACATTGTCTTAGATTTTTATTTACTGTGCCTGTTGCATTTTGGGATGTCATGCTGCCTTGGCTTAAATGGGGGCTGGGTCCAAAATCACATATGTTTTTAAGTATATACTTATTTTGGATAAGTAATTACTATGCGAATGATAAAAACAAAAGTATGTACTATATAGTATGAAAGTGTGCAGTGTAAATATAATCCGGACATGCTACAATCGCTTTGTTGTCATTATCACGTGACCTACCAGCGTCAGTTGCATCATTTCACTGACACAAATCCTCTCCCGTGGCCTCATGGGTTAGTAAAGTATCTATAGTATTAATTTCAGAATCTCACCCGAAGCAGTACTGTAGGTCATCTGGGGACATAATACGTTTGTCATGTACTGTTTTCACCTACTATATAGTAGGGAATTCTGTGATTTTGGATGCAGCCGGGGTGACCGATGAACCGCTGTTTATGTCAGGAACACTACCATGATGCCTGATAGTATGCAGGGTTATTACAGTTAACTAAACTTAAGCATTTTCATCACTTGAAAAAAATAAACATTAACTTAAATTAAAAAAAATATTTTCTGACTGATGTAGGCCTACTAAAATAACAAAAATAAAAATGATAAAAAGCTATATAGACACACAACAAAATTATAAAAATTTAAAATGAATATTATGTTAATCTTAATGATGCTAAAATAACACTAAAAGAATGCAGCATCCCAGAGTAGCATGCAAGTATAGATTTTCACTACATCATTTATACTGTGACTCAGTATTTTCATATCTCATAGTCATAACCTAGTAGTTTTAAATCACAGACTTGATGTTTGTAGATTGCATAATAAAATCCTGTTTTTTATAGAAGAACACTTTTCTCCTGTTCCTGATGCCTTTTTTCTGTACTGGAAAAAAACACAGCTTTGTACTCTCTGTTTTCTACACTGACGATATTTGTGAGCGGGTGGTCCGTTTAACCTGTGGATGCCGCATATATATCTCGCGGACGAGGCCTTTCAGCTCTCTGGCAGCATCAGCGTCGGCTTTCCATTTATGGAGGTCTGCTGGAAGTCAAGCCTACGATTAGTTCTGTTTGTTTAGCTTCAAAGCTTTGATAAAAAAGGAAAGAATGTGAAACGGCAGATGGGTCCTAATTTGTGCTCTGTCAAATGTCTCAATAGGTGGACCGCGAGCAGAGATCAGAAACAGGAGACTGAATCTGGCCCGAAAGCTTTTATAGTAAGTTACTATTTAATGCACACAGAATCCAAAAATAATGACCCCTTGGGAGATTCTCTAGTCGTTTTATGCTGATCTGACTTATTCCCTGATGATTTATTGATTTTGTGGCCACAGAAGGAGCTAAATAAACCCAGTGCCTATAAATAGCTTTAATTTCTGTTGTTCTCCCTGTGAAGAGATTAGGTTTCAGAGCAGAACTATAATTTCTTCTTTCTCAGGCACGTTTGACGCCTCTCTCTGCTGCAGTCGTCTCAGCCGGAGTCTAATCTGCCCGATCACATGATGCACAAAAACCAGTCAAAAACCTGTTTTTCAGACTCTGACATCTCCTTATAGCTGTATTCACATCTCCTTCCTGTCTGAAGCTCTCCGATGAAACAACGTAGTTGTAATTTGTTGATATCTGGAGCCAAACTACGTTTTTCTAGATTGGTTGTCTTTGAGTATGTTGTCCTGTTGTAACCTCGCTATCATTGTTGTATTGACTTTCTATCTCAGTGCCTTTATAACAAATGAGCTTCACAGTTCATTTGACCTTCCTTGTTTCTGAAAATATTGGCAGATAAAGAACAGCAACACACTGGCGTAGTCACTACATATGAACATTTTGCCAAATCGACTAATTGCAAATACATTTTAAAACTTTTACTGGCCATAAATACAGGCGCATCTTAATAAATTAGAATGTCATGGAAAAGTTCATTTATTTCAGTAATTCAACTCAAATTGTGAAACTCGTGTATTAAATAAATTCAATGCACACAGACTGAAGTAGTTTAAGTCTTTGGTTCTTTTAATTGTGATGATTTTGGCTCAAATTTAACAAAAACCCACCAATTCACAATCTCAACAAATTAGAGTACTTCATAAGACCAATAAACACATTTTTTTAGTGAATTGTTGGCTCCTTTTGCTTTAATTACTGCTTTCAATTCGGCGTGGCATGGAGGTGATCAGTTTGTGGCACTGCTGAGGTGGTATGGAAGCCCAGGTTTCTTTGACAGTGGCCTTCAGCTCATCTGCATTTTATTTCTCAAACATGACTCACCCAATGCTTTTTTTCTGTTCATTTATATATATTTGTAATTGGTATTATTGTCTTGTTTTCTAGTAAAACATATCTGAACTTCAAACACCAATTTATTTGAAATGCAAAATTGTGTAAGATTTGTTTTGCATAAATAAATTAGTGAATATTTTTGGTAGTTTAGCACTAGAAACAATTAGCCATGGGGAAAGAACTAAAGAGTCATAGTTATTTAAACTTAATTAATACAATATATTTTCTCAAGTCTTAAAATTGTATACAAATATATTTGTTCTTTTAAGGATGTCCTGATATATATATATATATATATATATATATTATTTATTTATTCTTATTATTTATTTTTATTTTGGAAAACAACACACAATTATTGATTTTTTTCAGTATTGGCAGGCAACATTCACTTTTTTATATGAAAATGTAAAAAAAAATAAAAAAATTGAGGTTTCCATTCTAATCACCTACCATTTCTCTTCAGGATTTATTTCCTTGTTTCGTTTGTTCCTTTGTTTCTCGCAATAGTCTGCGATCATTTCTCTCTGTCGTTGCCGCTCTCCGGCGCTCTTTCTCTGCTGTCCTCTGCGGTGCGATGGCTTCCGGCCCTGATTGAGCTCAGATAATGACTTCAGCTCTCGTCTCCACATACTGCCGTTTAGCTGTCTTTTATCGACAGACAGAGGTCAGTCACAGCCAGGGGACACTTCCTAGACCATCAGAGAGACAGAAAGTGTACAGAAATGTTCAGGGCAAACACCCCTCACCGCTGAATAATTACAGTCTCAGGGATGGACTGGATTTTGCTCAGTTCTGTAGAGATCCAAGGGATGACAAATAGACTAGAACAAGAAACTCAAAACTATTAAGATTAAAGTCTCAAAGCTTATATAAATCAACCACAGTATAGCCAAATACTTTAAAGGAGACATATTGTGCTCCTTTTTACAATATGAAATATAAGTCTCAGGTTTCCCCAGAATGTAACTGTGAAGTTTCAGCTCAAAATACCCCACAGATAATTTATTATATCATTTTGAAACAGAAACACATCGTTTTCGTGCATGTCACTTTAAATGCAAATGAGCAGCTGTTTCCCCGATTCCAGAATATGACTGTGCATTTACAGCTGTTCCTCAGATACTGTGCTATAAAAACATCTGTTTGGTTTTGATTGTTGTCTATTGCATTGAACTCGTCTATTAAACCATATTAGTTTAAACTTAAAAACATAACCAACCAGCACAGAAAGTGGCTTACACATGGCATGCGAGTACTAAACTAATTCTCTTTCATGTCTTATTACACTTAAACATGGAAAAAAGTCAGATTTTCTTGATATGTCACCTTTAATAAAATGTATATTAATGTTAGTATATGTCTTAGTAAGATTAAGATATTTAAATGCTTAATTATATTATCAAATTTAATAGTAAGGAGCAAAATACAATACAATGATGATTGAGAGAAGAAAAAAGGCTCTGGTGGGGCGGCGGCATTACAGCCTCTGGGGGCAGTGCAGCGTCTTCGGCCGCCTCTGGGGGAGCTGCAGCGTAGTCGGCCGCCTCTGGGGAGCTGCAGCATAGTCGGCCGCCTCTGGGGGAGCTGCAGCGTAGTCGGCTACCTCTAGAAGTGCTGCAACTTCATCGGCCGCCTCTGGGGGTGCAGCTTTAGCTTCTTCGGCCGCCTCTTGGGATGCTGCAGCATCGTCGGCCACCACTGGGGGATCTGCAGCCTCTTTGGCCTCCACTGTGGGTGCTGCAGCTTCTTCGGCTAATGAGAATACAACATGAAAGCACGCAGCCAATGAAAAACACGAACTGCGTGCAACAACACAAAACACACGTGGACAGAAGAGCGCACGGCCAAGTGAACCCGAGACCGCACGCTCACACAACAAGACAGAAAATGAAGCGCGAGTTTCCGAACCCCGACACAAAACCGAAACTCAAGACGTGAATTCCAGGATCTGAACACCACGCTCCGACACGAAACAAGGCACGCAGACGAGAGAGCACATGGCTCGAGCACACTCGATGCAGCGGCGCTCACATGAAAACAGGACATGATGGGAGTGTCAGGGCTCTGACACACAACCATGAATAACACTAGACCGAAGTGATAGAACCCTGACACAATCAAGCTCTCAATCAAATGACAAAAGGAGTGGAGAAGATTATGTACAACAATTTGTTCAGCACATTTTTGATCATGTTGATAGTTTAGAGGCATTAGAAATTAATTTATTGAAAGTGACGTGACATAGGGCCAAGTATGGTGACCCATACTCGGAATTCGTGCTCTGCATTTAACCCATCCAAAATGGTAACACACAGCAGTGAACACACACACACACACACCCGGAGCAATGGGCAGCCATTTATGCTACGGTGCACTGGGAGCAGTTGGGGGTCCGGTGCCTTGCTCAAGGGCACCTCAGTCGTGGTAGTGAAGGTGGGGAGAGCGCTGTACATTCACTCCCCCCACCTACAATTCCTGCCGGCCCGAGACTCGAACTCGCAACCTTTCGATTACGAGTCTCTAACCATTAGGCCATGACTTCCCACGACTTATTAAATATGATACAGTATGGTTTTATAGGGTTAGTATGCTGTTAAATAATGAACCATAAGAAATGGTGCATTGGTAAACTTCCCAGACTATACAAGAATGGCAGAACTTTAAGGATGTGAATGAAATTTTCAGGATTTTTTTAATTTTGCTTTGATCCGGTAATCCGTATATATTTCATTTTGTGTTTTGCTCTTAGTGATGGATTCCAAGGTTTGTCCTGATGGCTGATTGTTGGCCATTACGGGCACTTGCGCTGTTTTGACATTGATGTATAGTTTTGTCCTATCTGAACTCTTTACACACTGAAGGTACTTTAAAAGTGTTCCTACCTCAGTGATGTCCATAATGGCTTATAATGCTAAAAAAATAGTGAAGATACTTATTTCCATGGCTTAAATTTTATAGATAACATTTATGGGTTTGAAAAAAATAGACTGGGATCAAGTATGGGACACCAGACACCAGTGTTATTTAGTGTTATTCAGATACTATTAATGTTTTTTTGTAAGTATTTTGAATTCGTTTTTATATATATTATATCTATATTTTTATACTTTTCTATATTTGTTTTTCATTTTAGTTAATTTTGTTTTGTTTTGTCATTTTTATTATTAATATTATTATTTGTTAAATATGTCTAACTATATTTTTATTATTCAGTTTTAGTTATTTTAGTACCATTTTATTGTCAAGTTAAACTAAATAAAAATAAGAAATGTTGCACTGGCAACTAGCTGAAATAAAAAAAATATATATAGTAAATTATTACTGTTAGATATTTATTTTATTTCAAGTTTTTTATGGATTTAACTTAAGTTAACCCTTGCACATATTCATGCACACAAAAAATATGTGATCATCACAAACTTTATTCCTATTATTCTATTTTGACAACATATAACTCAAAACGTAAATACATTTTGATTAGTGGAAGGAAATCATAATAATATCACAATAAATCACAAAAGTACTTCTAAATAATTACTAGTAATGAAATGTAGTACACAGTAATGAAAACTAGTACAAAGCAACACGTTTCAAACTCTGCATGACTTGCTATCTTCTGTGTAACATTTTGTGAATGGACTTTAATGTTATTTGGTTTATACCATTCTTCAAAATATCTTAAGTAAGAAAGTCATACAGGTTTGATGTAGACATTAGGGTGAGTAAATGATAACATATTTTTTATTTTTGGTTGGACTGTCCCTTTAAAATAAACACTTGTAGATTCATTGTAGATGAATCCGCTTTGACACCAGCGTAGAGGCCCATCCGGTATCATCTGCATTACATCTGATAGCCCCGTTGTGCCGGTCAGGTGCATGGCTAAACGTCTAACGTGACGCGTAAATGAAACATTAAATCAACCTTAGCATCATGTTGCGTGTTGTTCTTTGTAACATATGCAAATTGACCTTTGCTCTGAATAGCATGTCGGAGACCTACGACAGCGGCGCTGCAGTTACTTCAGCCGTCGGCTCCGGGCCAGTAGCCAAACAGTCGGCATCGCCTTGGGTTGCATTCCCCCCTCCTGAAACAGGGGTACGGTGAAGGGCAAGGCTAAAAGCCACACAAATATGGTTCAGCATTCTGCATCGTGTCATCCATTATTAATGATTAGTGGTGCACAAAGAAAATTCATCCGCGCTGTTATGAGGTGGAGGGGATTTTTGTGGAGTGATTACTGGTAAAGCACAGGTAGAGACTCCATTATGCCTTGTCATCTACACGGTTTTCTGCTTCTAGACAGCTGGACAAGCCAGGCTAGATTTACTGAATGCAGCTGCCTGTTTACAGTTGATTTCTTTTCCTTTGAGGATAGACGTCACTTTTTTCCAGTTAAATATTAGTAAAAGCATTAATAAATGTAGGAGAATGCATTTTGAGACTGTTTAGACAAATGTGCATTTATAGTACGTTTGACTAGTATTTGAATGGTAGTTGATTGTACATTGAATAGTACATTGAATTATTTAAAATGAATGTGCACTTGAGATACTAATACTGATTCAAAATGGAGTGGGTGTTACAGCTCTGGTGTGCATTCATTTTCAATAATTTAATAACACGGAGTCAGTTGTTCTGGTTGCCATACTTGTCTATATAATGTGTTTATCTCAAGACATTTTTCAGGTTTACATGCCTAAATTATTGTTGTGTGTAGTTTAAAACAGCTTTATTATTGCAGACCAGATATCACAGAGAGGCTCTTTTGACTTTGGCACATTGGACATTTTTTATTTTATTTTATTTATTTTATTATTTATTTAAATGTTTTTATTATTTTGCTGTGATTCTGCACCCAAGTTTAAATCCCAAGTTTTAAGACCAATGTACACCATAAAAATATCTAAAAACCCTTAAAACAAGTTTTACTTAAAACAACACTGTTATAACTTGTTTTCAGAGGTTGTGTCTATATTTGTTTTACTGCGCTGGCAGATTTTTCACTTGTTTTACTTATAAACAAATTTAAAACAAGTGAAAAAATCTGCTAGTGCTGTGAGATAAAGTATATTTGTCTATGAAAAAATTTGAATCAGACTAATTAAAACTTTATTGCCGTGCATTAATTGTTTCGGAAGAAGAATAAGAATCAGTGGAAACATGAACAAAAATGTTAGTGTATCTTTAATGGTAGCTAAAGAATGAATAGGTAAGACAGCACATGTTTCCACACCACAAATATAACCAGTTCTATAGTAACAGATTTTTTTGTAAACTGTCTATAATGTAAAGTAAGCTGCCATCCATTAAGAGATACGTTAACTCTGCCACTATATGCAAATTAGCTCAGTCCATGTACTCATGTGACGTTTGAACAAATGACCTCCAATAGACTGTTTTGCAGGCCCAACCGCCAACATATGCTCTAAATAGATGTCTATGAATCACAATGATCGTCTTGGAGTGTTTCCTGTTCACTTTAGCTCTGCTCATGCAAAACCTCACCAGTAATATGTCAAAGTTCTTCCTCGCCTTTTTTGCACTCTATTAAAGTGGGATTTCAACAATCCCCTTCAACCTCATAATATATAAAACCAGGGAGAACTTCCTTCTTCTGCTTATCATTTGGCTCATGGGCGGATTGTTACACCTCACACAGTTCCGGCAATAATACTTATCTCTAGTGCATATCACTTTCGTCTTATTAGATGAGGGAGCTTCATATTCCTCCGCCTGCCAGTATCTCTTAGCGGAAAGAGTTCTTCCTAGATGTCAGCAGTCCTACAGGTAACATTCACACTAGCAAAACACTCATGTATTTATTCATCTATTCTCCTTGGTAAAGATACCAGAGGTTGGGATTGCAAGCAATTCTATAGCTATAGGAATATAACACTTTACTATAGTGTGCATTAGTGTTCATTAGTGGCTTTATAAGATAGAGAAATCTCCACTGGTTGCACATTCTCAGAAGATACAGTACGTCATCAGACTATATTCATCTACTGTATCATGAATCTGATTGTTTGTCAGAAGTTACTCCAGTCATCAGTGTCTCATGATCATTCAAATTATAATATACTGATTCATTAGCAATGCTGGAAAAGTGCTGTATGTTTTTTCTTTCTTTTTTAAAATAAATTAATATTTTTGTTCAGCAAGGATATTTTAAATTGATAAAAAGTAATAGTAAAGACTTATGTGGTTAGAAAAGATTTCTATTTTGAATAAATGCTGCTCTTTTAAACTTTTTATTCATCAAAATATAAGAAAATAAATAAATAAGCAGCACGACTGTTTCCAACATAAAATATTTCAAGTATATTAAAAATAGAAACCTGTAATTTTTTATTGTAATAATATATTGCACAATATTAGTGATTGTACTGTGTTTTTATCAAATAAATGCAGCCGTTAGCATAAGAAACTTCTTTAAAATCTTACTGGTCCAAAACTTTTAAATGTAGTGTTTATTTAATTATTTGTAATAATAATAATACTAATAATAATATAGTTATTTTATTTATTTATTTTTTAGCAGCAAATGTTTTAGCATAACATTTATTATTATTATTTATGTTTAAAACAGTGCTGAATATTTGTGATATATTTTTAAGAATTGTTGGATGAATAGAAAGTTCAAAAGAACAGCATAATTTACAAATATAAATATTTTGTTACATTATAAATGTCTTTACTTTCGCCTTTTTATCAATCTGAGCCGTTTAGTCCATGAATGGATAGATTATTCAGCATCCTTGCTAAAGGAAAATATAAATTTCTTCCCAAAAAAAACAGAAAAAATGTTACTGACCCTTGGACTGCATAAAATATAAAGTCTTGGTTATGAAGCAAAACTACTCATCTAAACTGTTACCAACTCATCTTTGTTTAATCGATTAGGGATCGTCTGACATTTGTGAGTATTTCAACGAATATGGATTTGCAAATGCCACTGAGACATTCCTGTTGATCAAAGCTGGATATATTGTGCGCGTTTCTCTTCTGCTGTTTGTATCTTACTGTATTGAAGATGTTGTGAAATGGTTAATTCAGGGTTTGTGTGGTGGACAAGAAACATGAGGCTTTGTTGCCAAGGCAGCGTTGTCTAGGAGGGTGGATGATAAATATAGCTCTCAGTCCAATAGCGATGACATCTGACCCCAAACTCTTGGCTCATCGCGCTCAGCCTTGCCGAACAGCACGGCGTAGCTGGCTAATTGAATGTTAACAGTGGCTTTTCACACCAGCAAGGCAAGAGAACGAAACCTGAAGCATGCAGAGAAAACCGGATTGGTTTAATGTAATCACCTCGAGGGTGTTTTACCCGTCACACTCGACTGGTGTAATCCAGTGTTTGGTTTCCTTTCTTCCAGAGCCAAAATTGCAAATGAAAGTGTGAAATAATCACGCGCTTAAGAGAGTCCTTTTACCAGCGATGCTGCCTCTAAATATCATATTTACATAATCAGCATATTAGTTATTTTATTCTGCACATTCACACTTTTGGTGTTAAAGTAATCGTTGGTGTTTTTACCAGATGGATTTAATCTGGTGCTGCACATTGTACTTTGGTGTTCTATCAATAAATGTAGGCTGCAGAAAATGCTAATGCAGGCATCACTATTGCTCATATATACTGAAGAAAGCTCTGAACCTGTCCATCTGTCCGTCTGAATTAATCTGTCCACTCCGTCTGTCCAGTCCGCTGTTTTTGTGTCCACATCTATATCTGTCGTGTCATCTGTCTGTCTGTCTGTCTGTCTGTCTGTGTCTGTCTGTCTGTCTGTCTGTCTGTCCGTCTGTCTGTCTGTCTGTCTGTCGTCTGTCGTCGTCATCTGTCTGTCTGTCCGTCGTCGTCCGTCTGTATCTGTCCGTCTGTCGTCTGTCTCGTCTGTCTGTCGTCTGTCCATCTGTCTGTCTGTCCGTCTGTCTGTCGTCTGTCTGTCTGTCGTCTGTCCGTCTGTCCGTCTGTCCGTCTGTCTGTCCGTCCGTCCGTCCGTCTATCTACTGTCTATCTCTATCATTCTGTCTATCCTCCTATCATTCTGTCTATCCTTCTGTCTATCCTTCTATCTATTGTTCTATCATTTAATCTGTCTATACTTTAGAAATGGAAGCGATTTGGATCTCCCATTGATGAATTACTATTGAAGGTCTTTGTCCTCTGGAGATTGGGACTCTTTGGGAGATTGGGAGAGACAGAGACTGATTTGTTTTAGATAGTCAAGTCACGACCCAGTCGGTCAAGAAATGAGAAAAGACAGTGTTTCCCTTTGAATGCTTTTGTACCTGTTTGTCATTATCTGGGGATCTCGCTTTTGAGAATTACTTGACTTTTCCTTCAGATACAAATGCAAAGGTCTTCACAGAGCAAAACACAACCTATAACTGCAGAGATGAGCTGTGATATTTGTCCTGGTGTTGCTGCTGTTGAGCTGTGTATTTAGAAAGGTTAGTTGTCTCTCAGAAGAGATATAGTTGCTTTTAAAGCTGTAGAATGACAGTGAGCACTAAATTATGTGCTTTTTTGTTGGGGTCAGGATTTTATTGTCTCTATAGCTGCAGCTCTGGTCCACCATGTACACTGTAAAAAGTCCAAATGTGCAGTTGAAAGTCTTAAAGACCCCATAAGATTGATCTTTTACTGTCTTTATGCTAGTGTACTTCTAACCACTGACAAATGTAGCTTTTATCAGATGAATGCATTACTCTTCCAGGAAAACTGATTTAAGAAAATGCAAATATATATAAAATATATCTTAATACACAGTATATATATATATATATATGTGTGTATGTGTGTGTGTGTATGTATGTATATATATATATACTGTTCATAAGTTTGGGATCAGTAAGATTTGTAATGTTTTTTTAAAGAAGTGTCTCTTGCTCATTAAGGCTAGATTTATTTGATCAAAATACTGTACAGTAGAAACAGTAATATTGTCAAATATTATGACACATTAAAATAATGGTTTTCTATTTTAATATACTTTAAAATATAATGTATTCCCTTGCTGGCAAAGATGATTTTTCATCAGTCATTACTCCAGTCTTCTTCAGAAATCATTGTAATATTCATATTTATCATTAATGTTGGAAACAGTTGTGCTGCTTAATATTTATTTGAACATGTTATTGTTTTTTTCTGGATTCTTTGATGAATAAAAAGTTCAAAAGAACAGCATTTTTCAAAATAATACAAGTCTTTACTATACATTTTTATTAATTTAACATATCCTTGCTGAATAAAAGTTTAAATTTCTTTCAGGAAAAAAACATATTGACCCCAAACTTTTGAACAGTGGAGTATATTGTTAAAAACGTTTTCTATTTTGAATAAATTCAGTACTTTTTAACTTTTATTCATCATTTATATGTTTTATATTTTTTTATAGATGGATAGATATGATGATGGATGGATGGATAGATAGATAGATAGATAGCACAGCCCGTGCTCTATTTTGATCTGTTTAAGTCCACTTTCAGAAACAAGCGTAACAGCGTATACACATGTGAACATTGAAGCAAGATTGGATGTTCACCATTATTCTGGTTTAATGTTCTCATTCAGCCCGCATCAGCATGACGCCGGGCACAAACTCTTAAATCTGAAGCTGAATGTGAGATACGTGGACGTAATCGCTTGGATTTCTCTGTATTCTGTGGGAAGAAATAAATCACGCTTGGCACAGCCGAATGCAATCAGAATGCACACAGAAACAGTTCCAGAATGATCATCAAGAAGCTATCAGAGACCCAGAACACCCACCCCATCATTACCACAAAGAATTACAGTGTTGCAGTCAGTGCGCCTCCAGGACATTACTATTGTGCGGTTAACCCACATAGACCAGCTGTATTGTACTTCTTAGCTTGGACTACCTGACAAAATGTGGGACATGCTTGACTAAATGGAGGTTTCTTGTGGTCTTAAGAAAAGCTTATGCTCATGCTTTTGCTAATTTTGTGGACATATTTAAATCTGCGTATGTGTGAATTTCAATGAACCAGTCTTTAGTTGCAATTTGTTTTGGAAAGGAAAATGGCTCTATGAGCACAGCAACTCCTTATATTTCATAAGCTAGCCTGCTTTTTATTAAAAAGCATTTGTGGAATGGATAAGTTGGACTGGATAAAGTAAAAACTGCCAACAAGTGGCCGGCATACAGGTATGGAAGCTGTTTCCACCTCAGAGTAAAAAAGAAAAAGAGAAAGGGATTTATTTTTATATCGATGAGATTTAAAGACATATTGTGAGTTAAGATTTATATACGTCTTAGATGCAAGGTTTTTTGTTGTTGTGAGTTTTACAATATTAAATAGTTATGTTTGTGAGAGATGAAGTCTTATTGTGAGTTATAAAGTCACATTGTGTGAGATTCAAATCACTACTGTGTGATATGAAGGAAAAGTTTTAGGATTTAACTTCACAATTATGAGATAAAGTCGTTATTGAGAGATACAATGCTACAGTTAAGAGAAATACGATTTAGATATACTTCTCAAATTTAAGATATGAGGTTCCAAGTAACACCATTAAAGTTAACTGTAAGATTAAGTTTTAAAATATAAAATAGTTAATAATCAAACCAGATATTAATTAGATATAAACTCATTGTCAGTTATAAAGTCACATTACATGAGATAAAGTTGTGATTTGTGAGCTATTAAGTCACAAGAAATAAGATTTCAAGAAATAAGTCTTCATTTGACAGTCTTGTGAGTCCCATTAAGTGCAAGTTAAGTTTGGCAAAAGCTTTAAATTATAAGCTTTAAATTATGTGTAAATATAAAAAGTCACACTGTGTGAGATTACATTTTAATTGACATATAATGGCAAAATCATGACATAAAAAGTGACCATTATGAGAACTTAAGTTGAAATTGTGAGATTAAAAGTCATATTGAGTTATAAAGTAATTGTATGTGAGATAATAGTGTAATTGCAAGATATTAAGTCACAATGAAAAGTTAGCAATTTTGAGATATAAAGTCATATTGCGAGTTGATAAGTCACATTATGAGATAAAATTGTAATTGTGAGATATAAAGTTCCAATTAAGAGTAATAAAATAAATGTTGGGATTGTGAGATATGAAGTCACGTTGTGTGAGATTTAAGTCGCAATTGTGATATGTAAAGTCCCAGTTATGAGAAATAAAGTTGCAGTTGTTATAAATAAGATAAGTCAAAATTTAGAGACCTAATTGAGAAGTGAGAAATTAAAAATTTTTCTTTTCTCTGTGATGGGAATGGGCTGTTTAAATTACCGTTTAAAAAGCATCCTAATTAAGGTAGTCCAAGTTTGTGAATGGCAGTGTATGTGTTTACATAATATTCATTATTCATGATGCAATAATCCAGTCAAGATCCTCGACTGGTTCTAACTCTAGACTGGGTTCCCAAAATATCATTTATTTTCTCCAAAATGTATGTACCGATGCGTTTACACGGCTTAAATAATCATACAGACAATAGCTACATGATCTAGCACAGAGCACTCGATCATCTCGGGTTTATCCAAAGGTAATAGCGATCTGTCTCAGCGGTGAATGATACTCAGGCTCTATGAGTGTTTAGCATGCTCACGGTGACCAGGTGTTGCTAAGCAGAGATGATTAATGATATTAGCACACTGTGTGGAAACTTCCACACCTCATTTAATTTTCAGCATGCGCTGACAGTTGCCCATTCATAATTGAATCAGTAATTACTTAAATGTGATTAAATCTGAGAGTGAAGGATTTGAGAGATCGGCTTTTGAACGGGGAACGTTTGGCATGTCAAGTGGCAATTTTGGACACGTCAGTCGCTTAGCAAGAGCGTGTCAGCTGTGGAAGACTTGTGCTCGATAATCGGGACTGTCAGGTGTAATCGGTGGCCGAGTCAAAACACATTCATTTCTGTTTTGCTCGGTTTAGCTGTCAGGCCCGACAGCTGATGTATTCAGTCGTGAAGTGAACTAAATGAAGTGTTATGTTTAATCAGAGAGTTTACGGTACACGCGCACCCTGCAAGCGCTGAGTTTGTAATTGTAGGTGGACTCCTCATGAATATTTTATGTACATTTAAAATGTCTGTGTCAGGCTAACATGGTCTGTGCTTTGTCAACACGGACGTTATCTTGCTGAGCAAAACGTGTTGTGCGGTTGCCCTCATATTCATTACTTATATTAATGTATTGCCTAGGGAATCAAAACATCAAAGAAGCATTGTTCTTGTAAAGATGTGTTGTGCAAAGTTACTTGTTGTGCTTGTAAGACTTAACTGAAATCTTTAAGACTGGGTTCCAGGGGGTAAGAAAAACCTGGACATTTTCAGGGTAGAAGTCATTTTTTTTCATAAGCAACATTTTTTTAGCAAATACACTATACTGTTTAAAAATACGTAGTAGTTTTTTTATTTTTATAAATTAATACTTTTATTTAAAGTGTCCTGGTTTTTGCTAAATTGTTCTTACCTTTTTTTCACAATGGTTTTGACTAAAATATAAGGCTGCATAAGTGTTTTCAACACTGATCATGATAAAAATGTTTCTTGAGCACCAAATCAGCATTTTAGAATGATTGCTGAAGGATCATTTGACTCTGAAAACTGAAGTAATGATGCTGAAAATTCATTCATCCCCATATATAAGCTTTACTACCACTGAACGTCACTGTGGGTACCAAGCACTTCTCACTGTACTCCTCCTCTAGCAACACCAGAACATTTATAGGATGCTTTTGGATCTGAAATTATTGATTTGTTATTTTGAGACCAGAGTATGGATTCCCAGAAGTCTCTATTCTGTAAATATGGGCCTTGGAATAGGTGAAATGAGTTTATTTCGCTTTGGCTACAGTAGGTAATTCTAGTGACAACAACTATGCATGTCACTTCTGCAGTCTGCGCCATACTCTGTGAGATAAAGTGTCACTTTTTTCATAGCTTGTGCCGGTTTTGAGATACTTGCATGTTATTTCACCTGCTCTTTTTCCAGCAAAAATTCACTAATCACTAAATTAAAACTTAAAGTGAAGACCTGATTATTTCAGGAGCCTTGTTGCCAGTCCACTTTTTTTGAATGTCGGTGCAACTTCTACTATATTTTCACAATAATTTGGTATTCCTCTTGTAACATTGTCCTCTTTTATGCTAAGAAGTCACCTAGCAGTTCTCTCCCAAGTGATTCCACTGCTGCCAGCATTAACTCTGAGTATGATTCAGTGCGCTATATAACACTTTTAATTGACAGGAAATTGCTTGTCTTTAACAGCTTTGGTCCAATATACTTACCTGTTGATCAAAAATAGCCTTAAACCTATAAACATTTTTTTTTTCAGGAGGGTGTACTCATTTTTGCAACACAACATTTTATCACTTTGATAAGAAAATTTTATTTTGGTGAATAATTTTGACATTCTTCTTTGGTAATTGATCAAGCAGGCTTGTTGCAACATTATATCTCCAAATAATTATAACATGTCATCTAAGTAAAGAGTAATTGCTGAGTGTACTGAATTAGAGTGTACTCATCTATGCTGTGCACTGTATGTATGTATATATATAGTAAAGTAATGTGTACAACTTGTATAACAGTGTAAATTTGCTGTTCCCTCAAAATAACTCAACACACAGCCATTAATGTCTAAACCGCTGGCCACAAAAGTGAGTACACCCCTAAGTGAAAATGTCCAAATTGGGCCCAATTAGCCATTTTCTCTCCCCAGTGTCATGTGACTCATTAGTGTTACAAGGTCTCAGGTGTGAATGGGGAGCAGGTGTGTTTAATTTGGTGTTATCACTCGCACTCTCTCATACTGGTCACTGGAAGTTCAACATGGCACCTCATGGCAAAGAACTCTCTGAGGATCTGAAAAAAAGATTTGTTGCTCTACATAAAGATGGCGTAGGCTATAAGAAGATTGACAAAAACCTGAAACTGGGAGGGGTGTACTCACTTCTGTGATATACTGTATATATACATATATATATATATATATATA
This sequence comes from Ptychobarbus kaznakovi, assembly GCA_027422405.1. NCBI lineage: Eukaryota > Metazoa > Chordata > Actinopteri > Cypriniformes > Cyprinidae > Ptychobarbus > Ptychobarbus kaznakovi. Next base: position 21,418,043 of record CM049810.1, on the reverse strand, counting down.
TATATATATATATATATTATGTGTGTGTGTGTTAGTGTTTTGGAAAGTTTAAAATCTTAACATGGACTTATATTTTCCCCTATTACCTGTATGTGGGAAAACTCTTCTGCAATGACAGCAAAATTTAAATCAGATACTTCCAGGGCTGCATGTGCAAGCCATTGATACGAATGGAAATGTTAAAAACTGCTGTCAGAGAATTAGCATATTGTCAGGATGTTGATTCCATCAGTAGCACAGCTGTAAATGCAATCAGAGGTGTGTATTTGTACTGAGACTTGTGTTAAGACAGGGCTAGATGAGAGTTTTAAAAAAGACGGAGATTGGTGGCTAGTGAATTACGTAATTCACGATAGTAATTACGATTCAAGGATTCATGATTTTATTCGTCACATACTCAATTATGCAGAATATAATCAGCAGTGAAATGTAAGTCAGGTCTGCTCAATGGACAGTGCAATTATATGTAACACAACACAAGAGAATATACATAAATATAGGTAAAAAATAAGAATAAAAATAAAGAAGAATAAAATGTGCAATACATTTTTTTTTGCAGGACAGTATAATGTAGACTTAATAAATAATAATAATATTAGCAGGGATGTGCAAGAAGAATGTACAAACAGGTCATACAGGGTATAAACATAGCAGCAATACGGATTATGGAGAATAGTGAATATCTTACTGCTTATTAGATAGTGATGTTGATGTTATGAGACCGAGTTTGAGTTTAGGAGCCTCATGGCCTGAGGGAAGAAACTCCTCCAAAGTCTCTCAGTTTTTGCCATCATGCTCCGGAAGCGCTTGCCAGATGGCAGTAAAATGAAAAGATGGTTACCGGGTGATTTCACGGTTTTTGCCATTGCTCTGCAATTTGGCCAAGCGCTGCAAATGCTGCAAATAGAAAAAAACACCTGCAAATTAAGATAACACTTTCGCAATTTGACAACACACATGCTGAAAAGTGGCGCATGTCGTTCATTACCATTTACTCCACCGGCCCGCTCCGTTTTCCACGGCTCTCGCCCCGCCCCACTCGCCAAATACCCCCATCGCCCTCGCAGGCCGGGGGGTACCCACACGAATTAACGGTTGGACAATCTCGGTCCGGTTGAGAAATGCACACACTCGTGCTTGCCAAATTACACAGCGAGCCCCAAATGGCAAACGGCACGGCCCCGACTCCTCCGCTCCCTCTCGGACGGCAGCCACCCCTCCTCGTCCCAGGAGCACGGCAGCGAGCCTTCCGCCCACCTGCTCTTCCATTGCTCCAACCACCCTCGGGCAGCCACTGGCGGTCTCCGCTTCTTCCTGCTGCCCGATCTCCTCAGCACCGCGATCCCCCTCAGCAGCGAGGGCTCTCTGACAGCGTGTCCCTCCTTCCTCCCGGGTTTCGGCACCAATGTAACACAGTTCGTAAGTACGGGAAGAAGGAGGCGGGAACCGGCGAACATTTAAAGACTTTAATAATAAAATAAACAAACATAACAGAAAAGCGGCAGCCCCTCACGGACGACTGCCGCACACAAAACACAAACTAAAATCCAGGCCTGGTCCTCTCTCGTCTTCCACTGTCGTCACTCCTCATTTAACCCTTCCGAAGCTCCTCCGTGGGACTCGGTGAGTGGCGAGACCAGGTGAGATCGTTCATTACCATTTACTCCACCGGCCTCGCTCCATTCCCACGGCTCGGCTCTCGGCCCCGCCCCACTCGCCACACTCACAACACAACCAAAAAAAGAAAACGCGCACTGCAAATAGAAAAAAACACCTGCAAATCAAGAAAACACTTTCGTCAATTTGACAACACACACGCTGCAAATGCTCACAACACAACCAAAAAAGAAACGTGCTGCAAATAAAATGTATTTGGTTGTGTTGTGAGCATTTGCAGCGTGTTTCTTTATTTGTTTGTGTTGTGAGCATTTGTACCATCTGCTGTCAAAATGATGAAAATGTTTTCTTGATATGCTGGTGATTTTTCTATTTGCATGTGTTTTCTGAAGTTGCAGCGCGTTGAGCTCTCTCGGCCACCGTAGATTTCAGTCTTTGATGATTTTAGCAGCTCTGCTTTTGCAGCGTTTGAGGTAGATGTCCTTCAGAGAGGAGAGCAGACCCTGAGATGCGCTCAGCTAAGCAAGCGCACAACTCTCTGCAGAGCTTTGCAGTCCTGATTGGAGCCGTTTCCATACCACACTGAGATGCACACACTGAGTCAGTACACTTTCTATGGCCCCTGAATAGAAACGTTTTCAGGATAGCTGGTGAGACCCTGAATTTCCTCAGCTGTCGCACATGGTATGGTTCTTTGCCTGGCTTTCTTAACCTGTGTTTGAATGTGTGCAGTCCAAGTCAGGTCCTCGGAGATGTTTACACCAAGGTCCTTGAAGCTGCTCGCCCTCTCCACAGGGGTCCCACTGATCATAAAAGGAGTGCTTTAACAAGATTTTTAAATCTATACGATGTTTAATAGAGAGCCAGTGCAGTGTTGACAGAACCGGGCTAATGTGTTCATACTTCCTGGTTCTAGTAAGAACTCACGCTGCTGCATTTTGAACCATCTGTAGTTTGTTTATTAAGCATGCAGCCACCCAATCAAGCATTACAATAATCTAACCTTGAGGTCATAAACGCATTAATTAACATTTCTGCATTTGAAATTGGTCTCAGTTTAGATAAGATGAAAAAAATTCAGTTTTACAAATGCTAGAAACGTGGCAGTCAAAGGAGAGATTGTTATCAAATAGCACACCCAGGTTCCTGACTGATGACGAAGAATCTACAGACCAGCCATCAAGTGTTAGACAGTGTTCTGGGTTATTACTTATGGGGGTTTTAGGTCCAATAATTAACACCTCTGTTTTTTTAGAATTGTGTATTTAAGAAATTATTCGTCATCCATTTTTATATCGACTATGCATTCCATAAGTTTCTCATTTGGTGTGTTTCACCAGTGTGAAGAAATATAGAGCTGAGTATCATCAGCATAACAGTAAGAGCTAACCCCATGTTTCCTGATGATATTTCCCAAGGGTAACATGTAAAAGCGTGAAAAGTAACAGCCCTAGTACTGAGCCTTGAGGTACTCCATACTGCACTTGTGATCGATATGATACCTCTTCATTCACTGCTATGAATTGATGGCGGTCAGATCTCTAATGCAGCGCTAGTGTCCAGGAATGCAACCTAAGATCCAAGCACTAATTGATACAACCACGATCAGGATGATTTGTCGAGCAGGTCATTTGTCACTCTAATGTATACTGTGCATAGTGTTTAAATGTTGTGGTTTGCTTGAATATATACTACACTTGGAATATACATATACAGTGCTCAGCGTAAATGAGTACACCCCCTTTGAAAAGTAACATTTTAAACAATATCTCAATGAACACAAAAACATTTTCCAAAATGTTGACAAGACAATACAAATTTTTCAGTTTTACTCAAATTAGGGTGATGTGCAAAAATGAGTACACCCCACAACAAAAACTACTAAATCTAGTACTTTGTATGGCCTCCATGATTTTTAATGACAGCACCAAGTCTTCTAGGCATAGAATGAACAAGTTGGCGACATTTGCCAGATCTATCTTTTTCCATTCTTCAAGAATGACCTCTTTTAGAGATTGGATGCTGGATGGAGAGTGATGCTCAACTTGTCTCTTCAGAATTCCCCATAGGTGTTCGATTGGGTTCAGATCAGGAGACATACTTGGCCACTGAATCACTTTCACCCTGTTCTTCTTCAGAAATCCAACAGTGGCCTTAGATGTGTGTTTAGGATCATTGTCATGTTGGAAAAGTGCACGACGACCAAGGCACGGAGTGATGGTAGCATCTTCTCTTTCAGTATAGAGCAGTACATTTGTGAATTCATGATGCCATCAATGAAATGCAGCTCCCCGACACCAGCAGCACTCATGCAGCCCCACATAAGGACACTGACACCACCATGTTTCACTGTAGGCACCATGCATTTTTCTTTGTATTCCTCACCTTTGCCATACAGTTTTGAAGCCATCTCCAAAAACATTTATCTTGGTCTCTCACTCCAGAGTAGAGTCCCAGTAGTCTTCATCTTTGTCAGCATGGGCCCTGGCAAACTCTAGGCGGGCTTTTTTGTGCCTGGGCTTTAGGAGAGGCTTCTTTCGTGGACGGCACCCATGCATGCCATTCCTCTGCAGTGTACGCCGTATTGTGTCACGGGAAATAGTCACCCCAGTTTGGCTTTCTACTTCTTTAGATAACTGCAGTGAACTTGCATGTCTATTTTCTTCAACCCTTCTCATCAGAAGACGCTCCTGACGAGGTGTTAACTTCCGTGGACGACCTGGACGTCTCTGTGAGATGGTTGCAGTTACATCTTTTTAAATGTTTGTACCACTTTTGCTACAGTATTCTGACTGATAAGTAAAGCTTTGCTGATCTTCTTGTAGCCTTCACCTTTCTTGTGTAAATAAATTATTTTCTTTCTCAGGTCTTGCGA
>CM049810.1:21403551-21411051 GCA_027422405.1 Ptychobarbus kaznakovi | reverse complement strand
CCCGTTTCTGCTCAATGTTCTCCGTGAACTTCTGGCAAACCTCCTTGACCCCTTTCCAGACCGGCATCTAGGCCAGGCAGCCTCGTTCTTGCCCAGGGGACGTCTGTCTAAGACTTTCTATTATGGGAAAATTAAAGGGATAGTGAGCTCTCCTGGATGATGCCTGAATGATATGCACAAATTTATGCTGCGTAGTAAAACAAATACGACACTACCCTGTTACATTACCTGTCCTTTTTGTAGCAACTTTTACTGTTTATGTAGCAGTTTTAAAGTTTCATGTTTCAAAGTTATCAGTATCCACCTCATGTAGGTAAAGAGGCTTTTGCTCTTGGGAATGTTTTTTTTTATTCCTCCTCACCAACTGCTGATCTCTGCTTTTATAGCTGAATAACAATAGTAAACAACAGAATGAATGTCCAGAGATCAAGAAAACGAAGAACCATTGGAGAGATTATAGGCATTGTCATCGTACAAATCTATATATGCTTCTTGCCCTCCTTGTGCACCGGGGGCCATCTGCTGATGCCAAAATTTGGACGTTTACCAGTTGGAAACAAGATTAGGGGGCCGTGCCGATGTGGATTAGTCCTGGGAACACAGTGTGTCCTGAAGACCTGACAAACGAGGGATGCTGGAAAGGGTTTGTGGGTAGAGAGTGTGTGTTTGAGTCTCTCATCTGATCAGTCTTTTATGAGAAATCTAATTTCAGTCTGATGTGTCACTAAAGCCCTGGTCTGATTTATGTGACAGGCCTGGATGTGGTGGCTTTTACTGGAGGCTTTTTGTTCTTGATCTCTGAAGAGACAGTAAAGAGCATGTTCACATGGATATGGCATATGATCACTGCTGTTTAGAGGGGAGATTGTTTTTTTACTTGTTTTTTTTTGTCTGTAATAGCACTTAAAGGGATAAAAAAGGAAAATTCTGCCATGATTTAATGACTGTCATGTCGTTTGACTCCAGTATTGTTGTTCTTCTGTGAAGGAAATGTTTTGGTCTTGGAGTTCCTTGGTTTATGCAACAAAAGACGCATGAGACGTCTTTTGGCTATTTTTGAATTTAACAGAAATGTGAGAGAAGTGTTTATGTTTCTCTAAGTAATACATAAACATAATTAGTAAATTGAAAAAAAAAAAAATTCACATTTTAATTATTAATTTTTTGTAATTTAAAGTTTTTTTATTTCATTTTTTTATGAATAATTCATGTATTATTTTGTATATTTAAATGCAGCGCCTAACAAAACATGGTGATGGAAAATATATAATACAAGGATGGAAAAACATGTATTTCAATTATTTTCTTAAATGTTTCACATTCGTCCAGGAAACTTTAAGAAAGCTTTACTCTCCGTATTCTGTAAAGCACCAAAGGACATTTTGAGTCTTGGAAATGCTTTGTTTGTGCAGCAAAGGATTTATGAGAGAGAAAAAGGTTTTCTATAAATAAACACAATTACTCATATTTATTTTAAATAAAATAAATTCATATTTATAAACAATTTGTTTTTTATTTTATTATATTTAAATGGAGCTGCTAATGAGACATGGTGATTAGAAAAAAATATTAAAGAGACTAAAAGGTTTTATTGAATTTGCTACTGTTTTGCATTGCCAGAGTAATTTAGCATTCACTCAAAACAATCTTTATTTTACTTATTCTGTGAAACCCTAACAGAAATGTTTTAGTTCATTCAACAAAAGTGGATATTTTTTTAATGTGTTGCATTGTATTTGGTGACAATGACATATTTGACCAATTTTGAATTCAAAAAAGCATGAACGAGATTTATGAGTGAGAAAAATTATTTTAAGCAATAAATAAGCATAATTAGTAAAGACTAAAATTTCATTTATACAATTAATTTATGTATTAATTATTCATTTATAATTTAGCATATTCATACAGAGCCCAAAGAGACATGAAGAGATAATATATATATATAAGATGGGAGGAAATCTAAGTTCTCTCAGATATTTCCCCCAAGAAACTTAGGGACATGCTAAATAAATTAAATATGTTTTTCCTTACATCACATATTTCTTACCCATCATCTTGTCCCTTTCATGGTTTTGTATTTTTTATAACACTTAATACTACGGGGCCGTTGAATGCTTGAATCTGATTGGCTGACGATCGTTTTGAGGTGTGCAATTATTTTCAGGGAAACGCACAGCGAACGCAGTTCTAGGCAGCTCTCTTGACCGCATTACAGTTTCGTATCACTTCGCCAAATGATTTCTGTTATTTCATAGGTCTTATAACAAAAAAAGGTTGGGGGGGGGGGCATGCTCCCCGAGAAAATGTAGATTTTCCTGACTTGCATGTGTGCATTTTAAGATGTTTTAAGGCTCATAAATTGGATAATATAAATTTAAAACCAAGTCAGTTGGCAGTAGAATAAACTATTTTTCAAGATAACAGATTCTTAAACATGAGAATCAGATTAAATGTTACAATGAATGATCCACGCTACAAACTGGAAATAGAGAACATATATGACATATAACATTTAACATTTCAAAATAATGCACACTCTTCTTCGCGTCGCGACCGCATCACCACCTCGGGTGTGCATTATTTTTCTAATAATTCAACGGCCCGTCGTCAATTATTCCTTACGCATATAATTTGTTTTACTGACAAACCTGTGTTAGAGAAATTACATTTATTTGAATTGCAATTCAGTAAACTCTTTTTCCTGTCATTTAAATCTAGTGCATGTGGCCAGTTTAAATTCCCACTCATTAAATGGAAGGGAATCAGTTCTTAAATTCATAATTGTACCTGATTCTGCTGACCACACATCTTAGCCGTGGTCAAATTTCTATAATGCACAGCCTTGAGAGCTTATAGCTTATAGGAAAAATGGCAACTATGTCAGGCTGCTATTTCATAGACTATAAGCTCAGCTTTCAACACTATAGTCCCACCATGTAGCTGTCAAATCTCAGACCTCGGCATAAAACTCTTCACTTTGTGACGGATTCAAGATTTCTCACCGCCAGACCACAAGTGGTGAAAGTCGGTCAGTTCACCTCCAACTCCATCACCTGAACATTGGAGCCCCACAGGGCTGTGTCCTGAGTCCCCCTGCTCTACTTCTCTTTACACCCACGACTGTGTGTCCTCTCACAGCTCCACTTCATCATTAAATTTGTGGATGATACTGTGGGTTCTGGGCTCATTGACAACGATGACGAGGCCGCTTATTGGATGAGTAGAGAGAGACTTACATCATGGTGCCAGACAACTGTCTCTCTCTGAACGTGAAAAAAAACTAAAAGAGTTGATCGGTGGACTTCAGGAAGAGTCAGCAGCGGCCCTACACTCCTCTTATTATCAGTGGGACCCTGTGGAGAGGGTGAGTAGCTTCAAGTACCTCGGTGTAAACATCTCCGAGGACCTGACATGGACTGCCACACATCCAAACACAGGTCAAGAAAGCAGGCAAAGACTGTTCCATCTGCGACAGCTGAGGAAATTCAGGGTCTCACCAGCAATCCTGAAAACTTTCTATTCAGGGGCCATAGAAAGTTGTACTGACTCAGTGCATCTCAGTGTGGTATAGCAACGCCACAAACCAGGACTGCAAGGCTTACAGAGAGTCGTGCGCTTAGCTGAGCGCATCTCAGGGTTGCTCTCCCCTCTCTGCAGGACATCTACCTCAAAAGCTGTAAAAGCAGAGCTGCAAAAATCATCAAGGACTCGAATCACCCTGGTAACCATCATTTCTGTTTACTGCCATCTGGCAAGCGCTTCAGGAGTATGATGGCAAAAACTGAAAGACTGAGGAGGAGTTTCTTCCCTCAGGCCATCAGGCTCCTAAACTCAGTCTCATAACATCATCACATCCACAGGATCTCAATTTAATAAACTGTAAACACACCCATTATTCTCCATCATCCACACTGCTGCTATGTGTACATACCGGTACAACCTATTTGCACATTCTCTTGCACATCCGTGTTTTTTTATTAATATTATTAATCCACAGTATACTGTATTGCACACTTTATCTCATTGCACATTTACTCATTTATTGTATTATTTGTTCCCTTTTTCATTCTCACCTATATTATATATATATTCTCTTGTGTTATGTTTCATTGTTTTATTGCTTATGTTATTTTTATTTTATTGTTATTAATATTTTTTTTTTGCACTTTCCATTGAGCGGACCTGTTCTGACCTACATTTCACTACTCATTATACCCGTATGATTGTGTATGTGACAAATAATAAAGAACCTTGAACCTTGAACTTGAACCTTGAACCTTATAGTATTTCTGTAGCTCAAACGGTAGATCATGGTGCTAGAGCAACACCAAGATCATGGTTTGATTTCCAGAGAATGCTTGAACTGATCAAATGTATAGTTTGAATGCAATATAGTGCAAGTCACTTTGGTTAAAGTCTTATTTATGTCACTACTCCTGAGAGGAGAGAGAGAGAGAGATGGAGCAAATCAAGTGGATGGGGTTATTAGGAGGCCATGATTGACAAGGGCCAGTGGAGGGAATATGGCCAGGGACACCGGGTTACACCCCTACTCTTACGAGAAGTGCCATGGGATTTTTAATGACCACAGAGAGTCAGGACCTCGGTTTAACGTCTCATCCGAAAGACGGAGAAGAGAGACCCCCCACATGATTGTAAAGCGCTTTGGGTGTACAACAATACACAAAAAGCGCTATATAAATGCATCATTCATTCATCATTCACTACTCCAGAAAAAAGTATCCGAGGTTTGATTTGCATATACTGTCCGTATAATTGAACGAAAGTATTCAGACAGTTTTGGTCTGGTGATGCTGTAGACAGGATATAAGTGCAGAACATCAACACCGCTGTAAAAACAAATATTGGTTTAATTCACGCCACCTGCAGATCGGTCTTCTGTGAAGGGACGGGACATGATGTGAATATGAATGTGCCATATGATGATTGCTCTCTCTCTCTCTCTCTCTCTCTCTCTCTCTCTCTCTCTCTCTCTCTCTCTCTCTCTCTCTCTCTCTCTCTCTCTCTCTCTCTCTTTCTCTTTTGTTGTGTTGTCAGTGACTGATCCAAAATGCAGAGTGCACCTCTGAGAAATGTTTATCGCACCAGGAACCTTTAAAAACATCAGAAAATGACATTTCAACAGTGTTGCTGTCTGCGTATAAAGCTGTGAATAATTGTGCTTTGGCTGTTTCATGCCTCACCATCCAAAAACTATATGCAGCTATGGATGTTATTGGTGTAGCATTTGTTGCATATTTTCTTGCTTGTTTGAGTTATAAAAAGATTGAAGCACCTGCTATGAAAAATACAGTAGCTTTCAGAACTTACTTAGTCCAGAATGAGTATGTATTGAATGACTTGATTTAATTTTAACTTGTTAAATCTTTACCTTGTTGCTAAAAATTAGACACTTTTTTTGTGTCTAAGAAAAATTAGGTGGTTTACTTATAAGTCATATATGACTAAGTAAAAATAAGTCATTAAGAAAAAGGGCTGGCTTAACTTTATTTCAGAAAGTATTGAACAATTTATTTAGGACAAAATGCAGTTTTAATAGTGTGTGAAGCAGTAGGATTTATTTTTTTATGTAGCTAATCCTGAAAATGAGACAGTTACTTTGTTATTTATGTACAGGTGCAACTCAATAAATTAGAATGTCGTGGAAAAGTTAATTTATTTCAGTAATTCACTCAAATTGTGAAACTTGTGTATTAATAAATTCAATGCACACAGACTGAAGTTTTTAAGTCTTTGGTTCTTTTAATTGTGATGATTTTGGCTCACATTTAACAAAAACCCACCAATTCACAATCTCAACAAATTAGAATACTTCATAAGACCAATAAAAAAAAACATTTTTAGTGAATGGTTGGCCTTCTGGAAAGTATGTTCATTTACTGTATATGTACTCAATACTTGGTAGGGGCTCCTTTTGCTTTAATTACTGCTTTAATTCGGCGTGGCATGGAGGTGATCAGTTTGTGGCACTGCTGAGGTGGCATGGAAGCCCAGGTTTCTTTGACAGTGGCCTTCAGCTCATCTGCATTTTTTGGTCTCTTGTTTCTCATTTTCCTCTTGACAATACACCATATATTCTCTATTGGGTTCAGGTCTGGTGAGTTTGCTGGCCAGTCAAGCACACCAACACCATGGTCATTTAACCAACTTTTGGTGCTTTTGGCAGTGTGGACAGGTGCCAAATCCTGCTGGAAAATGAAATCAGCATCTTTAAAAAGCTGGTCAGCAGAAGGAAGCATGAAGTTCTCCAAAAAATTTTGGTAAAAGGTGATGTTGGTTTTCAAAAAACACAATTGACCAACACCAACAGATGACATTGCACCCCAAATCATCACAGACTGTGGAGGAACTTAACGCTGGACTTCAAGCAACTTGGGATATGAGCTTCTCCACCCTTCCTCCAGACTCTAGGACCTTGGTTTCCGAATGAAATACAAAACTTGCTCTCATCTGAAAAGAGGACTTTGGACCACTGGGCAACAGTCAGTTCTTCTTCTTCCTTAGCCCAGGTAAGACGTCTCTGACGACAACTGTAGCCAAATTCCTTGACACGTCTGTGTGTGGTGGCTCTTGATGCCTTGACCAGCCTCAGTCATTCCTTGTGAAGTTCACCCAAATTCTTGAATCTATTTTGCTTGACAATCCTCATAAGGCTGCGGTTCTCTCGGTTGGTTGTGCATCTTTTTCTTCCACACTTTTTTCTTCCACTCAACTTTCTGTTAACATGCTTGGATACAGCACTCTGTGAACAGCCAGCTTCTTTGGCATGAATGTTTGTGGCTTACCCTCCTTGTGAAGGGTGTCAATGATTGTCTTCTGGACAACTGTCAGATCAGCAGTCTTCCCCATGATTGTGTAGCCTAGTGAACCAAACTGGAGAGAACATTGTGTAGACTCAGGAAACTTTGCAGGTGTTTTGAGTTGATTAGCTGATTGGCATGTCACCATATTCTAATTTGTTGAGATTGTGAATTGGTGGGTTTTTGTTAAATGTGAGCCAAAATCATCACAATTAAAAGAACCAAAGACTTAAACTACTTCTGTCTGTGTGCATTTAATTTATCTAATACACGAGTTTCACAATTTGAGTTGAATTACTGAAATAAATGAACTTTTCCACGACATTCTAATTTATTGAGATACACCTGTATGTCTAAGAAAGAATTTAGTCAAGTCATTAATTTTAAGTAATTAAGTGAAAGGCTTGGATACATTTTTTTTTGTTAAAATATTTAGATTAAAACAATTTCATGAATTTGTTTTCATAAAATAATTTTCCCATTAAAAAATATTATTTATTATTATTTTAATAAATAATTTAAGTAAATAATATTTACTATAATATTATTATATATTATTTGTATATGTGTATATATAAACAAAAAATAATCCTTGTAAGCCAGTAATGTTTGTAATGGATTATGTTCAATTTAAACTCTTTATTCGTTAAATTTTCTATTTGTCATTGACAAATAT